>VXBX01001787.1:279285-444933 GCA_013400415.1 Scytalopus superciliaris | reverse complement strand
CAGTTCATGAGAAATTACATAGAGGGTGTAGAATACACAGTCTTAGCCACACCCACACAGTGACAAACTGGTCCTGGTCACTATAACCAGGATATTCATATAGATTATGGACCTGATGATTTGGCCCTTGTTTTAAAGTATGAATTATATGCAGTTAAATTTTAATTAGTTTTGGGGCAGAGAATGGCTCATTAAAAAAAAAGAGAAAAAGTGACTTTTGTTTATAAGAGGAAGGGAGAAATTTACAATTCTCAGATGTCTGTCAAAGACTACTTTATATATGTCAAATGGTATAGTTGTGTCTGACAGGGCTTTTCAAAGACATCAGCTTTATCGCTGGACTTGAAGTGATATTTTTGTTTAATAAACTTCCAATTTTCTACTAGGTAACTGCTACACTTGTTTTTATTGGATTCTGTTTTTTGAGGTGACTGGTTGATAAGTACAGTGACCATAATGATAAAAAGAAGGGACATGGTATCAAACTCGTGAGCAGAAGTCTAACTTGGTTGGTGAAACTGGCTAATCACACAGGCTCCTGAATTCTAGTGTTCTTGTCTCTTTGTCAGGCTTGCAGTGCCCTGCAAAACAGTTTGTAATAGAAATGTACTGAAGAGTGCACTGTAATATTTACCTGATTTTGTGACGTTTATTTTGAAGGGTGATTTTGAGTTCCTGAGCTGTACTGTAGTATAACTGCAAGGCATTTGCTTTTTCTCAAGCAAAAACTTGTCATTTAGACAATATCTTTAAGGGGTTTGTAATGCATAAAATATTTAAGAAACCCCAAACTATTTAGTTTCAGAAAACTACTTTCATAGTGTTCACTAGATAACCTGTAAAATCAATAAATAGCTCTTGTGAAGTCAGGGAATGCAAGAGGAAGGAGAAATTTGAATTTGGATAGTGGATCCCGTACAAGTCACTAATTACCAGTGTCACAGGATTAGGGCATTTGGACCAAAGCAGGGGAGCTCAGATGAGAAAAAGAGGGGAAGGGGGCACCATGACAAGGGCTGGAAGGCAGTCACAGACAAATGTCTCACCAAAAGGGGAAGATAAGATAACGTGTTTCCGAGTGTTAGAAATCTCTAAAAAGAAAATGTTGTGGTAACTTCTCAGAGCAGGCAAGAGGCAGCACCACAGCTCTGCACTGCATCCTACTGACTCATTCCCAGCAGTCATCCCTGTCTTGTCACTGATGAAGGTTAAGAATGGGCAGTGTTTCAAAGCAAAAGCCCTTCTCGGAAAGGGTAAGAGAGGGGGGGAATAGGAAGTGTTTGCAGCAGAAAACATACCAGTGCTTTTGTTACTCTTTTTTTTTTCCCTGTTACATTTTTTTTAAAAGGTCTGATTTTAGATACTGTTGCTTTCTGTGGATTGATTTAGTCAGTTGACTGTGTTAGCTATTGATACATATTGATCTCATCCTATTTATATATTGTTTTATATATGATACCTAAACCACTAGATATTCTGCAAAGCAGTAGGAAGAAAAATGTCTACAGAAACTCAGTGCATTACACAGAAATGCAAGCATACAGGAGTGTGGTTGTTTCCCATCTGCTTTTAAGCTGTACCACAATTGTGCTTTTTGCTCGTTTTGGTGTATTAAAGCAACCCTCAGGGATCCTGCAAACTTTAGTCCTTGGGATTAAAGAAAACCTACTGTGGCTAAAGAAGGAACAAAATTTACAAAGCAAAAGGCAGATCAATATACCTCCTTTGGTTTTGTTGGGTTGTTTTTTCCTTTAAAGCATTAGTATGACTTATTCTTACTTTTTGGAGTTTTGTTTAGTTTAAAATATTTAATCTGTTATTTTGAAGGAACATTATAGTTTAAAATATTAACAAATAGAAGTACCAGCTGAAACGGAAACTTGTAGTAGTGATTATACAAATATAGTGCATGTTTTTTTCAAAGACCTTGCTGTTTAAAATAACAGGGCTAATCAATGTGTGGTATTGAAAGGAAGAGCAGGAAGCAAGGATGACAGCTAGAAAAATGGTGTAACTGTATCATGTATATTCTGACTTTTATTGAGGTCTATAGATACTTTGGGGATGAGTTTTTTTTAATTGTTTGCTAAATATCTTTATGAAGATATTCCTACTTTATAGGAGTGAGAAAGATGAAATTACAAAAACCTGTGCAAAATTTGGGAGGCTTTTATTTTAGCTTCCTTATGTTGGTTGTTTTCCATCATTTGAAAGGCTTAGCTCCTGGTGGCTGTGTTTATGTGAGACTCTCTGCTTATATTTTTGGTAATGAAGAAAACTGTAAGAATCAGAACAGCTTAAAAATCTTAAACAGAACCTTGGATTTTCTTCCAAATAGGGGAAAAAAGTATTTTTCAAACTAGCTTCATGCTGGTTTAGGCCCAATTCCTAGTCTGTAGATTTGGTATTGCAACTGCATGTCTAGGGATTAATTAGTTAACAGGCAAGGCAGTGGCCTTGTAAAATCCAAACCTCAGGCACAGTTGTAAATGACAGTGAGAGGTTCGCTGTAAATGTGGTGTGAACAGAATCAATAGATTGCATTTAAAAGGAATGCTAGGTGGGGAGGACTGCATCATAATTAAGTAGATAGTATGTAAAAATAGCATAACTGAGGATCTAGAATCACAGAGTCATTAAGGCTGGAAAAGACCTCCAAGATCATCAAGTCCAACCTTCAACTGTGTACCTCTATGCCCACTAAACTGTATCACAAAGTGCCACATCTGTTTGTTTTTTGAACACTTCCAAGAATGGTGACTCCACCATTACCCTAAGGAACCTGTTCTAATGCTTGACAACCTTTTCAATGAAGAAATTTTTCCTATTGTGTTGAAACATCTAATTGCTTTGGAAATATGTCTCTTGTTTCTTGCAGTATTGTATGTTAAGTATCAGCGTGCATTTTCTTGTGAGGAATCCCTTTGGAGCCCCTGCCCATGAACAGTTGCAATTCTGTGCTCAGATCACACTTGGTAATGGAGTAGAGGGAGTTGCAACAGATGCCCCAGCTACTTTTGGGAAGTGCTGCCTCCTGCCTCTGTCACTGGGAGAAGGTTGAGTTGCATTGTGTGAAAGAGAAATGGAAAAACTATGTTAGGTTATCTGATTTAATTTTTTTTTTCATAAAGCATGGCAGTAGGGTGACATTTGCTCTTCCTATTCATTTGTGATTTGTTCAGAAGGGCAACTCAGTCCTCTTCCCATGGTCCTTCCACCCACTCAGGCTTTGACAGAGGATGTGGGTTTGTGGGATGTCAGGAGTGAGGCTTGGCGATCCTCTTACCTGGTTTGGGAGACAGCTCAGATTTGCCAAATACAGCCCTGCTGTTACAGCAGTGTAAGCACAGCTGCTCTGTAATGGGTAATGAATTATTGGGGGGGTTCATTTCCCATGAAACAAAGCTTGTTTTGGCATGTTTATAAACGTGTTGTAAATTACATCAAAACATATTTAGGAGTTAAATGTCTCCTGAAGAAAAAACAGAGGAAAGCTTTTTCTTAAAAATAGAAAATGAAAAAAAATAAAAATTCAACACAGTTAATCCCAGTGTGTGGCTTTAGCCCTAAGCAAGGGTTTTTCCTCCCCTCTCATCCCCTGCCACTGAGAAAACACTGAATTCATTCACACCAGCAACAAATGCAGTGTCCTGGAGGAAAGAGAAAACTGACAGGAAACTGACTGCAGATGAGCTACACAAATGCCTAATTTAAGTTTAACAACAGCAACAATAAAAAGGAAATCTGTAAATACAGCAATCATAACGACAGTTCATTCTGCTGTCCATTATTCTTTTCGTGTATGGAGAGTACATCAATCCAAAGTGTTGGTAGTTACATCAGTCCAAAGTGTTGGTAGTTCATCAATTCACAGCAACAGTGTTGGAAGTACCAGCTTTGGGATTTAAACTCTCACAGGGAAGTTAGAGCCTATCCTTTCCATAGCTTTTGGTAGCTGAAGAAGTTTGGACTGTTTCTGATATTCCCATGGTTGAACAGTAGTGGTTAGTTTGAGGATGACATGCTTATTTATTAGATGTGAATTCTAACGCTTTGTAATTGGTAGCAAAAAAATCTGGCTTCTTTTCTCTAAAACTGTAGCAATTTTTCTGCTAAGAATAAGCTTTTGTATCACTTTATTTTTGCTTGTATCTTTTCCACCTTAGAAATTACAAAGTAGAAGCACTCACCTCAAAATATAAATGTTGTCTTAAGCTTACTCCATTATTCAAACAATGTTTAATGTAACCCTGTCATTTTCTTATAGTGATCCAGCTGCCAAAGCTCTCTGGGAGTCCTTCATGAACCTCAAACAAAAGGAAGCTGTGATGGAGGCCAGGAGACACCTTGTGGAGGCTGCGAGCAGAGAAAATTTACCTATTAAGATGAGCATGGGTGAGTAATGTGACATGGCTTTTCTTACATAGTGGTAATGGGAAAGATGTTGTCAAGTCCTCTTTTCCCACATAATACTCCTGGAGAAAACTCACTCATCCTTGGTTAATCCCCAGCCTTGTCAACAGATTTCAGGTGACTACCACAGTATCTTTCTGGTACATAAGCAAGAGATAATTTTATTTCTTTTTAAATACAGCAACCTTAAAAAGATTGAGAGCTGTGAAGTGGCAATGGAATTCTAGAAAGAGGGTTTTAAAGGCGTATGCAAATGGTTAACAGTGCTACTTGTCTTTATTTTGCAAAGCATGATAATTTGGGTTTTCTTAAAAAGTCAGCAGGATTTATGTCCTGAAAGCAGGCACTGTAAATAGCAACTGATCTGATGGAAGTCGTGCAGCTCTTGCATATGTAGTAGTTGCATTACATAGATAGGGAGTTTTACGTGAAGTAAGGCTGCCTGGCTCAAGGGAGTTTAAGATGAAAACCATGTCTGGACACTCTTTAAACCTGAATTCTTCAAAATGTTAGAGGTACAGATTAAAACATAATGACTTTCAATAGCTCTTTCAGAACCTCATTATATACCATACTCAGTGAAATGCAGGAATTGGTACAATGTAAGGCTTATAAAAACTGGTATTGCTCTATACAGCAATATTTTTGTGTATTGCATGTACTCTTAAGACTTTTTATGCAGAACTTTTCATCAAGAGAGAAAGGTCCTCATGGAATAAGAGTAATAGACTTTTATCTGGGCCTTGAGAGTAAACTATCAAGATATTGTAGAAGAATTAGATGTACAGCCAACTCATGAACTCTTAACAACTATAAAACATTGTATGATCTTTACAAATACCTAGTGGGTTATTAAACAAATTCTAAATTTCTGCACCATTAATGCTCTAAGCTGTTTTTTAAAGAAACGCAAAAGGAGCAGCCATGAGAGGGTAATTACAAATTTATCTGAAGGAGGCAAGGCAGAGTAAAGAATAAAATCCTGTTTAAGCTTTCAATGTATGTATTCACCATAATGTTAAAAATCCCCCACTGTTTTTCTATGACATACACCATAAAAAAACCCCTATTATTGATGTTGAAACTCATCTTTGTTATAAAAGTTATTACTTCTTGTCTTTGAGAGGCAACAATCCATCTACAACCTTTGCTCCTCTGTGTGAATGATTAGATTAGCCACCCTTTCCTCTCTGTCTCTTTCCTGTGGTATCCAGTGAAGGCTGCAATAACCTAGTTCTTAATCATAGGTAGCTGACACTTACTGATGGCAGTCTAAATGTCTGATGTACATGGGCCCAATGTAGTGCTGTTCAGAAACATTTAGAGGTTGATGGTGAAACAAATTTCTGACTTTGGGTGTTTTGTTTTGGGGGTTTTTTTGTGTTTGTTTATTTTGTTGAAATGTAGCACAAACTAATGTTTATGGCACTTTGTTCTTTTGTGAATTGTATGTTTATCTTGCACTAGTATCATAATCAGTTGTTAACTTTGTAGTAGAATTTCAAAGGGCAAAATAAAATTCGAGGCAGTCTTATAAATGATAAATGGGGATAAAATGAGAAACAAGGCAAGGAGGGCACTTCAGTCACCAAAATAAAAAATTCTTTTTGAGCATAAATGCAGAAAACCTGAAACTCAGGCCCAGATGTCACATTGTGCAATTACATGTATTTATTAATGGCTTTTAAAAACAGATCTGCGTTTTTAACAGCTTTTATGCCTTGTTCATCGTGTTACAGCACATCTTAGTTCTCTGTCAGGAAGCTGAAAATTGCGTTGTTTATCAATTGCTGCATTTGCTGAGAAGGAAAAAATTCTAGTGGCCTGTTCTGGTCCTGATTGCTGTGTTTCCTTGAAAGGCTCCTTCCACGGCAGCTGTGATATGAGGCAACACTGGCAGGAGAGAAGGGAAATGCTTTCACTCTGCTCTGTGCTTGAGTTTTTATGAATTTACCTCAGGTTCTGCCCGTACTGGAAGTTCTAGGTGGGTTGCACATTGGTTTTCTCAACACTTAGGGTATTTTCTGAGTTTTTTTATGGCCCTAATATTAAATGTCAGAGAGTTTTTCTAGTATGAAAGTTTCCTCTTACTTTCTTTACTAAGACCAGCTGTGTCAGATGGTTAGAGCATTTTCCTTACTACTACTTTTTTGATATTTTTCCCCTTGGAAATAAGTAGTGAATTACATTTGAAAACAAAGCTTTGAATTCCATTTGGTGTAGCTGAGCCCTCCTGCAGTGGCCACCTGCCTGAAAAACTGCATCATACGTGACACTGGCAGCATGGGAGCCCTGTGAAGTGATGGGAAACTCCATCCCATCCTGTTTCCATATTTTCATTGTAAAGAAAATAAATTCAGTTGTTTTCTGGGCTTTGTAAGGCTGCTCATTGCTCTGAGGTGTGCATGTGCTTGCCCGTGTTTCCCTACATGCAGTGTGCCTGATGCCCAGCTTTCCTCTTTCTCTGCCTGGCTGTGTGTGGCAGGAGCTCTGAGAGTTGTGGAAGGACACAGAGCTCAGGCTTTTGCCTTCTGGTATCTTCTGAATGTGTCCTACTCCTCCAGAGAGGGAAGGAGAGTAGGCAAACCCTAGAAGGAGACACGTTTCTTTTCTCCAACACCTCTAAATGTCTACAGGCCACTGGGAACTCCATCTTCTTCCATCGAAGTCAGCAGCAGTGGAGACAGGAGACATGTTCTGAGGAAAGAGGAATAAAAGAAATAGCAATTTTGGTCACATTTTTTGAGCTGGATAGATTGGAGCACTGATTTCAGGTGTTCTTTATTTGCATATTAATTTCATGAGTTGTATCAAGGAAAGTGGTAATGGGGATGTCTGAAAGTTCTACTGATTGTTTCAGAAGGAGTCTGGAAGGAAGGTGGCTGAAGTTGTATGTTTTGATGGATGGACTCATGGAGCAAGTGCAGTTTCAAATTTAAGACCATCTCCATGACATTTGTAAATACAGCAGGATTCTCACTTTTTTCTGTAGCTGTCTTGTACTCAGGTTTTCACGTGGACCGTGAAGCAGCCTTACACCATCTTCAAGGAAGATTTGCTTGGGTTTTGGGTCGGTGGTGTTTTGTTTTTTGGTGGGGTTTTTTTGTTGTTTTTTTTGTTTCATTTTGGTTTGTTTGTTTGGGGTTTGGGTTTTGTTTTTTTTGGGGTTTTTTTGTTTGTTTGTTTGGTTGGTTTTTTAGTTGTTGTTTTTTGTTTTGGTTTTTTTTTTGTGTTGCCTTCCATGTATGTCTGAGGAAAGTGCATATTTTATCTACCACTCACTTTGTGAGTAAAAGAATGATGTTGTTACAACCTGCAGCAAGTGATGGAGGCTGATAGGTTGTGCAGAGCTGTTTGTTGCAAGCATTTTAAAATCCTGTTTCTTTTTGAAAGAAGAACTAATGCCATGTCTTAGGAAATCGCATCACAGAGGGAGACTTAAGTGTCAAGTGTTGGTCCATAAAACCAACTGGAACATAAAACTGTGGAGCTATTTTGCCCTTTATAAAAGGCAGAACAAAACCTGAGATGTATAGCTACGTAGCATATTTGATTTTCTTAGGTGAGCCCTGGAGAGGGCAGGCATAAGCATTGTGCAGAATTTCAGCCAGCACCAAGGCTTTACGAGTGCTGCATCCGGTTTACAGAGTGTTTAATCGTTTTCATCCATAAATACATAATAGGAGTATAGTGGTTTTTAAGATATTAGAGTTGAGTAATGCTGCCAGTATTGGCTTCTGGGGAGTGTTTGTTTGCTATTCCTTACTGTGGGCATGCTGACATTGAGCCCCTTCTTTACAGGATGATATAAATGCACCGAAACCATGTTACTAACAAAGTAGTTACATCTAAATTTTGCCTTAACCCTTTCAGCTAGCTACATTTCCCAAAACAGTATCTCTTTGTCTGTAAACAGGTGGAGTTGACATTTTCTAGACGCAATTTGTATAAAGAGGCACTAAAATAGTCCATGTCAATCTATATAAGCATACACTTAAAAAACCCCAAAAGCCAACAAACAACGCTTTTTAAGAACTACATAAGCTCTATTTGGCCTCTGAGGTAGTTGCATTTGTGTTTTAGATACCCAGGTGAATACTGATAAATACTTGATAAAATCTAGTCAGATATCCATTTGTGTAGGTGTAAATATGTACATGTAAATTATTTTGGCATTGTAAAAATACTGGCATTTAAAAAAACGTATTTTATTTAGAGAATTAAATCTCTTTTTGAAAAGCTCTTAGGAAGACAGTTTAGAGGATTGTTTTAATAGCTTTTGGGTGAGATTTTTAGCATTGTGCTAAATTCAAGTGAGATTGCAGGTACTGGAAAGGGATTTCTTCTGCCCACCTCTTAGCAAGTCACTTTAAGGAGGCTGCTCTGGGGCGGTAGATAGGTCGTTGCTTTTTCTGTTCCTCTGCTTCCTGTTCCATTCTTCATAGGTCTGATGCATATCTTAATCATCCTCTGAGCCTGTGAATCTCTCCTTGAAAGCTGTGCTATTAGCATACTATTTGGCAGTGGTAAAAACTTTGCTACAAGTGTTCTTTTGTGGCTTCAGCAACACTTGTGCTCTTCTGTTTGAAAAGAGCACAGTAAACCTTGATCAAGTCTGAATTCCTTTATTGTGTCTTTTTACTGGCATGGAGACTGACAAAAGTCGAAACACTGGCATAGTAACAGAAACAAAGTGCAGTGTGCTGTTGCACAAACCCTTGTTAGCAGAAGAAAAGCCATTTGGTTTCTTTCCATTGGAACTGTACAAACACAATTTAAAAAACCAAGCTGACTATAAAGTTAGCAATGCCTCAGTCTTTGTGAGGTATAAAAGAGTACTGTAAATTTTTCACATGGGCTGGTTTGCATGGATTGAACTGAGCTCTAAAATTGGTTTGGGTAGAAATAGGAAAATGCTGGCGTTTTAGCCTGGAGATACAAAATAACATTGAACAGTACCTTAAAATGGACAGGAAAATCTAGATCGATACTCTGTCTAAAAACATTGAGAATACAAAATGTGCATTGTTTTTCTTTTTTAATGAAAATTTGCACTGGACTGCAATGATGTTTAGCATGCTATTTGTTCTTTACAAAACCAATGTAAAAATATTCAAGATTTGATACCATCAGTGCCTGGAATAAACTTTTGGGATAAAAGCTACTAGCTAAGAAAATCAGCTAATAAAGTAGATAAGTCCATATGTGTCTTTTTAGATAAAACAAGTCTGATCTCAGGTATCTAACATTCACCCTGGCCAACCATTAGGACAGTTATGTGACAGAGGCAAGTAGTAAGACAGTAACAGTCTGAGTCTGAGGTTTTTTCAAGGGAATAGAAGGCAGATAATCATTCCAGAGCTTGACGTGGTCTGTGGGTGTTTGAATCAGTTCTGCAGCATGTCTCTGGATAAGTAGTAGGTACCTGGATAACAGCTGGGCTTGGGAACCACTATAACTCCCCATTTTGCAGAGAGAACTTGTAGACTGGTTCTTGGGATGTTTATTACATTTCTCTGATGCCTGTTTATCTGGTCTCCAAATCCTTTGGGAGACCAAGCTGCAGAATCAGTGAGGCAGCAGCCAAAGTTTCCCTCCAGGCACCCTCATGAAGCAAGTGCCTTCCTGTACCAAGTCAGCTGTCACAGGCCTGGCTGAGGAATCCCAAATTTCTGATGGTGAGTCTCACAGTGCTGCTCCAAGGGCTCCCTGATCTTCTCAGGGCACTTTTCTGAGGAGAGGGAATGCTGCTTTTCTCAGACCTGAACTCTTTCCATGTGCAGCCTGGATCCTGAGCAGGTGGTTCCTGAGTTAAATTAGTCTGCTCTTTGTCTCATCAAAAGTAGCAGAAGTCCTGCAGTGTAGAACTTTGTAGCCAAGTGGATTTGTTTATTCCTGCCTGTTGCAATACTAAGTTCCTGATTTCTCCCTGAAGTGCAACTAAAAATGTAGTCTTGACCTGAAGCAAATGTTCCCAACTTTAGAGATGGTCAATACAGCAGATGTTTTGTTGCGTCATTCACCCCCGAAGGCAGGAAGGCTTTTTACTTCTTCGTGTGCTAAAAGGTTTTGAAGACTTTGAAGTGTTTCTGTAAGTTTGGGATATGTTCCTATTTGGGGAGCTTCTGTATAGGCCTTTGCATTCCCAGGGGAATGGTCTGTGAGTATAATGGGGTTAAGCTTTCCCTGATGACTGTAGATTAAGATGGTGTCTTTGAATAGTAATTACAACATTGAGAACTGTAGAAAGAAATTGATATTATGGCTGTTTCACCTTGCAGTGTTAGGTCAGGCTGAAATTCAGGGTTTCAATCCTATTGAGGGTTTGCCTAACTAAATAGATCCCATCTTCTGATGGTCATCTGGTTTGCCAGTCTAGGACAGGAATGTTGCTCCAAGCTCCAGATGTGAAAATAGTATGAAGCCTTCTGCTGCTTTTCTTAAGCAATTAAACTTTTCAGATAATCTCTGTAACTAATTAGATGTAACAGAAAAGATGAAGGATACTGGTATTCCCACCAACAAAATTATCTGTTTTTCAGGAGATGTGACAAAATAGCTGAGATAAAGAGAAGTTCAGGAGCAGAAGCTTGGTTTTCTTCAGTAAGTGACACTGCATTTGTGTGTAGTGTTGTTTATAAGCATCACCAGCTGAGGAGCCGTCTTTGCAGTAATCATGATACTTCTTTCAAGTTGGATGGTTTGTCAGTTCATTTTTTTTTCACTCTCGCATGCCTATACTCAGAGAAGCATCCTTGAGAGCACAAAACAATTACTCAGAAGGAAAAACAAACATACCTTAGAAGAGCTGAAACTATGTGAGGTCTGTATGCATAATTTGTAATTTATCCATCCCTTTCTTTTTCCATCTAGCACATGTAGGTTACTATAGTTGAAAGAAATGTGATTTATGAGGAGCAAGTACTTGTGCTCTTGGTGTGACTCCTGTGCAGGTTGAAGAGTGATGGAGTAATTACTGGGCTTGGAAACAGCTGTTGATGTGGAGGCAACAGCAGGGCAGAAGCTTGGTGGTAAAGAGAAGATAAGGCAGTGGCAGAAAGCTCCTTTTGAGAGCACAGACATGCATCCTTTCTTACCAAGGATCCCAGAAAAAGAATTATGTAATACGAAGTTGATTGAAAAGGCTTGGCAGGAAGTTTGCCCTTTTTGATGACTGCTTCCATCATAGCACAGAAAGAGTGGTATCAACAAAGACGGATGAACTGTAGAATAATCTTGGGTTGGAAGGGATCTCTGGAGTTCATCTAGTCCAACCCCCTGCTCAAATCAAGGACAACTAAAGAGTTAGACTAGGTATGTTGAACCTTGTTCAGCTGCATTTCGAATATGTCCCAAGATGGCAATTCCACAGCCTGTCTGGGTACCCTGCAACCAGTCTTAATCAATCTTGTGGAGAAAATGTTCTCCTTTATTCACAGTTTGATTTTTTCACTTGCTGCAGTATGTGACCATTGCTTCTTATCCTCTCACTGTACATCTCCAAGACATCTGAGTCAGTCTAATCGCTCATTTGCACCCTTGAAGGCAGTAAGTGACACCCCTCACTGCTTTTATATCTTGAGATTAAGCAAGCCCATCTCCTTTAGCCTTTACTTGTGCATCCTTTTCTCTAGCCTCCTAAATCCTTGTAGTGACCCTTCTCTGGACCTGTTCTAGTGTGTCTTGTACCGTGGAGACCAGAACTTCATACATAAATAGAGCTTATAATCACTTCCCTGGGCCTGCCAGCTGCATTTGTGCTGATACCACCTAGTGCATGGTTCACTTCCATTGGTGCAAGGGTGTATGGCTGATTCACGTTCAACTGGACAGACACGTTTAATCCGAACTTCAAAGGATTGAGGTCACAGATCCACTGTTAGACTATTGCAAGGAAATGATCACAGGAAAAGTTGAAATAAGGGCTGGAAAAAGACTTTGTTTACTGCAAAACATGTGGAGTGTGGCAAAAGACTTCTAATGTCTACAGTCACTCATGAAATGTGTTCTTAGTTGTTTCTACAGTTGGAAAAGAGAGCTGGAAACTGTTGTGTCTCAAATGTTGAAATATTGTGCTAGCAAATAATAAACTTTAATCCTCCTTGTTAGACTTTTGGTCAAACACTGTAAATATGTAGGAATGAGAGGACTCCTTGTGTGCAGTTACTTAGATTTGCTGTTGTTAACTGCATTTGTTTTGTTTGAGCAAAAGCTCAAGGACTGAAAAAAAGATAGCCAGGTCCAAACATGGACGGTAACACTTTAATACCAATGAGTTTAAAAGTGAAGGAACTCTTAACTGGTGGAGCAATACAGTGTATTTCATTCATGATTCAGTCAATTCTTCTTTCTGTTTTTTTTTTTTCTTCTTTGAACAACTTGGCGGTTCCTTTTGTCTCTTACCTTTCCTTGCTCCCCTCCCTCCTTTGCCTACTAAATTGTCTTTCTGTAAGTTATGTTGCTTTATGACTTGAGGAAAACACCACTTCACATCTACCTGTTACTTGTGCTCTATTTTGTATTATCTTTAATGGCAGAGTACCAATTTGACCCTCAAAGTGCACATTTTTTTTGGTCTGGGAAATGTAAAAGAATAGTTTGGAATGTGCAACCCCACTGGCATCTACTGCAACAACAGCTACAGGTTTTGAGAATGAGTTTGGAAGGGGTCCTGGGAGTAAAGTCCTGCCTTCTGCTTAGGGGAAACATGCCTAATTTAGAGAAGGAGATGGGGATAGATAATGTGAAGTGCACTCATAACAAAATTAAATAAATTTTAAGTACAGCGGGTTAGTAGAGATGTTCTAATCCAAAACTGCAATTGCTCAGAATAGTATTGAAGGAAGAAAAAAAAAAGAATAATAGAATTTTCATAGAGCATTCTGTAGTCCCTCTATTGCAAGAAGTTTATTTGAAGGCAAAATTGCTCCCTCAGTATTTTAGGAGGTATTCCCCACAGGTGACTGTAAATGGCTTTTTGCTGCTCTTGTTTAGCAAATCAAGTGTTGTTCAAATTTGTTTTGAGTGTTGTGAGTTGGTTTGGGTTGGAGTTTTTTATTTGTTTGTTTAATGACTACTGCATTATGCATTGTGTGAATCACCTTAAAAAAGAAGTATAATATTGGAACTCACTCTTGATTTAAGTTTAAAGAAAGAATTCTGCTGATTCTGAAGTACCAACTACCATGATTTACCCTAAGGTCTTGTTGATTTTTTTTTTTTTCCACTTTATTTCTAATTTTTATGACTTCATATTCTTGCAGGAATGACAGCTCCTAGGTTAAGTTAGTTTTAAAAGTCTCAGTAAAGGTGTTTTTGTCTCATCATTCTGTGAATAACGTACTGCATGCTAAATAATCTCCTGTGGTGTAGGTTGAAGCCCCGATAAAATTGTAAAGCATGTCATACTTGTGTCTCAGACCTTACTTACTTTGCACTTCACTGCTATAAAACAGTTAGCAGATGGAAGTGAAACACAGAACCCTGTGCAGTGATGGGAAATATGCTGGTGGTATGTTTTCTTTGATTAAATTGTAGTTGGCACATGGATGCAGGACTGTTTAGCTAACCTTGCTGTTAATTCTAAGAGAGTGGGGTGACAATAGTCTTTCTTGGGGTCTGGATAAAGTTTTAGGGTTCTTTTGTTATTTTTGTATCAACTTTTTTTTCTAGACAGTAAACACAAACACTTAAATATGAACTTGGGGCCAAGTTCCCTTCCCTGTCTGGTTGTGATTAGAGCTGAAGATAATTCTTAAATTTAAAAATAAACACAAGTGTGTTGCTCTTGCAGGAATTCTGTAAATATATAGTTTCATTATTTGTATTATTTGCTAATGTAATACTGCAAAGCTTATATTAATTCAATATGAAGTCTTTTTGTCTTAATGAAAGTATAGTGAAAAGCCTAGGTTAATGCAGTCTTTCTGTAAGCAATTTAGAGGATGTTCACAATAATTGGGAGTAAACATTAATGTGCAGTTAAACATTTATGAACATTTGAAATGAAGGTTTAATGCAAACTACATTGTTATTTATTTTTTTTATATTGTTTAAGAAAAAATGACTGAGTTAAAGCTTAAAAATTTAAATAGGATTTGCTTGCATGTATATTGGTAACTAGTACTGTTTTGAGAGATTTCACAATTAGCATTACTTCTTCATTTCCTGGATTCTCTAGTGATAGCAAGTCAGTGTTTGTAATGTCTCTAAACAAACAACTTTTATAGCAAACAAACCAAATTTACTGAGAAAGGTTGAAATACTTCTTCCAGTTTTTGAGTATCCATAAGTCAATGTTCTGATAAAGCTACTCCTCCTGGTAAAGCAGAAGTCCTCCTCTATAGAAGTAAGTTGATTAAAATAGAAAAAGAGATACACACACACATATATATATATACATATACACATACATATTTGTAAATTAAGGTATTAAGGATACTATTCATCAGTTATTGAATGCTGATGCAATTTCCTGAGAAGAAGTAATTGTATTGCCATTTTCTGTTCTCTGCTAACATTTATTTGGTGGGCTTTTTTCAGGTAAACACTGGAGATTTTTTTACTCACTAAGATTACATTATTTTTTGCTGATGTTGAATTCTATTATATCTTATCAGTCTTTAAAGTAAATATTTTGATATTTTGTATTTGAGGTTTTAAAAAAAGAGACACTGTACTAGTAGACTGTCCATCTGTGATGATGAAGACGTGGTTAAAAACACAAAAGCAGGTCCCTGAGTGAAAAACAAAATACTTATTCTTGAAGTCTAGAAAGTGAAGTTCACTCAATTGCCGTTATTTGTATCTGTGGGGAAGCAGCCTGGCTGAAGAAAAGGTAGGACTTGCTGCAATGTGTGCTGTGATATCTTCATTTTGTAGGATGCATCAGCCACAGGGACTGTGTTTTACATCAGCAAGAGAGCTGGTGAGTATGGGTTGGGAGATGCCGACTCTGATGTCTGCTTGACATGCAGTGGAAACACGTGGCACCTGCATTTTGCTGTGGCAGTTGTGCAGTCAGCACTAAGTACTGTGCTTTGTGTGTCCTAGCATCACAGAAAGCACTTCAGAATTTCATGTTAAAAAAGGAGCCATCTAGTCAAAAATTGAAAGGAAACAAACTTGAAGAAAGTGGCAGAAGGAGCGAAGTCTCGCTGAGAACAGCCTGTGCCAGAGGATTTGAACCAAAGATCCAGTACGTGCTGATGTGCTTGCAAAGTCGTTAAGTGTAAGACTTGAGGTGGAACATCGCAGTTCAGTAACACTGGGTGCTTTGCCCAGTGCTTTTTTTCCAAGCATAATTGTCTAAGCCTCTTCATTCAGTCCCACAAAGGATGAGCCGTTACACAAGAGACATGGTGAATTACATATGGACGTACTCATACAATCATCATGTTTTCCATCCCCTATTTATTTGCTTACCACCCAAAAGGATTGCTAGGATATTCTCAGCTGCAAAAGTCTTCCAGAAACCATTTGAGAAATAATCAGTCCTGTGAATGATGTACCAAAGAAGAACAATGACCTCCCTCTCTCTGGGACAGCATGCCAAGAACACGATGAAGTACTTCAGTGTCTGAAAACATATGTCGTAGTGCTAAATGAGGACATGCGCAAGCCACCTGAAATCCTTTGGGAATGTTATTTTAAGACAAACAAGTTGATTCATTTCTGTGAGAAGTTTAAAGTGTTCTGGAGATAATTCAAATTTGTAGATTTCTAGTCCTTTTACAGTCACAGTGGGTTATTGTTTTCAAGGGTTACTGGGTTTTAAGGGCTGGAGACATATTGGTTGGGACGTGGCCTAGTACTCAGTATTTATTAACTTGGTGAATGAGTTAAAAAGTAAGTAATAAAATCTGACCATGATACATATTTAGTCAAAATTAAGAGGAGTGTTTGGGAAATTTTGGTATGCCAGTATTGAACCAGAAGTTTAATATTAATGACAACTCCTAGGAAGCTTAATTCTGGGAGACGAGATTTCACCTGTCCATTCAAATGAAATTTGTGGGAGGGCTACCAGAGAACATTGTAGACATTGGCTAGAGGTGGTTGTTACTTTTTTGTGCATACTGACTTAACAATTAAAAGAGAGAAAACTGAATGGTAGAGTGTACAAAGAAGGAAACGATGATTTGAAGTGCCAGAACATTTTAAAACAAAGCTCTGAAAGACAGAGAAGAAAGAAAAAATTCATATTGAGACACATAAGCTGCCAGTTATATTTGTCAAAACCTTCAGGATGTGTATGCCTGTATTCCAGAATTTGCTAAACCTTCTGCATGACTGTCACCATTGTCTGTGGCTCCATGAAAACCACAGCCGTACGCACCTTTAGACATGTGAGATGTGACAGACTCTGCCTCTCCCTCAAGGTCTTGAGATGCGCTGGAAAGCCTATGACAGGGAGGGAAGAGTGGCTGACCTCCAGTACGTATGTCCTGCAGTTCTCTTTGAAGTGGCAGGAGGAATGGGAGTCAGTAAGAGCCAGGAAGGAGAGTTGGTCAAAGCTCTTCCTCAATGGCACAGTGCTCTGGGGGGCAGGCAGCAGAAGGCTGCTGCTTCCATGTGGCAGTTTGCTTCGGAATGTACTTCAGGGACTGCTCAGCCCCCGCGAAATGGGCTTATCCCAGGATTGTTTTAGTGGGGACCTGCTGTTTTTACTCATATATGTGGCCACACAGTTACCTGGATATTGGTGTTCCCACAATGAAAAAGGGACAGGTTTACAAGTGACCATCAGCCCCAGAGCAGATGGGTTCATGTCTGTGGGAGATGAGCATGTGCTCTTAGAAATAAGCCTGGGACATCTGCTTTCAGTCTGCTGTATGTTGGAGCACTTCAGGTCCAGAGCTTTATTCTAGAGAAGCCAGCCAAACAGCATCTCATACTGCCCTACTTTCCATCTCTCCAGAGGACTAGGGATTAATTGACATTCTTCTCTTCTTTATTAATAGTTTGTGGTCTGGGTGACTTTTGAAGTAAGCTAAACAAAACTTGAGATCAAATTGCTTTTGTGGTGCTTGCTTTTAAAGATTGCTATTGAAACTTCCCGAGAAGTACAAGAACATTTTGAGTTAGTAACAACATCTGGAAATTACACTAACAAGGAGACAAGGGGCATCATCTGTCCTGCTAAATTACTCTCACTTGGTTTGTAGAGTATCCAAGTCCCTGAGCAGTACAGTTGCCCAGTTGGCTTTGTGGAGTATGAGAGCTTTCTGCATTCCTTGCAAGTATCCGGCATTGCTACTGGGAGAGATAGGTCTATATTGCTAAGACTGTAAACAAGGAAAACAATTTATCTGGACTTTTTTCAGCCCTCCACTGAC
Organism: Scytalopus superciliaris; assembly: GCA_013400415.1. NCBI lineage: Eukaryota > Metazoa > Chordata > Aves > Passeriformes > Rhinocryptidae > Scytalopus > Scytalopus superciliaris. The sequence continues at coordinate 427,183 of VXBX01001787.1, read as the reverse complement.
TTGAAAATCCTCATCTGTGAACATCACTGTGCCAAGATTGTTTCTTACTCATGGTTCTTTCAAGTGAAAAATGGACCTCAGCAAAAGTGTTCCAGCCAGTGAAGCTCTGACTGTGTTCTTGCATAAAACTGAACAAAGTTTAAAGCTGGGTGTGCTTGGCGGTTCCTGTACTCTTGGAAGAGCATCCACTTATTTACTCAGTTGGTCACAAAATGTACTTTCCTCTTTACTTGCTTTCTTGTCCCTATGGAGATAATTAACTAAGTGTTATATGAAAAAATAAGGCCTGTGTGTGCATGGACAATTCTGACTCTTTAGACACCTCATTCATCCATAAATTTTTATGTTAAAAAAATAATGCAGTTTTGGATTCTTAATTTTAAAAAATCACTTTTACTGGTAAATCTATCTTGAAAAATAATTATATTCTTGACATGATGCCTGCATTGAACTACACAGACTGCAGCACTGATTTAAAATGGAAAAAAAAGGCATACTGCTAGTGTCATGATGTCTATAAATGTGGTTTGTCCAGTTAACTTTTTGTTTAACTGTTGAGATGGAAGTCTTTCTCTTCCACTCAGTCTGCTCTCACTACTCAAAACCAGATTTTTGACAGACTTTTAGTATCAGTTGCTGTAATTTCTTCCACAGTACATCTCTCTTGAGTGATCTGCTTTGCTAGTAACAGAAATACTTCTTCACTTCAGTCTAATTGTGCACATCATCATTAGTACGTGTAGTATGAACTGTGTATTTTCTGTGTGGTACAATGTTACAAGTGTTGCTATTCAGTGCTGCTATTTTCATAGTTAACAGCAAATTATTTCAATTAGTTACTAAGAAACAACCAAAACCAAACTATAGCTTCTGTAATTTAAAAGTTGACCAAAGTGATCTGCAGTTCTTTTGAGATCTGCCCTGAATTGAAAGTTGGAGGTGGAATTCAACATCCGTATGTCCCAATATGTTTGCAAATTAATTTTCATAGCAGTGAAGGATTGAAGGGGGCCATTTGTATTTAATTAAGTCTTGTGAACACTTATGCAACTGCTCATTAGACACTTGTCAAACTTCACCTTAAAATAAGTTAAATTTATTTGCCTCCACTCATCTCCAGTAGTGGAAGACTTGTTGATACAATGATGTTTCTTAATGTCTTGTGTAAATATATTGCTGCTTTATTTATCCCCATTGGGTGTAGTACCAATATTGAAACTTCATGTAAATATTTTTCATGTATTCATAGAAACCTCATATTTTTTTCCAGCTGGGGCAGAGAGCCCATATAAGCCAGGCATTTCTATTTTGCTGTCCTAACTTTAGTTCTCTGTCCTCCTAATCATTATAGTAACCTCTCTGTGCATGCATGACAATTCTAAGTTAAACTTCCAGGAATGGAAGTGATTTGAGCTGCATGGAGTACTCCAGGAGGGAGAGGCTTTGTATTGAGGCATTTCTGTGGCCTTGTTTTTACTGCAACTGTATCACCTGATATGGATTGTACTTGCTTTTTTTACGATAAGGAGACCTAGATGAATTTTTGTTCTTCTGTCATTTCCAGGTTTTAACTCCTCATTTACAGCAGATGCTCTTATTCTAACCTCAAAATCTGTAATTCTGCCCTTTATACTGTTAAATTTCATCCCACTTACATTAGTCCAGTGCTCAAAGCAATCCAACTGTGCCTTCTGCTCTTTCTCCATATTAATGACATTCCACAAGCTTCTGACAGCCTCTGTTCTGGAACCTTTTGTTACCAAAGGTTGTACTATAAATATATACATGCACACAGATGAACACACTTGTTTTACCTTTTCTTTTTATATGCTAGTACTCCTCTATTGCATATTACCTGCCATCTAGTTTTGAATGTTTCTTAGGCATCTTAAAATTCTTCTAATCTTAGTCTTTTCCCATTCCCATATGGTTCTGGCATAGTTAATGCCATGAAAAATCCACGTGCATTATAACTAATCCATTAATTGGTTACATGTCAATTTGTCATTATATTCTTTGATAAATGTACTTTGCATTTTATCCTACTTTTCTGTGTGATGTAAGGTATTTTTTTCTTGGACATTTGTCCTGAAGCTTTTCATATTCCTGACACCAGCTAATAAGGTAGCTAATTCCACTGTTTCTTAGACACAAATATTGGTTTTCTCTTTTCCTAGACTAGCCTAGTCCCTGTTATCTCTTCCTGTTTATTCTTCATTTTTCAGAGTACTGAAACACAGAGCTGTTTCATCACACTGACATTCAGTGTCTCTTGGATGAAACACGTCCTTTAGTAGTGAAACTGGTCCATAGTCTGTCATCTTTCTGTTACTTCTGTTACTCCTGTTTCATTCCCTACACTATTTCATTCTGTTGCCCAAGATTCTGACATTAGTGCACAAGTATGTTACTTGTGCCAAACTAACCATTCATAGATAGTTTCTCAGCTGTTTTAATTTCCACCACATCATCAGTCTCTTAGCATCACTCACAGTTTTTATTCTCTGCTCCCCATCCTCCTATATTCTGTTAACTTTTGAATTTTACTGTGATACTTCCAGATACTTCCCAGTCACCACCTACCCATTTTATCCTCTTTGTTGTACTTGGCAAGCGGCATTAAGCTTTGAAATGTTTTGTTGTTGTTGTTAGGAGGAGGGAGTTGTTGGGGTTTTTGTGTATTTGGTTTCTGTTTTGTTTTAATTTTGCCTTCAGCGGATACTGTTTTTATCAAATCCTGTATTGGGATTTAAAGTAGTTGACAGAGTTTGGGACAAATGTACCTGTTTCATAGATGCTGCTTGTTAAGTATTAATGGCAAAGGTTATTTCCCAGACAATATGGAATTCCTGACATTTGTAGAAGAAAGGTTATCAGTATTTTTAAATCTCTTAAGGGTGGTTGAGGTCATGCTTCTCCTTTCCACATCCAGGAATTAAAAAATTATCCAGTGCTTTGTCAGCATAATGTAGTCTTCAGAACTCAGACTTTGATGCCCACACAAGACATCTGGCTATTCATGGATGTAGAGTTTGGAGCAGAGTATGACTGTGATGGAGCAGGAAGAAGAGAAGAGAGGACAAACTGCTTACACTAAAGTCTGTTTCTGCCAGTAGTTGCCATCTTCTGCCTGTAAATCTCAGAACGTGTTTTAGAAGAACAAAATGACAATTGAAACATGATGGTTGAAATCTATCTCCTCTTGATTTCTTAGGACCTGTCTGCCACATTGCAACACAAAATGACTTAAAACAGCAGAGGGGCTTTAAGAATCCAAAGGGCTGGTAGCGTTGAGATTAGATTAAATTTAGTCTGTTGTGCTGAAATCTCCCTCTGTGAGCAAGCAGCAGGGAAGGTGATGAGGATTTAGGCCTCAGGAAAAGTAATTTAATTGCTGATTACCACCAATCACTTTCCCAAATTCCTTTTCTCAGCTACTGGAATAGTTGTATTTATGAGCCAGCTGTCCAAGAAGATTTCTGGGTAGAAATTGGCTGGAGTTCTCAAACCCTGGATCTGAGTAGTTCCATGGGTGTTGTAAATATTGCAGATGAGATGCTGGACTCCTTAATGCCAATGCAAGTGTTGTTAATGACTTGCTAAGGTCAGGATTTTCCTTATATTTACATATGTGTTGGACTTTCTTTTTGTGGTACTCTGAGGGTGGGAAAGAATTTGATTGTTTATCTAAAATGGTGCTGAATGGACCTCAGACTGATCCAGTGCTGCATCTGGATTCACTTTCACAAGGAACAATATGGAACGAAACTTTATTTATTTTTTTTTAATTGAAATCAGGAGGCTTGAAAGCCTTCTTATTTTACTGTTTCATATGAGGGAAGGGCTGGCAACTGCATGTTTTCTCAATTGAAGCAAGTTATCAGATTTTGAATATGCTACAATATATCAGGACTGCTCTAGGTAATAATGCAGTCATTATCAAAGGTATGCTGCAAGGCATCACGGACTGACATTTTCAAATCACCGTGTAAATCTGCCTGACACAGCTTTAAAGGAAATAAAACAAGACTGAAAGCTCCAGTGTTTAGTCTAAAAACACACATGGCCATGGTTGCTGTTTTAGCCTATGTGGGCTAACTGTGGAAGCCTTTTGTCAGCCCTCTGGCCTACGGAGTGGTGTCAGCTTGATTTGTGTGTTAATTTGCTGACTTTTCGGTTTGATGCTTTCCATTAAAATTCACATAAAGAGCCTGTGTGTTTTTCCTTTATTTAGCAGATCTCCCAAATCTAAATGCTCTTCCAAAGATTGCCCTTGGTATTGCTGAAAGTAAGAGAAAGAGCTTTCAGCATGTATTCACTGTTGGAATCATTTATTCCCCATTTATGTGATACTGGAAGGATGAAGGCAGATGGGGAGCCTTGTAAAGTAGTGATATAAACAAATGCAGAGAAGGAACACAATGGCAGTTTTATGAGAATTTTCCTTCATGGAAAAATCCTGAATAACATGATGGGTGTTATAAGCCATGAACCACTTAGCATCAGCTCACACTAGAGTCTTCCTGGCACCAAGGATTGTCCTGTTTAAGTTAAAGGATCTCCTCACTATTTCATATATCCCTGCTTGTTAGGTCTGGTTTGCTTGAGGAAGGTGACTTTTACTGGCAGAGACTGCGAGGACCCAGCCCTGGACTGGGTCTCAGTGCAGACTTGCAGCTAGGGTGGTGTTTTGATACCATTTTCCCGTGCCTGTTGATGATATGTGTGACGACCTGTGATTATTTTCTTGCGGCAGATGAGCTGCCATGGACTGACTTTCCTTCCTGAAAGACATTCCTTATGAAATATGAATTGGTTGAGCACTTCAGCTGGCACGTTACTGTTGAATGGAACAGTGGCTAATTCTCTAGAGTTCGTGTGGCCCAAATGGTGCACCTCGAACTCTTCTAATAAGGAGAGATACAGGCCCATGCATGGACACTGGGGTATCTATTTTCAAATAGCCAGTGAAATTATGCTATGCTTATTGCATCTCAGCAACTGAAGTCACACCTTGGAAGTGTCCCTTCCAAGAACAGCTCCAGAAAACAGTTTCTTGCATCAATAACATTGTATCTATTTTTTGAGTCAAGAAATGCACCCTCAGGGAGCGGTGAGAGGGTGTAAGGGTGTAAGGTAAAAGGCTCACAAATTCCCATTGGACTTCTGGTAAACCAGAAAAATTGTTTGGAAGCAGTTGTCAAGTATTATTTCCGTAGCTTAAATAAACCCAAAAAATTATAGTACCCATTATGTGAGCATCTGTTGAGCATTGTTAAAAACCTGTCAAACTACATACCTTAAGCCACAGTTCAGGGATGAAGTAAGTCTTTGTCCTGGCCTGTTTCTGCAGTTGAAGCTCCCAGTGACTTCAGTGAAGCTAGGATTGGGCCCATAGTGGAGGGAGCCTCTACAGTTCTCTGTAACACTTTCATATTAAAAAATTTAGGTTTGTATTTGCCACCACTGAATGCTGTGTCCTGTTTTCCTTTCTGCAGGCAGAGTCACCCCAGAACAGCTCAGCTCATACATTAAGCTTTTCAGAAATAACCTCAAAGCTTTGGAGAACCACTGTGGTCTTCTGCAGCTTGTACTGGCCACAGTCCAGACTTTGAAACATCCACACACTTCTAAATGGGACAACTTCCTTGCCTTTGAGAGGTTACTTCTGCAGGTACATGTTATGTGTATTCTTGCATTTCTGTTGCATTCTGTAGCACTTTTTTTGTTTAGGAAAAAGTATGTTGGATGTCTTGCTAAAGAGCTGTTCCTTATCACCAGACTGGTAAAAGGAATGGGAACCTACACTGTTAATACTTTATAGCTTTCTGTAAGAAATTTTATAAACAAAAGGATAGGCATTAGAGGTAAAATATATAAATAATCTGAATTGGGTGATGGCTTTACATCTGTATGAAGTTTCAAGATGGTCTAATTGTTAGCATTGAATAGGATTGTTGTTATTGTTATTGCTACCAAGACTGAAGATGCTTCTTGAGGTAACATTCTGAATCAGCTGCAGAGAGGAGTTGGTTATTATGTCAGTAAATTACACAAGTTTTACACTGAGTAGATGAAGGCATAGTTGGAAATTCCATGCACTGAAGAGAGTGAGGTTTCTCTTGTTCTCAACTGTCATCTCCCCTCAGCTTTACCACCAGCACATTTTTTACAGCATCCTGTTGGTGACCACGGTATTATTTACGTGCTGTTTTGTATCACATCTGGATTTCTTTCAGGAAGTCAAGAGTTAGTTATTGAACTCTGTCCTACTAACCTTTGGAGATGTACCAAAGAAAGGAATATTTTTTTTTCTAAAAACCTGGTAAAGTTAATTTCTGCTGCAGTTTAGGGAACACTCAACTTTTCTTCCTGTGCTGTCTCTTCTGCCATTGTGTTGTTTTTAAAGGCACCATCTTCAGAAACCCTAGCAAGAGGCAAGTCTTCATGAGCTAACTTCTAACGAAGTTAGGGTCAGCCATAAATGAGTGAGATACATAGTGTTCTCAGCTAAAACCAGATACTCCTGTAAAAATTACCCATCTTTTTCTAGATGTAGAAAACAAACAAACAACCTGACTCTCCCTATGGTCTCTTGCAGCAGCATATGATCCCTGATCTTTCAAGAAGAATATGCATGCCCATGCCTTAGAGCTTTGTAGTCAATGAATTTCTGCAAGGTTTGAAGAGAGAAAAATGCAAAACTTAGATAGTAGCAAGCTCTTGTCTACATTCAGTTTAAAACATCTTCTCTCTTGGTAAGACTGAAATATTTCTGAATATCACAGGCAACCTTCTTTATCTAGTAAAAAAGTAAGCACAGGTAAAAGAACTCATTGCAACCATTCTTTAGTATGTCTGGACTGTAGAAGATAGAACTGACAGCCCATAGTCCCCTTCTCTGTCCTGTAGTGAGTCATGTCACATAGCTTTTCTTAAAAGCTGGCTAAGTTCCATCTTAAAACCAGTTCAGCTTTAGAATCAAAATAAAGCTGCAAACTCAGCATTGTTTTCACAGCAACAGACAGCTGCCTATATAAAACCAGCAAGCAGTAGAAAAACAGAGGTAAGAAACAACCAAACTATATATTTTATAAAAAAGAAATGTTTAACAAGCACTCTCATAATCGTAGGTGGCTTTGAATTATACCCACTGCCTTCCACTCGTCATATTAAGGTAAACTGTGCTAGCCAAAGCAAACTTTCTAGGCTAACATTTGTAGCTGTTCCTTAAGCACATGCTCATTTTCAGTAGTTCAGACAGCAATTACTTTCAATTACATGGACTCTATCTTGAAGACAGTTTTCTGAGCACATGGCCTATCTCTGAGCTGTTGACAGGGATTTTGTCAGAACAAAGTACTGAGACCCGGAAGGTGTCAAAGATCTTAGTTAAAAAAGGTCAACTAGGACATTACATTGTGAATGGTTGGTACATAGCACACTGCACTAAATTTGATGCTATGGTAGTTTATTTCAGCAGAACTACTGAGAAATTATTTAGCATGTTTGTTATGTTTCAGGTATTTTAAAATAATACATCTTAAAGAATGATCAATAAATAGTAATTGTTTCAACATGAAAGTAGTGTTGTTTCTACTATAGTGAAACCACATAGAAGACAACTGTTTGTGAAAGATCTACGATCTACTGGAAATAATATTTTTAGACTCTGACAATGCAGGAATTCTAGATTTTTCGCTGATGGATGCATGTCAGACTCCAGCTGATGTTAAAGGAGATAAGCCAGTATAAACAGCTGGTGTTAGAATCTCAGATTTCCTAAAAAAATAAATATGCAGTTTTGGAATTTCTGTCATTGCTGGATCTCACTGATGGGTCTCATGATTCTCTGCTTAGTCTACTTTGTGCTTTTCAGAAAAAACCCCCCACATTGTTGACAAGAAACCTTTGGTCTAGCTCTTACATTGCATAACCTTTTCCATTTTTCCCTTTCTCCTTGATTCACTCCTTTCAGTTGTGGGTACTCAGTTCTAAAATGTCCTAATAGAGGTAGAAAACAGCCCATTTCTGCTATTTCATCATAACTAAAGACCTCTGACTACATTTTTCTGACCAGTGTTGGCTTAGTAACTTTTTTACATCTGCAGCAAGAAAGTTTGAGTCTGACTGGAAGTACAGCTGCATACTTACCACAAAGTTGTCCTCTCCTTCACTGGGATGGATGAATGGTCTGAGAGCAGAATTGCATTTCAGTGGAATCATGGCCTTGACCTCAAAGGAAAGAGGGTCATGTGCGGAGTTAAGAGTAATGCATCAGAATGATGCATCTTGTCAGTCACAAGTTTTCTGTGTGTTCTGCTCTACCTCTGCACGTGATAGAGCTTTTGCTATGCACAAGTTTTAAATGCTGTGTGAATTGAAACAGTATATCCTATTTATCAAGGAGATACCATGCACCATCTTTTCCTTCTCTTGGGGTCCTCTTTCTATTTTTTCTAACTCTGACCATCCATAAAACCGTGAGATGGGAAGGGGAACACAAGCTAAATGCTACGCTACCCTGTCTGCAACTCTCCAGTATTCCTTATGCAACTGTCTTGTTTTCCTTTAAATGAGGGTTTAATATTTAGGGAGGTAACCAAGTAAGAAAGAGCGTTGCCACTCCATACTTTTTAGCTATATCCACAGTTCTTCTAAAATTTATTACTTTAATGCAGGTTTATTAAGCAGTATGTGCCTGTGAAATACAAAAGCACAAGAGGAACCTTCTCCAGACTAAATAATATGTGACACTGTAAAAGAAAAAATACTTTTGTTGTTTTTAACATATAATACTCATCTATTCACTCAGCAGGGATTTTTGCCTCCAGAGTCAGTTTAAAAGTACTCAGCGGATAGTGTGAATGGGGCCATAATTGTGCCCCAAAGAAAAGTGCTGTTCCTCTTTGAAGGGCACTGCTCTGAAATTGCCTAGGTTGGGTGCTACCTCTTAGAATTGGTTACATCATTCTGGCATAATTTTGCGCTCAAGATTTAAGAGTAAAGTACTTGTCATACTGAGTAGTAGTCTATTTTAATAATAACCCCATCTATTTAAATTCTAAGGTTGGATTTTATTCAGTGACCTCTCCCCAAAAGAAGAGGGTACTACTTCTTCTTCAGGAAGAGGACATTTTCTTGTTTTAAGATGTCTGGGCTAACCTTCCTTCTAAAACTGCAAATGTACCAGTACTGTTGTCTTAAAATAGCCATATTGCTCCAAATAAGGAAGTCTGGAAGAGTATTAAATTTGTTTTTATTATAGTGCTGGGAAGGGAAATGTTGCTTCTTGAGGTTTTTTCATGGCACAAAGTGTTTGCACCTGCTGATCAATATTTCACAATTTACCATGAAATTAGACAGCTTCAGCATTGGCCTAGAAACCATGATGCTACCATTGGATCTCAGAAATGCCAAAGTTCTGATGTTGATTTATGTCACATAATCTCAAGAGGAATTGGAATTAAATCATACTAAAAAAAAAACACAAAACCAACAAATCCACAAAATCAATCCGTAATGAAAAATCCCTAGCACATTCACAGCTTCATCCTACAGATGAGTGGATATAGTTACCTTTATAATGCCTATCCAGCTAAAAATCCTTTCAGTTTTCACCTATTTGAATTGTCCAACTTCTCACACTTAATGCTGCTTGAATTGGGACCAAGCGGCCTCTGAGCTTTGACTCTTTTCACATCCTGCATTACCTCTGAGGTAAGTGCTTTGATGATTGAGCCAGTGCTCCCATACATGGCATTTCCCAGCTATGTCATCAGTGAGTTTGGAAATGGCCTGTTTCTAGCAGATATTGAGGAGAGCTGTTCAACTGATACAATAGTCCTGTTGTTCTTGGATTTGAGCTCATGATCAGCCTTCCTGGCTCAATCCTTCTAGTCTGTGCCAAGAATATACAGGTGGGCACTGCACATCAGCGTGACTGCTTAGGAAAACAAATACAATACTGCAATGACAATTAGCAAACAAAGGGAGATCTCACAAGATGGGCTGCCATCTGTCTGTATATCAAAGTTGCCTTTATGTATTAATTCAGTATAGAATATGTGATATATCTACCAAAGTCATTACTTTCTAAAGTTAGCTTACTTCTTTTCAAAGGATGACTTGGCAGTTTTTTGTATTTTACCATTTCTTTTCCATTCTTCTTTTTCCAAAGCTTTGCTATCATAAGCACAGTAATATTTTAGCCAAGCTTTTAGTTTTTAGTGGCTATATTAGGAATAATATAATGTCGTGGTTTTGACCTTGGCAAAATGCCAATCCCCCCCAAGACTCACACGGTCCCAGTGAAAGGAGGGAAGGAAAAAAAACCTGAAACTGGAATAACTATATATATTTATTTACAGGAAAGTTACAATACATATACATACAAATATAAGAAAACCCAACAATAACTTCATCTAAAGCTGCCCTCCCCAATAACACACAGATTCCACCACCTAAAACCCACAGGAAACAAAAAACCAAAGACATTCCCCTAGAAGAACACCCAGCAAAGCAACGTCAAACAGATAAGTATTTACTTCCCAGAGCCCAGGACTGCTGTGGGCATCTTGGCAGGGAAGCGGCCAGGCCTGTCGCTCTGGGAGCAGCAACAGGGAGTCCTCACCACCACACCGCACGGAGAGAGGGAGGGCAAGAGAGCGGGGATACCTCCCCCACTAGGTTATACTCGACATCAGATGATATGAAATACCTCTTTGGTTGCCTACGTTAGGTGATACTTCTCTCTCTAAATCTATGGGGAGCCCTATGGCTCAAAAAATTGAGACCTGCTAAATTTGGTTTCAGGCCTAACTAAGCTAAGGCCTTAATCTAAGTTTTGGGGGTTTATCAAACCCATCACATATAAGTATGTCAAATACTCTGGTGGTGGAAGTTGTGTATATATACTTACATGGAGAGCTCTTGACAGTATAGTATTTTCATGTCTAAAATTCCAAATACTAATTGACTAATTTTAACTTATCTCTTTTCTCATTTTGGTGCTGTAAATTTTGTAAGAAGAGAGTTTTTACTTTTGTTCTTGGTGTCTTGAGAAACAGAAAATACAGACATGTTTTTAAGAGAAACAGAAACTTCATGCCAGATGTCATTCCAATGTTTGTATTTTTCTGTTGGCGGAAAGTGGTTATGAGGTTATTAAAATGACATCATTCTTTCTCCGATGAATATTAGAGTGCAGACTCAAAAAACAAAACAAAACAAAAAAAACCCCCAAAACACCAAAAAAGAGAAAGAAGTGAAAAAACTCCAATACAGCTGAATGTTTTACCTTGTAGTTAATGTTTCAGTAGCAAGATCTAATAGCTAGGTTGTTAGTAACCATTCTATCTTGTGCTGTGATTCTCTACCACTTTTACAAATGCAGGGTAGGTGTGACTCATGACTTCATTAAGGGTGACATTATTGTTTATTTGCACATAATATAGTAGGCGTTGCTCACATTTGCATTCCTGCACAGAACGCTGTGCCAATAAATTGAGAAATTTTCCGTGCCTAGAACTCACTGTAGTTTTCAGACCTCTCAGCTTTTCTACAGGGTACAATAGTTACTAGATGACATTTATTGGCACTATGCTGGAATAAACCAAAAGGCCTTGAGGCTGCTGAAGCAAGCAGTTTGATACAAAAAAGTGAGGAAATAGAAAAGCTTTTGGAGTGCTTCCTCTTGCACTGCAAAAATAATTTGTAGTTCAATGGTAGAGAGACCTTTTTTTCTGCATAGAATAGATTAGGATCAGTGACATTCTTTGTTGTTATTATTTATATTGCTTTAGTCAACATGTAATTTATAATTACATAGCTCAGCTCAGTGCAATAAATACTCTTTTTGGTGACCTATAGTGTTGATCAATTAATATCTTTAGAAGAGATATTGGAATGGTATGTGGAAAGAAGACCCATGATATTAGCTGCCTGTAATTAGAGATTTTACATTTAAAAAAATAAATCCTGAAATTAGATCAGTCACATTTCGACAGAAAGCTGCATATGGAATTAATTGTCTTGGTGGGAGTTTTGCATGATACCATGTTGATTGCAAAGGTCATCCTCTGGAATCTGGTACCTTTTGGATGAGATTGCAGTTTGGACACTAGAGGATAAAATGTAATTTGTTGATAAAGTGAAAATAGTCATACATCAATTACTTACAGTTCCAAATTATTTAGTCGAAGTTCTTATTTAGCCATTTGTTTGTTAGACTTGCTGCGTTTGTAGTGGGGTCATGTCCAGAACATGTAAACCATTTGGACTCCGCCTTTGTACATGTGATGTTTTTCACTTTGTAAGTATTGATTCTACATAAAATTTATGTTGCATTTCATGGCCTTGCTTAAAAACTGGTATATACAAGCTCTAAAATAGGTTTGCTTCTTGACACCTGTCTAGCATGGTCTCAGTTTGTTTCTTTTGCTTGCTCAATGCCTCTTACATTCCTGATACTTTGTTTCTAACAAAAATTCTGCTGTATTTATGCATTTTCTATACATTTCTATAAACATAGCCCTAAACTGCTGGGGGTACCTCAGTGCTACATCAATACAGGAAAAACAGTGGATTAAATTTGAGGAAGTGATGAGCTCTTTTGAGTGTGTTTGGTTTTGTGCACCATCTCTGACACTCCGTAGAGAAGGAGCTTGTTGGTTACAGTTCATGTTCCATTGCCCAGAGAGCTTGGTTATGAACCATTTCCTAGGTTTGGCATGCCAGAATTAAGTAATTCCAACTAGTTTTGCTCAGAAAGAAAGATGTGTGTATATGTATATTTACACATATAAATTCTTTTATTCTATGTCTATATGGAATTCTTGTAAAAATAAATTTCTGCTCTTTTCAGACTACTTTGAAAGCAAAATAAAATACAGGTAAGGATTGTTTTAACATTAAATAAATGCTTTGCGAGTGAACAGAAGCTATTTTTGCTGATAATTTATTAATCTGGTGAAAGAAAACTATTTTAAGTTTTTCTGACTCTAGCTGACAAGAGGTTAAAATATTTTAAGTGTGGTTACAATATCACATGGGAGTTAAGAGTATCTTTCTGTATTCTTGTTGAAGAAATGTGTTTTCATATGGTCTGAAAGTTACGAAGTACTGCCAGTGTGCCTGTTATTTAAAAAACAGTGACCTCCCTCCTTCATCCTGTGAGATAACTAATATTTTGTATCCAGGCACAGGTCACCTAGAGTCTTTAAAATGAGCACTTAATGAAAAAATAGCTTTCTTAAGTGAACCAATGTCTACAACAATAAAATTTTAAAAGCTTTGGGGGAAGAAGGGGCTAAACAGGTTAAGTCAATTGGAACTGTTAAATCAATGTTCTGTGTACAAACCCAAAATATTTCATGTAAAATGAAAGAACCCCAGTGTATAAATGATTGTAGTGGGAACCAGCTTTTCAGAGGGGAAAGTAGAAAACCACTATTACTCTCTCTACACATATGCACATTTATTTTGTAAGAAGTTTGAACAATTAATACCTTTTTCTTGCCAGGTTTTTTTTTTTTTTTGAAGATACGTGTTGCAGTTCCATGACTGTTGATGTGTGCTTATCCCATGCTGCCTGATTCTCTAGTTTTGCATGAACACTTGTCACCAGTGAAAGCCAGAGTCCTTCACCAGCCCCAGGAATCCATGTGCAGAGCTATGGCTCTGCCTGACACTTGCCATTCTTTGTTCTCTGTGATTTTTCTTCTTAAAATGTAGCATGAACTGCTTACTTTCTGTAAAAGATAACATCAACTGGGCTGAAAGACAGATGCCCCGCATCCCTGCCAGTGTATGTAGAGGAGTCTTGAGGGGTCACAGTATTAACAATATTGATGAGGCACTATTTACTCTTACACAGATAATTGTGCTCCAAGAGGCAAAGCTTTTGTTGTGTGTACTCCCAGTAAGCCCTTGCTTTGTTCTATGTATTGCCCCACTGCTCAGAGCTGTGTACTACCTGCTTTCTGTTAGATGCAGGATCTGATTTCCAGTCCCTGCTTCTGAAGGAGATTCTTGACACCTCACAAAGAAATTTGTCTTGTTCCTTTCTGTCTTTACTTGCACAGGACAGGGTGAATCATGCGTGAAATGTGTTTTATGAAAACACTTTTCATAAAACATGAGAATTGTCTTCAATAGGCTGGGCAAATCTCATGGCATGTTAACCTGCAGAAAAATGGCATGCACTGTTTCAGATCTAACAAAGTGAAGGAATCAAGTACTCTTGGCAGCAGCATCTTTTATTTTGGGAGTCAGAGACTTGTAAGCAGTGTCTTTTTAGGTGTGGCTTCTGTGATCACAGGTAAGCAGTGCAAGACCGCAGATTCCCTTAGTTCATCTTTCTGCCTTTTAACTGCAGAAATCCCATTCATTAGCCTCCTGATGGACAAGTTAATTGGCAAGATTTTGTGAAGTACTCAACCAAGTGTGTTATTGTGGTGTAAAGTCTATGCTAATAAGCTCATTAATTTGATGTTAATTATGTGTTACTGGCAGGCAAAGTCATATGTGAATGGAGATGGGGACTTAGCTCCATCTCTGCTCTAGCATTTTATTTTGTATCTGTTTTGTTCATTATGATACTCGTGGTTATTTGGTAAAAAGATTTGTTTGGTGTAATTTTTTAATGCTTTCAATCAAAATGGTTCACTCAGCTTGTTATAGTCTGGGTTATAAAGGCAGGGTTTTTTTAAAGATGATAACGTAGGGTTTCTTAGCTAGTAATCCTAAATGGATTTTGCCTCTGCTATAGGTTTGGAGCAGGACTGCATTTACCTTTGGATTTTTTTCTGCTTTCACTAGTTATATCATAGCCTTTAAGGAAATGAGCATTGCCTTATTTTTACAGTCCATGTGTCCTCTCTGGGTAAGATTCCAGATACTGTTGCAATAATAATGAAATCAACACCACAAAGCACAGTGTATAGTGAGAGCTTTACTCATAGGAACTGCTTATCATTGTGGTTCTTAACTCAAAGGCAGTAATCACCTATCAAATCTCTTGTCTGCACACCGGTTTGATAGTGCCAGCACTGTGTATCTGGGTGTGAGTGTGATTATGTTAGTTTGTCTGCTTGGTTTTCCTTCCTTTGGAGGATATACTTGATTGTTTCCTGCTGGCTAGCAATGAGAAAGCAGAGAAAAAACACAGCTGAAAATTAATGAAAGCTTTACTATGGGTGATAGCCAAAATTAACAGCGGGGCTGCCACATTGCATTCCCTCCCTCTCCCTACCTTAATGAGTTGTGTATTTCCCTTTCCACTGGCCCCCACACTTCCTTGGCTCACAGACATTTCTGTGCATATGGAGCATGCACAGACATACAGGTGCATGTTGCTTTCAGTAGGAAAGCACGTATATCCTTAATTTGATTTCCCTTATTTGATGGAAAACAAGGTGGTGCTAGTTTTCTGAGCTTTCAGGCCAGCAAGATCGGGGTGGTCTAGGACTTAACTGCTTTTCCTGACTTAAGATTTTATCTTTTACATGGTGAAATGGAACTGGCGGTGCATTAGAGAACCCACAAAACTCTGTTGGTGTTGCCTGTTTTCAATGAAAACCCCAAACCCAAAGGAAGCTACACAAAGAGGCAGTACTACACAAGCTGATGTGGCTCAGTCCAAATATGGAGCCATGGTAGATTTTTTGTTCACTGTAAATTATTACATCATTTTTTGCAGATGTATAGATTTTCTTGATACCATTTTCTCCCTTGCAGTAAAGAAGGCTCCACTCTCTCCTTGTCCAGGTTAGAAAAGCAAGTCTTGTTTGAAGGCAGCATGCTGACTCAGCCAGCAAAATATTAGTGGAATTTTACTTCTGCACTAAATCATGAAGAATAATTTTTAAAATCAGACCTGGCTTAGCAGAGGCCTGCCTCTATAGTACTTACTACCATACATCCTCTTGAAGATGACCAGGTAGTTCTACTTAAAAGAGAGTTGTTACTCTTAACTTTTTTTAGATTTTCTCCAGTTCATGTCTCTCAGCAAAGTTACCTTTTATTACCATGAAGTTTCTGTAGGGACTTTCTTGATCTAAGAAGATGCCTCTTTGGAAGCCTGCCGGTTTCACCCCATGGCATTGTATTTGGGCAGAACATTCAGGTCAGGATACAGGAGGCCTGATAAAAGTGGCTTTATGCTCAAAGCTGCCTGCTGGCTGTGGTGTTCCTGGCTCAGCACAGAGCAGTGTGAGGGTTGATGCAAGACACACTGGTGTAACAAAACCGCTTCATTCTCATTTGTCCCCCACCTCTCCTCAAAAAGCATACTTAGAAATTACCTGCTTTTACATTATTTCAATTACCGAGGCTTCTGTAGCATTGCATTCTCTCTGTTTATGCTTCTGTGTATTTAATAAGAACAATTTTTTAGTTACAAATGTGGTATGCATAGGACAAAAAAAAAATAAATTTCCCTCTGGATGTTTCCCCTGCACCACCTCATCCCAGATTGTTTGCCTTTGTGTGCTTTTAAAACAAATAGCATATGGTTCTGTGAGTGTTCCTGCAATTTAAAGTAGTCATGTTGCCTGCAGAAATGAAGGGCACCACGCACACATAAAACTTGTACAGTGTTTTCTAATGAAACGCGACAGCCCATTTGTGCAGCTGTGTCTAATAAGGCATGAACACAGTTAACTGCTGTTTACCTCCTCACACTGTTTGTTTGAAGTACAGAAATGCTGGACATTCACATTAGGTAATTCAGTGTAGAAATCTGACTTGGACTGACTATTGATGGGAAGTATTTCATAATTCTGTAGCAGGTTAAAACATATGGTTGTAGTTACAATAAATAAATTACTTGGGCCATAAACCATTGCCATTCAGCACAACTGTCAGGTTGATGTAGGTTTATCCTTCAGGAGAATAAAATGTAGATAACAGTTAAGTAATAAATGACAGTCTGGGTCTTTGGGGAAGGAAGAAGTTTCAAATTCTTTTTAACGAGGGTATTTGTAAGAGAAGAGGGAAAGGTAATGTGCCAGAGATGAGAAACTCTCCAAACATGACTTAATCCTACCCATCAGGTTTTCTTCTAGAATTTCTTCCCCAGACGTCACCAATCTAGAGAAAGTAAAATAGCTGCTAAGCCATAGGCAGCAAAGGATTCACACATAGTTGCATCTGACTTACCCTTGCTTACTACCGCTGCCTTTCCTGAACAGAGCAGAAGTGTTCTCTGACAAAAAATAGGAGCATTTTCTTTCAGTTTTTTGAGGGTTTTTTAAATGTCTCTGGCTTTATCTGAGTTTCTTAACACAGTATTCTTTTGCAACACAGAAACAAAGGTAACACAGTTAAATTTGGGAAGACATAGGCACTGTATTAAGTTATCTGTAACTGTTAATAGCTGTAGCTATTAAATGTATTTGCTCAGAATATTGTTTTCCAGTATTAGGATCAGAGCTAACATAAAAGATTGCTAAGGAAGACTGGCATGGATCCTCAGTGGCCTGTTTATTAACATATGTTTTAATAACAGTTGTGGTGTCCCTGGTGTCCAGGCTCTCACTAGCTTGATTTGTTTTAGTTCTGTTTGGTTTTGAAAGTGTATTTTCAAAAATCATTCATTCTCGTATCTGTTTCAGCAGATACAGTTATGAAAAGAACTCTGAAAATCTCTGCTTGCGTAATAAATAAAGAAAATTTTAAAAGCTAAAATTCTTGGGTTCATGTACCACTGCCTAAGGTTCATTATCTGTAATGGACAGTGGCCTTAGTTTGGCATGAGTCTTCTGATCGTAACTACGTGATACATAAGAATAAATTTCAAAATATATATTCTTGCAGCAAAAAAAAACCCAAACAAAAACTCACTAACACTCCCAAAAAAGAAGCAAGTAAAAAGCTCTTTTAACCTTCTCAGTTTACTTATCCTCCCTCCCCTCTGTGTAGGCTTTTCCCCGGTCTGTAGATGTATTTTCTGTGCAAGTTATTCGGGTTATTTAATTTCTGGAATTCTGTAAAAAATACTCAAGGAGTCAATACACAGCATTCAAATACTCTCTTAAGTCCTGGAGAGCTTTAGAACAACTCAGCACCTTCTGTGTCCCCTTATCTACTGTTTGTCCAAGCTTGTCTTGGTGAGAGGTTGGCTTTTGCCACAGTTACTGGAAAGCTGACACTGCTTCTCCTGTGTCCCCCAGTAAAAAAGGCCATTTGGGAAGCTGCCCATGTAGGACAGAAATGGTTCACTACATCATCTTGTTGCATCTCCAGGATGGCAGCAGATACACAAAGATGTATGCTGCTGCTTCCAGGGAGTATCAGTCACTGACACAGGCCATTTTGCATTGTTTACATGCTGGTTTGCTTTCACCTGCTTGTTCATTGCAGAGAAGAGGTTGAATGTACTGAAGACGTGTGCCAGCATTAATTGGTAGGGGTCTGACTGCAACGTATAGATAGGGAAAGCACCGTGTGTTTCAGGGGACATAGTATCTGGGAAGTCTGTTGTCAGGATGCAAAACTTCAATGTTTGGCTTTGTGGTCTGATTCACTCAGCTTTTGCAGCTACACGGAAGGAAATTTTTTTTCTGTATGAATTCACCAGTGTAAGGCTAATGGTTTGAGCTTCAAACATCTGTATCTGCAAATGGTTTTTTTGCCTCTGTGAAGTTAATTGTTGCCTAGCCTATCACTTTGTGCATTTGTGTTTTATCCATAGCCTGAGGAAGATCTCTTTTAGAAGTGATCACTAGCACAAAATGAATGGTTTCTTTAGTATCTGATAGGTGGACTTAGAGAAGTAAAGATCAGTGTAGAGTTGTGTGCCTCTTTTCATCCTGTTTCACTTCTGTAAGTCACATGGGAGATGCAGTTCTAAGACATCACTAAAGCACTTTTGCCCAGCACTAGGTATCTTTTCCTGCATGTGCTGTTCATAGGAGTTATATTTTCTTAAAATACTCAGAGACAGAGGGTACCTTTAGATCTTTTAACTCTTAAATGTCTTTAGTAAGTAGTGGCACAGGAATGGAATTTTTTAATGTAAAAGTACAAAAGCTAGATGCTGTCTCACACAGGGAGAAACATATTTCAAGCACATGGGCTCTCAAATGATGGTGGAAACAGCAAGTCATGGATGACCAGGTGACCTGTTTTTCTGTCGTGAAGAACTAAAAATAATTTACATATTTTTGTTTTTAAAGCATTTGCATGTCATCTTGGTGTGATTACTGGCACATGTTGTATTGATTCAACTTTATTGTCGCATTATTCTCTCACATTCAAGGGCCACATGTGCTCCACATCTGGTGAACATTCAAAGGCCTTTTGAAAAACATCACCATGTTTTTGTTCTTAGAAATGCTTATGACAAATATCACACTCTTGCATCTGCTTCTGCTATTGGTTGCAAACAGGATGCACTGGGCTGTGCTTAGTGTCCAGTTACAAAACCACCAACAATAACATATTACATTCCTGTTAACTGAAGTGATAAACTCCTTGACTATTGGTCCTTGTTCCTTGCACCAGAATGACTGAGGAATGAATAGAAACCCTCTCTTTTATAGTTATTCATTATAAAATATCATCTTGCTTTTGAGGAGAGCATACTTTAAAAACTGCTAGCTTAGTATTCAATATCAAAAGTCTCCAAGAAACTATTACTTAAAACGTTCTGGGAAAAGCTCAATGTTTTCCTAGAGATCTGCCAGTACTGTTCTGGTTTAGTACATTGCTCAATGCATTTTATAGTGTGGCTGCATGACTGTTTACCATGCTTCATGACAACGACGTTGCATTTATTGTGAAGATCTGATGATGTGGAGTACAGTCATTATGAACAACATCTGTCTAGAACTTTTCCCTGTACCAAACCAGTTGCATGCAAAGAAGATTGCATTGTGAGTTTCACACGTTATTTGTTATGTAGGGCAAAGTTAAAAATCATGATTAGCATCTTCTTACATTTCACCCTCAGGTGCATATTATATAAAATCTCATTTGGAGATACCTAAACCCAAACTCAAACCTGAAACATGTTTAGTTGGGCTTAGAATGAAGGAGAAAATATTCTCCTGACTCAATAGTGAACTTCATTTCTCTTCTGGGACTTGACTTCTGACACAGAGAGAAGGCCAAAATAAAACCCAGACTGACTGAAGGCCCTGATTTAAACCTGCTTTTAATTAAGCCTTGTAAAGAAGCTTTTCTGCTAAAACTCTCAGGTTGAAGAGTTCATGCAAAAAAAAACCTCCCTGTGGTTTATGAACAGCCAAAGTGGGGACATTCAAACACACATTTTTGAATAGTTTAAACTAGAGAAAAATCAAGTAAGAAAGTCCATATTACTTATTTAATCCAGTTTTTACTTGGCCAGTGCTTTTCCAGGTATCTTATTTTTGCATTATTCTGTATGGTTCAGTTTAAAGCTTAATGCTGCTACAACATGTTTTGATATTAACAAACATGAAAACTAAATTGCTTTGGTTTCCTTTTTTTCCTAATTGCACATAAATCTGACCCAGTTCAGCTGGACACAGTTACAGGGCGTTAGACATGTAATACACATTTTGAATCAGAATTCTTGTGCCAAGGCAAAGGTCAAAGTAATTTTCTTGTTTGTTTGTTTTTAAAGGGATTAAATAAATGTAGTTTTACCACAGGGAAAATGACAGCCCCCATTGCTCAATTATGGCTTTGAAGTTCACATCTAAATAGGAGAAGACAATCCTGTCTGGATTAGTGGCAGGGATAATTTCAGAAGTAAAGGTTGTGTGTTTTCTGTGCAAAGCGATGCTCTTTGTGCAAGACTTCTGCGAGATCACTTACACTATCAACCCCAGACAAGAGCTTATACCACATTAAAATAAAGCTGTGGCTTCAGTGACAGGCTGTAAACAAAAGGGGTGGGATACAGTTAATGGCAGCAGTGTAGCACTAAAGAAAAATAAATAATTCCCTTTTACTTGCAACTGGCAAATGCCCAAATCCTGAAACATCATCAATCATCCTTGATGACTAGATGAGATCATAAGCTGAATGAGGAAAAATAAACTTGAATTTAACTTAAATTGTGATTGGCACAGTAAAAATTAACTTTCGCCCAAAAAAATGTTTTCTTGTTCCAAAACATTTCTAATTGCCTCCCTTCCCAACTTTTCCCCACCCATTGCAGAACTTCCAAATGCTCTCCACTGTTGGTAATGTCATCCTTCCATGTCTGTTTCAGCATGTGCTTTTAGTTTTTATGTTGAGAAGCAAGCTGCTTTTGCATTTCTTCCAAAAAAACATTTTAAGTGTAGTCTTCATATAAATACTGAACATCACGTTATTCATAACCTCATAATTCACCAGTCTACCAGCTGAATAATGTAGCAGGCATAGAAGCCTGAGAAGCAAAGGATGTTATACAGACCAGGAGAGCCATTCTGACAAAAATTTGCATGGGAAAAACTTCCTGAGAAAAAACTAAATGAAGTTTCTTTTTCAGTTCTTCACACATCTACAGTTTATTATGAACAAAATACACACTCTGGAGAACAGTTATGTACTGTCAGGAAAATTTACTTGATATTTTAATTTTTACAGCTGTTTGTGTTTTGCACCATGATTTTTTGCAAAGTTTCTATATCATATCCCTTGAGAGAGATGTTTATGCTTCATGAGTGGATAGCTTTCAATAGAACAGTTAAATTCTGGAAAGTTGGAGACCTGGTAGAAATAATACTAAAATTACACCAATAGTATGAAGTCCTGACACTGTGAAGTCAGTTTTGGAGTGGGCAAACTATATCATTATTTAAAAGATAAAGCAGTGTTTCAGAAATATTGCAGTCAGGCAATGATCATCATCAATTAGTTGAAAAACATCATGGTTAGAAGAATCAGGTTGAACTGATTTTGGTAAGCAATAAGCAAGGAAATGTTGTAGCTTTAGACCATTGGTTTAAAGGCAGTGTTACATCCTAGCTGTTCATGGTACATACCAAGTAAGCTGAGAATATCAGTGTGGTTCCTAGGGGGTCTAATTGATGCCAAATTGGCAGAGACTGAGGAGTAAGGGAGTTCAGTCTACCCCCTACACTCCTGAGCTTTTGCATACTTACTTTATCAGTTGTGTAGATAAGGGCTTTTTCTTCACCAGGCCTTCAATCTGGTCCTCGCTCTAAGATGAAAACACTGAATTTAATTATGCAGCTTGGGCCTGAGTTCAACCATCCCCTGCAATATCAGATGTGTGAAGTGAACCTCTGCTGGTAATTAGTGTGTATTACTGATGAGTGTTTGGAACAAACTATGTAAGCCATATTTTCAGTAGATACTCTGGGAGGGGGTTTCTGCCCCCGTAATTAAAAACCAAAACAAAACAAAGGCATAAATGCTGACTTAGAATTGCTCTGATTATGTTGTGTTAAGGTGGTGGATTGGTGATGCTGTTTGTTTGTTTAGATAATAAGATTTGAGGGGAAGGCTGTTTTAGACTGAGCTGAATTTCTGCCAGCATATGACGATGCCACATTATTTTTATGTGGAGAGAGCTTTGTAAGTTGAGAACTTGTGATTTTGGAGGAGTGTCTTTCAAAGGCTCTCTGCTCATTGCAGCTTAGAGGGATGCAGCCAAAATAGTATTTTAACTTCCCCCCCTCCCCAAAATACTTGTCAGTTTTTCAGTTTTTCTGCCTGTGTTGGCAGGAGGGTCAGTTTGTGGATAGTTGTTTATCCTTTTATAGGTGATCATGTTCATGTAATCGTGCTTGCCAGAAAGTGGGGATATAAGTACAGAGTATTTTGAGATACCCAGTGTAGCTTTTGTGGATGTGGAGGTTTTGATGTTAGTCTGTGAGAGTTGGCCCAGTGGCCAGTGCAGGAGTGTTTGGATGTTAGAACTGTGGGCTTTGTGGGAGTGCCCTGCTGTTGGCAGGAAAGGGAAACACAGCTGCCAGGTGCTGGGGCCACACCATCCTTCTAAGGCCACAGTGTCTTTTGAAAGGACCAATAGTAAAGGTTAATTATAACATATCATTCTGGGGTATTTTGTTTCAATACTAAAACTACCACATTTCTCAAGTGGTCTAACATAGAGATTTAATAGCCTTGTCTTCTAAATTCATGGTATATTTAGGTGAGATAGGTGGCTAATGAAACATGTGACATAGTTCAAGGCTGAGAACTGGTGGAGTGGTCCTTTAGGACCAATTCTCAGTTATTTTGTAGTTGGCTCAGCATTTGCTAACCTGCACTGAAAAGAAGAGCTAAGAAAAGAAGATGGCTGTGCTGTTTCCGAGTAGAGCTGCTTGCTGCTCAAATCTATGTCAGTTCTTGCAAATCCCATTGATACTGCAATCTTAGGATACCAAGCAAGTTTGGACATCCCAGTAGTCCCAAAAAATTTTCAAGTCAAGAAATTTTCCCCATTGTTTTGCCCTTGCCATCCACAAAGTTGCCTTTGCTGTGTGGTTTCTGTATTCATACCTGCGGCATCATAGCCGGTTCTAAATTTTGTGGCCATGGCACTAAATGTTCTAAATTTCATAGCACTCTTTGCAGAGGATGGCATGATTTACTGGCTTTTATAGGTCACCCTTGCTCTTTTCCTAATGTTTGGGTCGCTTGTTTGTTGATCAGTTATGTACTAGTTATTCTCAGGCTAAACACTTTGGTTTTATTGTGAATTTGCTATTGCTTTGTGCCATTTAAGATGAGGATTTGCCCTTCTTACCAGGACTTTAATAGCTCTACACCAAAAGTTGGTAGATCCATGTATTTGGAAGGATAAGGGCATGTTCTGGAAGACGAGATGAGTAACAAGTGTAACATTCAGGCATCTTCCATGAATTCAGCCCTTCAGATTAAATGTAGAATACTGCTGTTCCTGCAGAAATCTAGGAATTTAGCAAGCTGGTTTGTGGTAAAACCAGCAAGAATTAGGGCTGAGAGATTTTAGAATTTTTTTTCTGATTATAATTTCTTCTTTCAGTAACTTTATCCATGTGTACCAAAAGGTTGCAAGTTTTAAATGATCACTAAACTAGTTAAATAATCATTCTTTTTGTTCCTCCCTCTTCCTTTGGAAATCTGGTACTGGGAAGAAAGATTCCAGGAGCCAGTTCTCCTGCAGGAATGAGGAATTCTCATCAGTTATTTCAGAGTATTTGTACACTCAGTAGTCTGGTTTGGATGTCCAGATCTGGCCAAGACATTTCACTCCCAAGGGGAGTGGAAGCTATTGAGGGCAGTGGATAAATTTCAGTAGCTTCATTTTCATTTTCCAACACTTCTGCCGAGGGTCACCTAAGCCCTCACAAAAGCTGTGCTAAATAAAAGAAAGCGTGTAGCTTTGCCTAATGTAACATTTGTGCCATATATTCCCATCATTTTTCACCTTGGACATGAAGTATATAGAAACTTCTGGTTTTTCTTCAAGGAATTCGGTTTGTCGAGGAAACATCTGGTTTATGTAAATGAGCAAGGAGATTCGGTACACGAGAGGATGATTGTAAAATAACACCTATGTGGGCTCTGCATCGGGCACTCAACCTGCTTCTGTAATTGCCGTGTCTTTTGCAGTGTGTCGCGTTAACCAACATGTTTTAATCCTGCGAATTTAAAAAATACAGAAGAAATAAAAGAGGCAAGCGGCGTATCGGCGGCAGAGCCGACGGGCTGGCTCGGCCGGGATCAGCGTTCCCGGCGGGCGCTCCCACAGCGCCACCTGCAGGCCGGGCCGGGAGCGGCGCGCTCGCTCCTGGTCCCTTCGGGCAGAGAGACTCCGGCCCCGTCCCCGCCTGGTGCGCATCCTCCCGCACGGGGATGCAGGTCCGCGCTCTCCCCTCGGCTCTTCTGCGCAGAGCAAGCCAGTCAGTCACCTCAGTAAGCTCAAAGTGCCGTTAGACACAGGGAAACGGATCTTGTGCCAAAGTTTGATTATTGCCTTCCCCCCCCCTTAATCTGGCTTCGTCTCAGTCATGTTTTATTAAAATTGTTTTGGTGGCATTTCTGCTGCGTGTTTTCCCGACGTGGAAAAACAAATCAAAACCCACTTATCGCATAAATCATTGTTAACGTCAGCAATAGTCCTCTGTGTAAAATCTGCCAGTAAAAGCTGGGAGGATGGGGATTAAACCTGGAGCACATTAAATTAGTTCCAGTCTATCCCAAGCAAACTCTGCATTGCTTGCTTAGGCAGGCAAAACGGAAACAGGCAGTTTATAACGAGGCTGGTTTAAAAACTGTGGGGTTCATTTGAAAAAGATTTATATCCCCCACTTATATAAACATTACAAACGTGGGCTGCAAGCAGGAGGCAAATCTTTATCAAAATCTCTTTAAGAGCTTTTTCATTGTGAATAAAATGGACAGCATGTACTCTTGTTTGAAGATTCGCCAATATCTGTGCACTAATCTTTTCTCAATGCTCTGACTAATTAAAATACAACTCAGGGTAGAACAGCAAGACCACCAACTGGTAGTTTGCTGGGGCAATAACTGAGGTGATGGAGGGAGATTATTTGGAGGTAGGAGGAAAGATTGTCCTGAGACTGCTTTAGGTTTTCTGTAGTGGTTATTAAAAAAAAAAAAAAAAGTAGTGAAATTTTAAAGAGAAAAAACAACTGTGTCTAGACTTATCTCCACCCACCCTCCTTCCCTGGTGGATGCTGCTATTCTCAAACAGTAGCACAGAAATTTTGTGGGGTTTATGATCTTTGCTAGGGCCTGCAGCACTATCTGCTGGTAAGATCAAAATATTTGCTCCAGAAAAATCAAAAGTAGTCTGGGATGTGAGGGTCCCAGATGTCAATTGGAGTGGCTACTTGCATTGCAACATTTGTGGGTAACTTAGTTGTGATGATGTTATTTTAAAAGTTTATTTTTAGAAGGATTAAACATACATTAGTGCAGGGGAAAAGTATTTTTATTTTTAGTATTAACACAATTTTATTTCTAGCTGTTGCAATACCATTTTACTTCATTCAGGGTAAGTTATAAGAGTTGTTCAAATCCTGGATTTAACAGAAAGTGCTTTTCATATTTCATGTGATGTTAATAAACAGTGTCTAAAAGAGCTTTGTAATACTAGTCTGCCTTCCAAAATATGATCCAAGACTGAGATAAATGATTCAAAGTATTCTGTGCATTGTAATATATAAGCAGTCTCCTCTGGATTCTCTCATCAAACTAAGGTGTGTCACACCTCCTTTTTGCTGCCATGGTGTCTCCATACAAAATGTCACTTATCATCCAAATGTCAGATTATCATGTCCTGAGAGCAGACTGACAGATGCCTTGTTAGAATGTGAGCTTTCTGTGCTGTGAAGGGGGTGAAGAACTTCCCAGTAGTGCCCAAAGAAATTAGGAATTTCCTTCTCTTACAGTGGTATGAGTATGCTGCAATGTAGAGTTTGGAAGCGCTCCCTCCCTGAGGTGTGGGGAGCCAAATATGAAGGAAAGAAACTATATCCAAGTGCTATGTTTTCTCTCTTACAAGAGTTGTGCAAGGGTGACTGTGAGCTACATAGATCTACCCATACTGGCTTTTGAAAAAAAAACCCCAGTTGATAGGGAGCTTCATCCTGTGACAGCTTGGTGGCTATTGATACACTACATAGCTTACAGCTGGCTCAGAGTGTGCCTCTGTTGTATTGGCATCAGCATACCATGACTCACAGTGTAGGTGGGGGCCATAAAGGGAATTCTTTACTGCACTGAATGTTATTTCCCATACCCAGGACTCAGTATCAGAGCACTTGAATTAACACTTGGTAGTTTCAGAGGCTACATTGGCTACAGGTGGAGAAAAGCAAGAAGTCTGCATTTGAACATGGAAGTGAGCATTGGTCTCCAGAGTATCAGTCTGGTGCCTGACCACTGGGCTATGCCTCCTATCTCTGCTACCAAAAAGCACAATGGGGAACTGAAAAATATCTTGGAATCAGCCTCACAACTGAATTTGTGGTGTTGGGTTTTTTTGTTGTTTGGTTGTTTGTTGGGTGCATTTGCTTTTTGTTTTTTACATTGCACATGTAACCACCTTTTTTCACATTTTATTGGAATCTGAATTGTGTTTTATCTCAGGACATTTTTCTATTCTCCTAGAATACTTTTTTTTTAAAGCAGTTAAAGTCTGGTCTTATTTTTAAGGCTGGAGATTTTTTTTAATTAGTTAGAATGAGGTGGAATATACATTTGCCCAGATCTTCAGAGTGAAACTGGAACATAAGAAATCCTTTCTGCATGAAGCAACTAGGAAATATATATGAAAGTAACTGGAAACTTCTGAAGTCCTTAAGTGTTTGGAATGACATGCATGATTTAAGTGTTTTTAGATATTGGGACCAGATGTCCTGTGCTCCTGTCATCTCCCTTTGCACAAATGAGGGATAGTTATGCTGACTCAGACGTTCAGCTGAGTGGGAGGGAAATCCCAGGGGGACAGAAAGCTGAATTTGTTTTTCTAGTTGTAGCTCGTGCTGGACAAACGGATGGGGAGGAGGTGTGGCAGGAGCAATCCCTGGCAGACAGGATGCCCTCATGTGGCCCTTGCAGCTGGCAGTGGGAAAGCAGTCTGACGTCTTCTCCATCCAGAGCAAGAAACCAATAGCAAAAGCACTATTAATGCTACCCAGCATGGCCTGACTCCAAGGGGGGGACTGTGGGAACACTGAAAGGAACCAAAAGAACAGAGGACTTGCTGCATGCCAACCACAGGGAGGGCATGTGGGCCAAGCAGGCAAAGAGCATTGTGACTAACAAGCACATGTTGGATATACTCTCTAATAAATAGTATCCTAAAAGTTCATATACCCAATGCACAACCAGTCCAGGGCATTGCAATCTGTTCACCACTGCATATGAATACCAGCATTAAACATCCCTGCTGAGCAAGCCCTCAGTTGGTGAGGCACCATCAGAGGTGACTGAAAGAGGGTCCTGGGGGGAGTTGTATAATTAGGCTGCTTTTATTCTCCCCAGCCTGCAAAGGGGAAGGAAAATGTTCTTCCTTGTGCAAATCATGCCACAGCAAGCATCCACCAGTGAAGATGCCCTGTCAGTGAAAGATTCCTTCCACACAAAAAGATGGACAAGGGGCTCCTAAGTTTTAAACTTACTTATATGTGTGACATCTGCCTTTAATCACCATGAAAGCCTGAATCCCTCTTGAAGCATAGTGAGTCTTGTACAAGGGCTAGAAATGTCAGTACTCTATTGTGATAACATTTACTGTGCTGATTAACAGCTGTGGTGCTTTGCAGTGGACTGATAATCTGCCTTTGCATGTCTTTGTGTTGCCGTTCTGTCTCCTTCCTGTGGTTCCAGCCGGGGCTGTGGGTAGAGCAATGGGATCTTCTGTGCAAGCCTCCCATGTCCATGTATTTT
Organism: Scytalopus superciliaris; assembly: GCA_013400415.1. Taxonomy (NCBI): domain Eukaryota; kingdom Metazoa; phylum Chordata; class Aves; order Passeriformes; family Rhinocryptidae; genus Scytalopus; species Scytalopus superciliaris. Next base: position 398,833 of record VXBX01001787.1, on the reverse strand, counting down.
TGCTTTGTGGTCTATGTCATATATTATGTTTTTGTCTATCTGCATACCAAGGTGTAAAATATTTGAAAGGCAGTGCAAAGCATTTCAGTATGTATTACCATCATCCTTTCTGCTATTTCAAAAGTATTTCCCCCTCACAGTTGTCAATTCCTTTTACTATAATTAAGCACTGTGCCAAAGAGTTTATAGTTTTGTTCACCAGATGCATTTTATGCAGTGTTCTATTGCGTGAGACCACTGAGTTTGTGCTTTCTGCTTGTTTTGTCGTTTCACCCTCAAAAGTCTTTGTGAAATATGCACACCCCTGAGAGCATCTCCAACAACTTGAGCATTGCAAAAATCATAGCTTCAGCTTCCCTTTTTTCTGCTGTGCCTTTCTTGACTAGATTCAAGAACTGTCTCATACTCTGGAATTTTCTGCTGTCTGAAGAGACATATATAAACTGTTATTCTTCCTTTTGATAAGCAGCTGTCCCCCACTCTGAAGAAATTTATTCTTTTGGTTGTTTTGTAACCCCTTCCAACATTATCTTTAGTTTTCCACAGCCTCTTAGAAATGTGGACACTAGGACTGGGACCGATATACAGAAATCAATCCCATTAGTGCCACATATTGTAATAAACCTGCTCCCCTACGTTTGTCCCATGGATACTGTATTTTGTAGTTATATCAGTCCTTTTGCCATGGCTTTGAGGTATGTCAACTGTGGATTGGATCAAAAATGTAGCTGAGCTAGTTTCCTTTTTTTAACAAAGTTAGTTCACTTTTTCTACTCTAAAGCAGCTGCATACAAAAGATTAAGAGAAGAGGACAAGGTTATATGATACTCTCCCTGCTCCAACCGTTTTGAGTTCTGCAACAGTTGTGGTTTCTGTGTATTTACTAATATTTGGTGGAATTTTTTTCCCTTGTGAGTTTTCCATCATCTTTGCGAACCCAAGGAAGAATTTAGCAGCACTTTGCCAAGAAGTTCCACGTCTGAGCAAATTGCATGAAGAGCTACCTCTGTTTAATTTGCTTTTTAAACTGGCTCTTACCAGCTTTGTTTATTGCCTGTCAATTCTTGTATTGGGGCAGAGAGTGAGCAATCATTCCCTACCTGCTTTCTCTAGTCCACTTGTGATGTTTTTAGACCGTTTCTCTTCACTGAGTCAGTAGTTTTTCCAACCTGAAGGGTTATAGGTAGTGATCTAAGCAGGGATTCATTCCTCTTCTTTGTCTGGAGCATCTCGAAGCTTTCTCAGTAACCATCTCCTGGGATAGAATCCCCTCCTTTTGCAGATATGATCTGCACTATTGAATGACCGATTTGGTTGTCCTATATTTTTCTTGATTTATACCCCTTTTATTTGTTTTCTGTCCCTGTGGTTTCTTATCCCTTCCTTTGTAGTGACTGAACTCTTTCCCACTGTTTTTCTCAAAGCTGATTTGAGTTTTAACATCATAGGATATTATGTTATCCTCGTGCCCTTTTCTCCCTTTTGAACCCCTACCATCTTCTGGCAATTTTCTCAATATTCTAACACTTATAGAAACAGACAACCTCAAAAAACCCACAAAAAATATCCTGACATGCATAGCAGTGAGATCTTTCTCTGATGCATGTTTTATCTTGACTGTACCTGCATTCCTTTTTCATTCTTCTGACACTGTTTTTGCTATGCTGATTCATGTTTTTACCGAGCATGTCGGTAGAAGCCATCACAGCTAAAAGCTTTGACTGAATAGGCTGGAAGTATTCTCTTTTTAACCAGCTGATGAGTCTCTTATGTCAGACATGAGGTGATTTAAGTAAAATTGTTCTTATCCTTGCAGACCTTTGTTTAATAAAATCCAGACTTATCAAATATCCTTTTTTCAGTACGCTGTTGCTGCTGATCCCCCATGAACCCATTAAAATATCTTAACGCAACTGTACATTTAGATGGTCTCCAAAGAGAGAGGGGAAAAAACCGGACCTTATGATGTAATGATACATTGCCACACAGCATAACTCACTGCAACGAGGTGATTTCTGTGCTGTGGAAGATCAGGTATCAGTGGGCATTTGAATTTTCTCAAAAAATGTATGTAGAAGTCTTGCACTTCTGACACAGTGACTGAATCTGCTTCTTGTAGCACAAGAGACAAAACTAACTGAAGAAATTGCAAGATGATCGAAAACAGGAAATTGTTCTCAAGCAACTGTGGTGCTCAGTGAAGACAGGAGGAAAGTGTTAAGAGGAAATCTTAATTGCATTGTTCAGAATATAGTTTATGTTCAAAGGAAATTAGGTTAAAGAAAAATATTGGAATATACTACTTTGTGGGTTATAGGTAGAATCCAATTGCTTAGGTCAAGATCATGGGATAGGGAGTTATTGGCTGAAAGAATTGTCTTGGACTTTGATTTTGTTTTGGTTTTAGAAATGATAGGGCTTGAACAGCTTGTTTTAAAGACTTTTGTTGTTACCACAGCTTAGCTGTTAAGTGTCAATGTCGAGTTTTTGGAATTATGCAAGACATGCTAAAAAATATCTCTGACCAGAAAGAACTTACAAACGTTGTGCTTTTTAAAAGCCTTATGTTATCAGTAAATTTTTCTTGCCTTTGACTTGTTGCTGTGTTCTGCAGTAAGCACTAACATCCTGGACAGATATTCAGCAGGTATTTCAAAGGCCTGTTGTTGTCTGTTGTGTTGACTGATAGATACCAATGACTGCCATATGACAGTGTATTGAAGAAGTCATCCAAAGAGCAGGTGATTATTTATATATTTTCCTTTTATCTCTAGGCAACCTTAAACTCTAGTTCACATAGACTTCAAGCCAGCACTGTTGCATAAGGAAGCAGTCCAATCCTTGGCCTTCACAGCTAGTGTAAGTGTTTCTGTGGCCAAGCAGTAAACCCAAGCAGAGAACCAGCATGGTCAAAATGATTTGTTTTAGTGCACAGTGGCTGAAACACTTCAGCAGGGGCAAAAGGAAGAGGCTGCTGTGGTGAGCAGAAGGCAAGAATGAAGGCCAACTGGGAGGCCATGCACATAGGATGAATGTGAGTCTGTGCCTTTCACACCATGAGCCACTTTAATAATAGCTTCTCAGAAGCTTACTCTTTTTCTTTTATTTCATTTTTATTTGTTTATGGTAGAATTTTAAGACACAGTCTGTCTACAAGGGGTGCCTGGAAATTGTCTCTACAATTTTGAGAATATAGATCCTTGGACAATGTTGGAGTGGGCAATAAATGCAGAAAAGGGTACAGAGATAGAATTGGCTCTGTATTTCATTAAAAGACAGAAAAGTCATTAAAAGTAATGACACAGGAGACAGGTCCCAGATGCTTTTACTGTTTCCTTTGTCTCTCACTAGCACTTTAGTCCTCCACTGTGTTCTTTATACGTGTACTCGTAGTGTGTTTCTGTATCATCTATCAAGTGGATAGACAGACACTGCCAATAAAGAGAGGAAGATGCAGTCTATTGGTCTTGGCAGAGGCAAGTTGTTAAGCTGTTTTGGTCCCCAACAAAAGGCAATGTGATCTTTCTCCTGATCTTTAATGGCTTACACTTTTTTTTGTTTTTACTAGAAGCAGCCATTTATTGCCAGCATCCTACACCTCCACTCTCAGTCTGCTGTGACTTCAGTGGATGCTGTGTCTGCTTTCCCCTGAGGCTAAAGGTTGCTCCTTCCCCCTGCAAGGTTAGACTTTGTCAGCCCAGCTGGAAGCATAAGTTCGAAACTAAAACTTCACTGACATCCAAACTCACTTCCTGCAACACTTTGGTTATCTGAAATAGTCTGTCTGAATAACTGGATGCTCTATATTTTGACACAGACAGATTGAGGTGCTTCGTAGTGGTGAGAGTGTCATACTTTGAAGACCTTCATTTTTTGTGTTCTGTTTTGGGTTGCTTATTCTTCAATCATACCTTACAAATATGTAAAGAGAAGACAAAGTAGAGGTGCATTTTTATAAAAACATGCCCAAGTCAATAATTCTAACGATTTCTAGAGCTTCACATGGAGAAAAATAATTTGAGTGGTAAGATCATACCTGATTTATTGTGTCAAATTGCTAGTCACATATAGGCCATTTAATGAAAACTAAATACATGAAATGATTGTTTTGGTGGGATGTTCTCACCCATATGGAAATTATGTGAAATCAAGCCCAAACCTCAGGTGGCCAAGCAGTATAAAACAGTGAGTAACAGAACTGCAGCATTTGATTTATGGGTAGCTGAGCGCTGCAGGCAGCTAAGACTGCTCCTCAGCTTGGCAGTGCCTGTCGTTTTCACTAAGATGACTATTGCTGCAGAGATCTATTGCCATCAAAGGATCTCAGCCAGTTTCCCATACCCATGAGTTTCTTCCTCGGTGCCATTGTCACTTTTAGCAGCTAGAATCTTCTTGTCTCTCTTGGGCAGTGGGGAAGTTAATATGCTGTGCTGCAGAATCACAAACTGCAAGTCAGACCCAGGTAAAACACGAACAATCAAATAGAGCAACTTTGGAGAGCTGCGTATTCTGCAACTCTTTTCCCTCCCAAGTTATCAATAAAAAAAGCTGTTATTAAATAGAGCAGTTCAGGAGCTTGAGGGAGGAAATGACCCAAGGGCTTGTGAGTTTCCACTGATCCTTGTGCTGGTTTTACCTGCAGCTGGATTTTGGGGTTGATTTTTAGTTTTGTTTTTCAGCAATAAAATTCTTCACTTGTGTGAAGCTGTGTGGTTCCCATTCCAAGAAGTTCTGTTAACTCATGCAACCTCTGAAGGAATTAAACATGTTTTGCTTCCTAAGTGGAAAGCTGCTAGAATATTTACATAGCAAAGTAGTCTCTAAAGATTTATCTCCCTCTTCCTCCTGGATTTTAAAAGAAAATAAATGCCACTTGCTTGAAGTTGATTTTTGCTTTAATATTTTTAAGGATGTGTTGAGGACAGTGGGCTGGAAGTACAGGGATTAGAGTTCTCGGTTCTCTTCTCAGTTTTGTCAGGGACACGTGTTAATTCAAGTAAACTCTGACCCTCCTCTTCTCTTCCTCCCAAGCTCACTCTGCTTTCTGTTGTGTAAAATATGTTTAATGATACACATGACTTCAGATTCTTACAAGTTTATTTAATACTGAAATTGATGTCTTTGACAGAATTGCAAAATGTTTTTTTCTTGGGTGTGTTACGCTTCCTCTTAATTCCTTAGATCCTATAAATCACATTTTAAATGTCCTTCTGTAGCACAATATCATGTTCAGCATTTAAAACTGAAAAAAATTATTTTTTATTTTCTTCACTATTCTCTCTTCTGCCAAAACTTTGCAAAAATCAGCAAATCGACGTCAGTTCATTTACCCGTAGGGACATTAAATTATTACATGGCTTAAATTCTAAAAATAAATAGCTAAGGAGGGTGGACGAAGAGATGGAAAACAACAAAAATCTGTCACAAACTCTCCCTGCATTCTTAAGAATATATGATGATAGCATTAAAGTGTCCAAACAATGCAATGAAGCAGAAGGTGTTAGAGCTTGGACCTTTTGGCTGGCTCTGCATTAAGCAGCGTTAATGTTTTTATAGAGCCTTTGGAAAGCTCTGAATTGACCTGTTTTTATTATTTTTATTGGCTCCCTTGATGATAGACAAATGGGGCTAACTTGAGGCCAACATAACCAGCAGGAAATTTGGGTCATGGGTAGTTACATTTTTAAAACTTGTGTTTTAGGGCTGTTCAGTCAGGGTAATTGATTGATTGTTAGGCAGTGCAGGGAGCCCCTAAATCATCAGAGGTGGCCAGATAATGACAATCTGCCAGTGCATTTTGTTTGAGGCCAATTTCCCAGCTCCCTGTGGAGCCATCTTCTGCAGTGAGGCTACAAGTCCCATTTTTTTAATGCACAGTCCAGTCCAACTGGCCTGTTTGGACTAAATAGCCTCTGAAACTTGGCAGTTCCATTTGAAGTCCTCTATGGTGCCATTTCCCAAGAGATAAGGGAAAAACATTCCAGGGAAGTTCATACCCCAGAAAGACCCTATGTGCATTCTGAAGTTAATGGTTTATTACAGCTCTTTAATTTTTTCTTTACTCTTTCATTTTTACTTTGAAGATAAGAGGTGGCAATTGTTACTTGAAGTTGTTGAGTTTTAGCCTGCCCTGCAGTAAATCACCCTGAAAGTTCAGACGCAATTTTTTTTATCATATATGTTTGGGAGTTTGCCAGAGATGCTGTACATGTATGCTTGCAGAAACTGCTATCCTCAAGCAGGAGCTGTTGACTCCACTGTTCTGTGCAACCATGTGCATCTTCAGTGCTCCATGCATGTGGATAATCAGTGTATGCAAAATAGAACTTTTTCAAGAATTCATCTTTGGTGCTGTAGCAGCATACTATGAGATACTTAGAGATGGAGTCAAGTAGAGTTTGTGTTTTGGGAGGGGAAGAGGGGATTAGATGATGTGCCAGTAGATGGTAGATCATGTTCAGCAATATGTGGCATAGGTCTTGCCTCTCCATAAAAGTGAGTTCAGATTAATGTAGACTAAAGTTTGTCTTTTATTCTGGAGTAACTCTACAAGTAGGTTAATCTTCAGCTCTTAGATTTTTAGGACTGATTAGGCTTTTGCTAATTGCAGATGGCTTTCTCATGGTAGCTGCATACCTCTGAAATCCTTGAAGTATTTTCTTTTTTCATTTTAAGATCTGGATGATCTTGTATTTATTGTACGTAAATACAGATGAGAATTTATCTGACGTCATTTTTCAAGAAGAGAGCGGGGAATACTGAACTGAGGCAGAGCTGAGTTGAAATTTGGGAACGGACAGCCTTTTCTTGAGGATGGCTCAGCTGCTGGCTTATGCCAGACCAGTGTCTAACATCAGACTTTCTTCCCAGGTGGAGCAGTGCCTGGGCTTGCTGTGCACGTGATTTAACACTCCCTGCCCAAACACAGAGAATGCCAATGCCTACTGAATTTCTAAATGTTCCTTTCTGGCTCCCACATGCTTTTTACCACTGTAGCTTTGTAATTTACTGCTTCAAGTCTGCACTTACTGTTAGGTTTAGCATGTGGGTAGTTAGAAAATTCTTCTCTAAGGTATGTATTCAAATGGAAGCATAGCATCTGACCACATTGAAGATGGCAAAACTTGTATGTCAAGAGCAGGGTGGGGCACAAAAGCCCACAGAAGTGTTGTTTCTCATAGCACAGACTGGAAAAAAGTTTCTTCAGAGGTTGAGTAATTCATGCTTTCTTAATGACTGAGATCTGTGATGGATCAGTGGAGGTATAAAAACTATGGTTTATGAGATGCTTGTTAGTGTTTCTGAGATTGTCAAAGAACAACTAAAACAAAATACAACTAGAACTGGGACCCCCTGAAGTCTTACTTGGAGCACACCAGGAGATAAAACTTCCAGTTTGTTTGTTCCTAAAGTTATTGCATGATTTTGCTATTGTATAAACCTGTGTCTCTTTGTCTCTCCATAGTTTGTTTTATTTGTGTTTTATTTACTTATTGTGAATCAATTTAAAGGGTATATTGTTGGCTGTGGTGCCTATTTACCATGCCTAGCCTGTGTGAACTGTAACAACCAAGAATAAATGTTTTCAGACTTGACTCTTTGGATTACAAGAGATTTGATGTTTCACTGTACACTGTGAACTGACCCACAGGTTTTCACAGGATGGTCTCTTTGGTGATCACAGGACAAGGGGCAAGGTACTGGTGTTGCAGGAGACCTCTTGGATGGATCCAGGGGAGGAAGGCTGTTCTTCTCCAACATCCCCCTCCCAAGCAGTATGTTCCCCCTTTCAGGGGCTCCAGTTCTCACCTGATCCCACTGATGAGCTCAAAACTAAGCCAGAGCAGAAAACTAGCGTGTGCAGATTTCATCCACAGGTGTTTGTGGGCAGTGAGAGTGGCAGTTTGATGGTACAATTAGTTCCTGTGTTGCTCTGAGTGGCAGAGACATGCATGGTGGATCTGAACCCCAGCCCTGGTGTTACGTGATGTGCATGTCAGCATGGCACTTGAGGGTATTCATGTCTGACGTCTCCTTTTTACAACTCCAGTAAAGCTGTAGGCACACCTCTCCCACAGTGAGGAGAAGAAGCAAGGACAATTTCAGTTACTGGGAAATCCCAGCATACTCTCAGTTTCCCCTTCCTTTTCTCTGCCAGCCTTTCTCTCCTTATATATACACATTATGGTCATCTTCCAGTCTCACAGTCACATATGTCTCCACGCTTCCACATGGCCTTTGCCTTACCTTGCAGCATGGATGTGCCGTGACACTGAGCATGACCTGCCTAGCAAAGAAGGCCTTTTTGGTGTAGAAACCCCCTGTTACATGGCTTGAGAAGCTGGTGAGTGACTGTGAGGGAGGCTGATGGAAAAGACAGTCAGGGCACATGCCAGGCTGATGGTTGCTAACCTGTCCTTGCTCCTGTTGTAGAGCTCTTGTTGGAAACCACAATGGTCCCTTAAACCACGTGGTTCACAAGTGGTTCTGTCTGTTACTCATTTTTTCTGGGTTTCTGACCTCAAAGTGTAGGGTCAGGTTTGCAGATATGCTGAGAACTTGGAATAGCAGCTGAGGTCAATGGAATCCTCAGTTCAAGTACAAAATCAGGCCCAAGGAGGAGGCCCAAAATTTAGAGGAAATGTTTGACCCATCACAGCTTTGTACCTTTTATGCCCATGCCACAGGAATGGATACTCCCGTCCTCTCATCTTACTGGTACTTGGAGAAGATCCAATTACCTGACTTCTCAATTGCTAAGATGCTGCTATCATGAGTTCCTAAGAAAAAACTGTAGAAAACTAATAAATTTTCTGTCTGAGCAGCAAGTCACAGTGCCATTTACTGACTAATTACAATGTGAACAGTGAACAATGTTTTATTAAATGAGCTCTGCTATTACGAGAAATAGTAGCTTGCTGGTGCAGGCAGGAGTATGTATGATCCTAACTAACCAGCACTACAGAGGCAATCTGACAGGATCTTCCCTTTTGTTTTTCAGACTATTGGCGAGTCAGAAATGCCCAGTGTTTTGAAGCAATTATTGCCAATGATCAAGTCTTACAATGAGAGGACGAAAGATGATTATACCTGTGAGGACTTCCTTGTCTTGCTGGTGTACATATATTCTGTGGTTGGAGAAATCGAGAATAGAAAAGAGCTGGATGCAGCTGAAGAAGAGGTGAAAAAGGCCCTGGTCAAGGCAATTTGTGATGAGCCAGAGCCATCTCCTTTGTTGCAGAAAATTACAGGTAAGATTCTGCTTGTGTGGTGAGAAATTGTATGGCTGGGAATGTGGGAACTTGGAGAAGTGTATAAAAATGTCTTGACTCGTCTGTGGTGCTGAGAATCCATGAGTAAGCAAAAGGATTTCCTGTAGATTTGTTCCATCTCCCATGTTCATATATGCCAAATGCTCACAGGCTGTCCTTGAAGAGTGCTGAGTCTGATGAAAGCTCTACAAGTTGTTCTTTTTTGTGAAAGGTTGGTTAAGTTCATGTGTTTTTGTAAGGTAATCTTTTCCACAATTTCTTTCACTGATCGGTGTAAAGTTGACCCTGGGAAGTCAAAATTAATCCTGCAAACATGTTCAGTGAACCACAGTTGCTTTGTGAATATGAGGAGCTGGCCTGTCTGGCATAAAAGAAGAAATGTGTCTAAAACCAACATTGAGCTTTTTGCTGAAACAACATGAACATTAGCCTTTTAAAATAGCATGCTAAGCCTTTTTCTAGGTGAGCACTCATGGAGCAGGAAAATCCTAACCTCTTGCTGCTGATGTGACATTTTAGAAAAGGAAAAAAGTTAAAAACGTTATTTAAAATGAATGAACTATGGCTCAGGGATGGCCTAGCATGGCAGAAGGGGTGTCACTTCCTGCTGTCAGTTTTCTCAGTATTTACTAATACTGAGGAGTCATTGACCAGGCCATCTCTGAGGTCCTAAGCATATGAACGTAAGAAGTTGAGAGGAGCTTATGATTGAAAGCCTTGGCCAAGAATGGGCCTAAGTGGGGAGTCTCAAGGGAAGTGGAATAATACTGCTGTTGGTTATTCTGGTACTATTCCGCTATGTCAAATTACAGGTGTAGTATTACCAATCTGCTGTTGCTTTGAGTGTAATGGTTAAAAGACTTACTGCAGGAATGGACATTTTCAGTCATATTTGCAATGTGCTGTTATTTTAATACTCCTGGCTACAGTGCCTGTGGTGTTCCAGGCTTCTTGTAGACTTTTGCTCTCCTTGTTTTTCAATATGTACTGGACATCTGGTCCGCTATATGGTGTTTCCCTCACAACAGGAGTGGTGTCTTCTACTGGAAGCAGCATAATCATTTCTAAATCTCCCTTTACGTATTTTCCCTTTTCTCCTATGATCAGAGATGTTTTAAATCACAATTTTACTGGTTTCTCTTCATAGTGCTAATGTAAGTATGTAAAGATTTTAAGTCTCTAAAACTTCAGCCAAGTACCAAAGAGAAGCTGTGGAGAGACGCAGTTTTAGACCAAGTGTATTGTTATTATGTGATAAAGTTAATTGCATAACACAAAGCCAGAGTCCTTGCATCCTTCTGTTTCTGTATCTGTGTGTTTAGCACAACCATGTCTGTGCTATCTGCACAAGTGTGCGATAGGATGTCCTCTTGCTTGCATACTTTTTTGATTTATCAGCATTCCTCATTTTTACATCTTATTTAGTTATTTATGAGTTATTCATAAGAGAGGGCAAAGCAACATTAAAACCTACTGTCATGACCAAAAATAAGGATTCTCTTGGGAACAAAGTATAAAATGAAATTTCTAGGAATGTTCCATAGGTAGTTTTCAAGCTTTATTCATCCAACAGTTTGCTTTCTCAGCATTAGTGGAATTTGCTGAATTTGCCAGTTGTTATATTTGCAATACGGTTGAATTGGGAAGACTGATAAACCCTGACCAGCCTTAGACCTACTGCTCCTTGATCTTTATTTTGCCAGGTCTGTGTTCTACCGCCTGTTCCCTCTGAACCTTAGGTACATTGCTTGCTACTTGAGAGGCAAAGCAAGTCAGAATCGTAGGAGCATCTGCAAGCTTTCCTTCAAAGGCACAGCAGGACTCTCTGTGCCAGGCCTCAAAAGCAGGGAATAGATAGCAGTGCTGTTTCTCCTTTTTGTACAGTCACAAATATAATGCCGAGACATCTCCTGCTACCAGCAGAACATTTATGAACTACACATTGATTATTCCTTTTAGCAGATACAGGTTGGCATATTTTCACAAAGTCAACCCAGCTTTGCAAGTTAGCAACAGCCACATGTCTGGACAGATCATGGTTCAGATCTAGTGTTCTGCCTTCATTTTACTGTAAGAAACAGAAACAAGAGAAAACCCTTTTTACTCTTGCCACGAAAGTTAATTAGACTAAAGAAAATGTTCAGTAATTCTTGGACTCTCTCACTCTTGATCAGGGCAAGTAAAATATTCACAGTCTTTTATTTTCACCTGTCCATCAAAGTAAGCGATACAAAGAATGTTAAATGGGATGTGTCAGGAGAGAAGACTGGGTCCATTACTCAGTGACTTCAAGACTGGCTCATTCCTCACCTCCAGAAAGAAGTTTCAGACCCTGCTGGCAATCCATGATTGGACAGCTGGGGTTATAGCAATGGATAGAAAAATTCACTGTCCCCTGTAAAAATGGTACAGAGAAGTTATAATACACAGGCTGCAAAGCCAAGCACTCCAAAGCTGAGAAATGGCAGTAACTCTGTTTCCCATGTAGCTGTCATTTGACTCCTGTGTGTGTTGTAGCAGTCTTCAATTTCATGATTATATAGTGTATTTTCTATGAGCCATGGCTGCATTCAGTGTATGAACTGAACACCACAGAGAACCAGAACAATACAGCCTCAGTTACTCTTACACATGACAAAGAAACACTAATAAAGTAAGTGATACTCTATGATACTCAGCAAGTAACCTTTCTCTGGGTCTCAGTTTGAAGTTGATGAGGTGGACTGGTGCTCTCAGCTCTGTGTGACTCATTTTGGAACACGAAGTGGAAAACCATGAAATTACTTTTTTGGGTATTAGTGTTTACATGTCTTTGAACAGAGAGGACTTTGTGTTCTGCTTCCTGATACACCTGGTCCCTGATGTTTTGGGTTTAGTTTGGACCCCACATTATATTGAGACTGTTTGATTGGTTTACATTGAAATTAAAAGCTGTATCTCAACTGTGGCTCTGAACTGCTGCCTCAGCCTTTTGCTTTCCCCTTTTCTGCAAGGCATGGATGTTGTGCAGTCTTGAGAAAGACACATTTTTGTTGGTTTTGTTTTTCCTGTACAGTCACTTGAGAAATAAAATGCAAAATCCTTGTAAAATATTCGAAAGCTTGAGGTCGAATTATCAGTCAAAGTAAAGGTTTATACAAGGTTTCTTTTATTCTTATTTTACTTGTTAAATGTAAACTTACTGATGCTTGCCTGAGTCTATGCCTATAGGAAATCTCCAGTCATGTGACTACCTCACAGGACTAGTGCAAACGTCCCCCAAAAGAGGCAGCTCATAGGTGTACAGGGGATATTTGTGCTATTTGGTGTTATGTAGTGAAACTGGACTAGTATTTGCTGTACTGGAAAGAAAGCAGTTCTCAGGGCCTGACAGGGTCTGTCTCTCCCATTGGCCACACTAGGTTTCCCTAAAGTAGCCTAGATGATTACAGCCCTCTGCAGACTACTTCTAAGATGCAGCACTTGCCTAAGCTTACATTGTGTAAGAAGCATAAGCCCTTCCAATTTCCTGGCCATTGAGTGTTAGGATTCTTAACCTTACTGTTGCCTGAACATATGTTTTCCAAAATATTTATACAATAACATTCTGCATTTGTGTAACACCTTTCATTGAAGTACTAAAAAAATTTCCTGGAACTGTTAATTAAAATGAAAATGCAATGCATTAATCACCCAGTGAGTTTTAAGAAATATGATACAATTTTTTTTGTATGCATAATAATATAAAAGTACTTTAGCAGTGTTGTATTTGATGGAACTTAAATAATAAGTGTAGTGGTAGACTGTCTTAATGCCTTGGGTAATAAAACTGAATGTAACAGTTCCAAGATTTCTCCTGGGTGTGATTTACCTCAGACATATGTTCTTCATCACTGATTCCAGCAGAATGTTACAATTTGGAGGGGAAACATAATAGACCAAAACATAATGGAAAATAATGCTTTTCCCAGAATGGTGAGTTTGGGAGCTTTTGGGGTGGGGCTTTTTGGCAGATGGTTTAAAAAAAAAAAAAAAAAAGCTGTAAAATAGTGTATTTATTTTATAATCTTATCTGTTCTTCTAGTTTTTAAATGTCCACGTACAGCTGTGTGCATCTGCAAACGTATGCAAAAGCAATGCTAATAGAGCTGCAAAGCAATTAAAAATCTATTTTTTCAGCTGTGCTGTTCTCTTCTTTTCCATCTGCAAATCTCTGTGGGAGCTTTGTAGAGCAGATCTGCCTTTCTGGAGGCCAGCAGCCCAGCCCCAGGCACGGGCAGCCCACTGTGCTGCCCAAATGCAGCACCCCTCCGCTGGCAGGGCTGTAGGTTGCATCCTCTTAAGCACAGGTGTGGCAGCAACTCTCTTGTGCCAGGAATTGCTGTTTATCAGGTTCTAAAATGTGAAATTTGTAGTCACAAAATGAATTTCTGGACCTTTTTCTGGCTTTTCCTAAGTTCTATGTGTTGTGTAATGCGGGGGAAAAAGCAAACTGAAATCTTTAAATAAAAAACAAAGTGGCACTGCAGAGTTCTTTTAATGTCTAGAGTCTTGCATTGGGGTAGGGAGGGGGCTGGGGTTGGGGAGGGGAAGTACAAGCTGTCTGAAATCTGTATTGTAGCATTTTTAGCCCTGTGTATAAAATTAGGGACTGGGAATCATAAGATCAGGTTCTTCAGCTTCTATTTGTCTGGAGATGTGTCTGAATCTTGAAGTTGTAGTGGGGAGGAGTTGGATGCTATTTCTTCCTCTTTTCTCATAGATTTATATTCATATATATTTACTCATAGGTTGAATTTGGAAGAACAGAGTAGAGGTGATGGACCAGTGGAAGGTTCCCTGCCCATGGCAGAGAAAGGCTGGAACTAGATGGCCCCTTCCAACCTACACCATTCTGTGAAGTGCAGGAATTGCCATAGTGGATTAGGCACATGGTCTTGACTGGTTGTGCTTGTCCTCAGCACATGGCTTCATGGGGGAGATGTTGCATATTAATGAAGTTACATAGTAATGAAGTTTTCTAATTTCATTATCTTAATGTCACTGTGGCCTAAGTATCATTAATCCTAAAATCGATCCTGATTTGCAATAAAAATTTACATTCCTAGACAGTAACAGCCTTTTCCCTCAGAGGACAGACATACTCATTTTTATTTGGTTGTGGTCTTTGCTTCACTGGTAATTTGGAGCAACTGTTTCCCAAACATGGCTATATTAAGGGTAGGTATGTATGAACCTAAGTCCTTGGCTGAGGTTATAACATAGCCGCTTTAGACTGTATGTGTCACTTGCCTTGTGTAAGGTTTTCCCAGCTTCACCATGGAGGTATCTGTAGTGACTTTTTTTCCCACACATGTTCATACAGTTCAGAAAAAAATATACCATTAGTTAAAACGTAAAATACAAGAGTAAATTCTGAGTGATTTTGAATTTTCCATGCCTTTATCAGAAGTGTTTTCTCTAAAGTTTCCATTTGTTCAGTGGAAAGCTAGCCCTGTCCCTCCTGTGAATAATAGTTTATTTCCAAGTAATCCATGAGTTTTGTGGCAGAACTGAGGTGAAAAAATAGTCATGATTTGAAAAGAAATGAAACACATTGTTAATGGCAACATGTAGACAGAGAAGGGTTAATCTGGTGTTACCACATAGTGTAGGTATTTATGCTGAGAACTATAAAATAAAAAAAAGCTGCATCCACGTTGTTTCTTGCTATTATTGAGGGAATTACAGAAAAATCAAAATTAAATATTGTCTCTTCTGAGTTTACAAAGATTTAGAGATGTTTCAGCTATCTGTGCTGTCTTCAAGCCTTCTCAAGAGCTTCTGTTTTGCCCATTCATGCGTCAGGAGCTCAGCATTTACATTGTCTGCACAAAAAATAAGAGCCATGTGTTAGCAATGCTGGGTCCTGCTGGGGCATTCCTGCATGTCTGGGTACAAGACTCAGTTTTAAGGATTGCTTCATGATTTCAGGCCTGTGTGGAAATCTGTCTGCCAGTAGGTTTAGTAAAATAGGCATCAGCTCCCCACCAAAACAAAGGTTTCTGATTGTTGTGGTTTAACCCCAGCTGGCAGCTCAGCCCTGCACAGCCACTCGTTCATTCCTTCCTGGTGGGATGGGGAAGAGAATCAGAAGAGTAAAAGTGAAAAAACTTGTAGGTTGACATAAAGACAGTTTAATAAGTAAAACAAAAGTTGTGTGCACAAGCAAAGCAAAACAAGGAAGTCATTCACCACTTCCCATGGGCAGGCGGGTGTTCAGCCATCCCCAGGAAATCAGGATCCATCATGCATAATGGTGACTTTGGAAGACAAATGCATCCTTTCAAACATCCCCCCTTCCTCCTTCTTCCACCAGCTCTATATGCTGAGCATGACTCCATATGGTCTAGAATATCCCTTGGGTCAGCTGGGATCAGCTGTCCCAAGTGTGTCCCCTCCCAACTCCTTGTGCATCTCGAGCCTCCTGCTGGTGGGATGGTGTGAGGAGCAAAAAAGGCCTTGATTCTCTGTAAGCACTGCTCATCAGTAACATCCCTCTGTTACCAACCCAGTTTTCAGCACAAATCCAAAGCACAGATCCATACCAGCTACTATGATGAAAATTACCTGTATCCCAGCCCAAGCCAGCATAATAAGCCGAATGGTTCATGTTAAGAGTTCACAATGGTTACAGGTGGGTGAATATCTACTAAACATTTTGAGTGTCCAAACAGGGTTCACTCAGAAGTACTGATTAGCTTCTACTAGTCCCTGATGCTAAAGGGTCATTTTCAGGCTTAGCATTAGTGAGACAGCTTTGCAGTCCAGTTTAAATCAGGAAGACGACTTCTTCCCACCGGGTTGGGATGTTCATATGCATGATTGTAGGATGTGTTGTTTGGTTAATCTGCTCTGTCCTGTAGCCTGCAAGTCATAACTGCGGCTCTGTAGTGAAGGCAGATGCCAGAAATGTCAGGGAGTGTAGTCTGTGTAGAGCTAAATCTGCTGTGATACAGAGAGGAGCAGTAAGTGCTGGTGTGATGTTGCTGTGCAAACTTCAGGGCTTCTGCCTCCACCATGGGTGCATTTCAAGGAAGAAAAGATTTCTGACAGAGTGGCTCTATTCAAATCATAAGAAAGAAAGTCATCTCAGATTATGGCAATGTTTCTTTCTCCCATGTTCCCAGCGTCTCCCTCAGTAGCAGGGAGATGGTCCTTGCCCTGCAGAGCCCTCCCAGCCTGGCATACAGATAAGACACAGTTGAAATGAGTTTTCTCTTTTGCGTTGGACGACAAAATGTATTCTCTATTGTTGGAGCTGAATAGTTTCATCCTGCCACCATGCAGGCATTATTACTGCACACAGAGCAAACCCAGATCATTTTCTTCCCAGTTTTGAAATGAAAGTTGGATGTTCAGGAAACTTTTTTTCCTGCTGCCCCAGCTGATTTTATAGACACCTAAAATACCCTTCACTGACTGGAAGAGGGTGTGTGTAAGATGATTTCCTTGTATCTGTGTCGTTTTCTCAGTGTGTTTTGGACACTAACCAGTGGAAAGCATTTGTGGGCCAGCAGTCCCAGAGGATGGTGAGTCTGACGTGCAAGACATGACCAAAGCTGCTGCTTGGCCCTCTGAGAGGGCTGCAAAGGGAGCTTCTGCAGTTTAATGAATCCTGAGGTGCTGCCACTGCTGCAACACTTCAGTCCTTTGCTTCATGGTAACAGAGTGGTTGGGTGATAAAAGATCACTTCCCATGTCCCATGATACTCACTTGATTAACCCAACAGTCAGAAGGATTCAAGGGGATTGTTGTGGTCTCTGCAAAAACAAGGAGAAATTGGGCATGCACTCGAGCAATGGCCTGCTCTGCTTTAGCCACTGACTCTGCAGGAGCAGAGTACATGTCCTAAGCTATATCACTCCCCTTAGGATCCTTGAGCTCTCCAAGACTACAGTACCTTTCTGCTGGGACCTTTCTAAAAGCTTTTTCCCATTTCTGTTCAAAATCTGTGGATGGCAAGTGGAAGATGAGTGAGCCAAACCAGCAGTCGCTGACTGCAGGCTCTGTGTCACTGCTTGAGTGGATACCTGGGCTATTTCTCATCCAGGAAATATGGAGGGTTTCTAGTGAATTGTTTGGAAGACAAATTGCAGTAGTTTTCTGGATAAATTTATATCTAAATTTGCATGCACAGATTTTTTAATAAATTTTAAAAGTATGGGACATATCTTAAATATCAGTGTTAAAAAGCTATGGTCCTAAAGGTGAGAAAATCTGGTTGCTCTGTAACATGCAAGGATATTTTATTTGGATTTCATGATATATGTTAAAATGTATGGTAGAAGACAATGCCAATGGAAAGCCAATGCATTGGGGATTTTTATTTTTTTTTTTTTTTTGAACTTTCATATGTTGTCTGTTTATTTTGTCTTCAGCACCTGGTCTCAGTTGGCTCCAAACTGGATAGTAATTTTCATTGAAGTGTTTATAATATGAAGTCTTTTTTTTTTTTTTAACATGAGACATATGCCTGCAGCTCTGCAGGCTGCTGTCTCGCTGCCAACTTAGTGGACAGCCAACTGCAACAGGGAACTGATACTGTGTGATTTTCATTAATGATTTATAGTCTTTTTCAGCATGCAATTGCAATAGCATTTAGAAGATGCTTCTAACATCAAGTATATGTTTGCTTTAAGATTAGAATGAAAACAAAAAAATATTTAGAATTAGGCAACTTTTTAAAAGATACTTTTATATGTATGTGGCATGGTAAAATAATCATTTTTTCTTCTTTTCATACAAGTCACTTCCTTGACAAAACTTCGAGTTTTGATATCATGCTGTGAAATGATGAGTAAATTCTTGCTCTTTTGCAGAGCACACCCAGCCTGGCAAACCAAAAGTGGTGAAGTGTTAAATAACTGTCAAAAAAAGGAAGGAAAAAAAAGTTTTGTTAGTTACTACCCTTATGACAGAAAACCAGTGAGATTTTTTTGGAGGTTGTCTCTCGTTTGTATACAGACACAAATTTAAAGGTGTTTGCTGTAGATTGCAAAATTTTACTTGATTTGAGTGCTTTTTTTTTAAGACTTTCTAAGTATTCTAGTGTAATTCTTGTCAATTTGGTATCTGCTTTAAATACCACACTGTGTGCTGGACCTGATGGGACAAGCATTGCCTCTGCCAAGGCAATCAGGAATAATTGCCACCTTTATATGTTTCTAGCTATTTTATTCAGCTCAGTGGTGGTGGTAATTCTCTCGTGCTTGCCATGAGATTTTATCAGATCTGAATTGTGTTCTTTGAATTTTGGATGGTCAACCTATGTTAGGCTAGCAAGAAGCAGTCAAGCCCAGACATAAAATGGAGTTATACAGTTCTGTGTTAACACAGTGTTAAACCAAAGAAATTGACAATGACCCCTCTTTTATCTTGCAACATGTTGCTGTGTTGGTTATCTTTACATCTCGACAGCAGAACCAGGACTATGAAAATCACATTCAAAAGAATATCTAGAATTTAATAAATAACTCAGGGATTTATGGCTTGAACATGCATCACTTGCCCATGCAGTTCGCTAGTCAGAAAATTTCCCCTCTTCATCTCAAGCTTTTGGAGACTCATGGATTTTGGCTCTGGAGGTCTTCTGTACAACTGCTCATTTTAGTCAAGATAATTTGCTTTGACATATACTGTGTTTTAAATGTTAGGTTCTGCTTCTGTATAAATCAGTGTGAAAACATACAGTGCTCCTCCTGTTTGCACAGTCCTGAGATCAAGTTTGATTGATGGATTGAACTGTTTTACTGTTGTCTGTAGGTCAGCTCTGATATAAGGAGTTAAGCGGAATTAAATAGTCTCACTGATCTGTCAACCTTGCTAATACAACTTTTTTTCAATATAACAATTAAATATCTTCTTTAGAACTGTTGTTAGGGTTACTACCCTTTTGTTTTCAATAATGTCCAAATATTGTCCCATACTACAGAAATTCAAAAACACTATTGAGTTAAATCAGTACTTTCTCAAAAATCTCTTCACGTGTACTCAAGCACTTAGTATAAACCTAAGAGACAGGTCTCTCATGGTCTTGAATTTTAAATCAACATGGAGAAGGTACTCTCATAATCCCTTTCTCCCTATTTATTCTTGTTTACTTTTAAATTTTATAGTTGAGTAAATGTCACTGCTGGTGATTAAAGTTCGGGTCAAGTTACGTTTTGCTGTGACCCTTCTGCTCTCTTTTGCAGACACTGGGACTGTGGTCTGTCAAGGCAGGAAAGCTCACAGATCATAGCCTAAGGATTTCTCCCCCACCCCTTTCTTTCTTGGATAACATTTTGTCAGGCAAGGAAAGTAATTTTGTAAAATTGGATTGAGAGTGCTTTGTTAATTGAGAGTTTCATGTAAATACGAAATGATGTTTGTGTCCGACACGATTTTAGAAAGTCAAATGCATTGCTGAGGCTAGTTTAGTACCAGATGTCTGATTCTCTTTTAATTTCCCACTTTATTCATTAAAACAAACATTATTGTGGAAATAGTTGCCTGATGAGAGGTGGCAGCAGCTAGTCATAGCCAATTAGACACATTTGTCTAATGAAAAACAATACTGATACGTATTTGACTTGCATGGATTTGTGTTAAAGTGGGGAATGTGTGGATATAATGTGTGACTGTTCCTGGTTGATTCAAATCTCCTTCAAGCTTTTGTTTCTGGTGCTGTCTGTACACGTTTGTTTCACAGATCTGTGTACACCATGTGTATTGAATAGCCTTCAAGACCTTACAAAAATAATACAGAGAGAGAGAGGGAGAGAGAGAAAAAATTCCAGTTACAGACTAGTCTTGGGGAATGCTTATAGTCTCTGAGAAGTGCTGCTGCTGGTTCACCAGGCTCTGCTACCTACATGACATCTTCTTTCCCAGGCTGTTACCAGTACCCGGGAAGGCTCCCCAGAGACATGCCATTATCCCAGAGGGGATTCTGACTTTCTTCTGTTAAAATGCTGAGCAATTGGGGAATACAGAGGCATGGCAGAGGTACTCTTGTGTTAGCTTAAAGGAAGTTTATTAGAATGGAGGCTGCAAAAGAGGAAAACCTTATTAAAAATGGGAGAGAGCTGTGCCTCCGGTATCCTGGCCTAACAGCAGATGAGAATTAGGAGTCAGGGTAAGAGAAACTATTTCTTCTGTTTCTTCATCATTTATCTTTGGCACCTTTCTGTCATCTTCTCCGTACTCCTGCATTAAATGACTAAGACACGGCAGAAGTAGTAGGGGCTAATTGATTGCATTCGTATCTTAATGTTGCTCATACTGAGGAACTCTAATTCTGGCATTTGTTAACTTTTGAGTGCTTGCCTTCACAAATTCACTGCTGTTCCTTTGATGCTTTCAACATAATTTGTGAAGTACACAAACAAAATACTTAAAAGCTGAAACAACATTTTAACTGTAGAGAATGATACTTATTTTGCTGGCACATTCAAATAATTTGGCTGCACATCATAGCTATCTGCTGCTTGCACTAGTGAAGTGATCAGTGCAATAGCAGGTTCTCTTCCAAATGGCCCAAATGTTTTTACCAGCGGGTAAACATACCACCTGGGCTTTGCAGGTATTTCACAGCAACTGAGTACTGAGGCTTATGAATAATTGACTCCATTTGAGATTTTCTGCCTATATTCCTCTAACTTCTTTTGTCTCTTCATGCCACAATTCTTTTCCTCCACCATCCATCTCATATTGCTCCCTGTCCATCTGTTTTTACATCTGCCCCCATTTCCAGCCAGCTGCCTCAGTTCTTCCCACTGCCTCTCCATCACCCACATGTATCCAGTCTGCCCTTTTGTGCTACACTTGCTTTTTTATTTACCTTCTCCTGAAGACTGCCTTTGGTCTCCCAGACTCCCACCTGTAGGCTGTCCTGCACCTTTGCTGCATTTGTGCAGGTGAAGTATCTTCATACCCTTTATTGTTCCTAATTTCAAGTCAAGCGTTTATGGTGGGGAGACTTCAATGACCAATTGGTGTATCTCAGGTGAAAATCTTCTTGCTATCCTAATTGTAGATCTCCTCTGTTCCCAGAACAAGCTATTGTAGGACAGTTCTGTCCACAGGTGGTTATGAAATTAATTTTCAAAAAGGAAAAAAATGAAACTAAAAATTAACAAAGACACTATGCTTATTTTTTAATCAGTCTCTAAAACCCCCCTTGTTCCTACATTACACTCTCAAAACACACACTTGTATTGATGGATGGAATTGGAGAACGCTGGGTTTGTTTCCATCTCCCTACTTCAACACAGGTTTAAAATAAGAACCTTGTCTGTCTGCCTGTCTGTCTTTTCATGGCCCACGGAAAGGTTTTTTGAAGGCATGGCTCATCTTGTTTAGTTGGGTGCCTGGAACCAGCCTTAGGAAGTACCTATTCCTCCATTTCCCAGGGAGAGGTGTGGGAACCATCCTTCCCCAAGTCGGTTGTGTACCTATGGATCAGGCATAGCTGCCTGGCTTTCTGTTTGTCTGCCAGGAGCCACGGTGGGATGGTTCACAGTCAGTGTGCAGTGTGCTCCCAGGGGCTTTGGTCAATGAAGGTCAGGTTGGAAAGTTTGCATTTATTTCCGTTTGTAATTATTAATTTGTGCCTTTCTCTTTCCTTTGTGTGCTGCAAAACCCTTCTTCTTCAGAAATAATCCTATATTGGAAGTTCATCTCCTTTCATTGGTGCTGTCCTTGTCTAAAGGTCTGGATAATTTCCTTTGAGTTCATGGTCCCTAATGTTTATGATGGTTTCCTTCTCAGTTCTTTGCCTTAGACTGAAAATACACATTCACCTGGTTTGTATTTTGAGAAAGAGGAAATGTGTGTAAGTGGTAATATATACTCATTTATAGGTTTTATGAGACATTCTTTGTTACTTTTGCTTCCATTTTTTCATGCCCATTTACCCTCTGCTTCTCCATCAAAACAGTATTTCTGGCAAATAGGCAGGAACTGGAAGTGCATCATGCCTTAGATTTTGTATTAAGTAGGGATTTCTGCACTTTTCAATGTACGTGTCCCTCCCTTAACTAACTCTCTCGATGGCCTGGGGTTTGAGGTGCCATTTTGTGTGTTGCCTGTGCAAATAATTTCTTCCAGTCTCTTACTTGTAGTGGTGGATAGAGCGACTTGATTTGTTTTAACTTGTAGCAGCTATGGTTGTTTGATTTAATATCTATTTGATTCTAGTATATTTGCTATTATCTCTTTCCTGGTTTTCTGGAGATAAACTGGGATGAGTCATGAGCACTTATTCCCAGAGATAACTTAAGCAATTGAAGAGGAACCATGAATACTTCAGGCAAAAGTACTAGATATTAGGCAGAGATGGTATGAAGGTCACTGGTTTTTGTTATTTTTTCCCTCTCCCTAAGTAGATGAAGTTCTCTTCAAACTGACTGCAGAAATACCAATTAGTGTGCTTCATTCTGAAATGTAATCAAATTTAAAATGTAAAAAGTCCCTTTCGGCTACATTATAATCAGACCCCTAATTATGAAAGGCATGTTTCCCTCCATCTTTCTTCCCTCCACCCATGTAGATAATTGTCCTTCTTGAATGATTTCTTCTTTGGAAAAATCTTTGTGACGTTCTGCCCCAGGTTTGCTCAAAGCAATGCTGTTATCTGGTGCATTAGGTTTGTGTTGTTGGATTCTTGCAAGATAATACATAGTATAGTTACGCTGATTACTTGCTATTTCGTCTGTCATCTGTGTTTTGGAATATCTCAAAGCTTGTCAGTCTTCCGCTGGGGATTACATCATTTTGGGGGTCTCAACCACTCTGAAACAAAAGCATACTTCAATGGAAAAATATGTATGCCCGGACAGCTGGCAGTCTTTCAAGGCTCCAAAGCTGACACAGAGTTAATCTCAGAGAAATGTATTTTCTTATGTTCATAGTAACTGAACAATTATTTCCATGCTTCCCCCTCACCCTTTTTTTTTTTTAGCTTTTAGCTTCTCTTTCTTAATGTAGGGATTTCTTTACAGATAGTAATTACTATCATAAAATATATGCGTTTGCTTTTTTCACAGCAGTTGCAGGATTTATTCTGGGGTGATTTTGGTTACTATGTGGTCTTTGACTGTTTTGACAATGGTCAATTCAAATTAATAATTGTTTCTTTGTTTGAAATGTGCAAGTCTCTCAGTTATTAGCTTGCCTTTTTTTCAGGGCAGACTTTTGAGGAGAAAGTTACCTGCACCTGCTAAGCTGCCTTGTCCTGTATTGAATTCTAACAGCCAGTTGGTATCAGACTGTACACCCCATCAGATAAGCACCATTTGTGTTGGAAAGACTTCATTGATTGAACAGGATTGAACTGAAGGACAGCTGGTTGCACTAGGGTGAATTTCATCCCAGTATCCACTGTATAAAATGGCTTCAGAGCTGTTACAAGAAGGAAAATCAGCAATGCAAAACTAGACCAAGAACTTCCCATGTGCATATTTGCCACGTGTGTACTTGGTCTAGATTTTCATTCTATTCCTACTAGTTTGTTAGGTTTAAAAGATATATGCTGCAGTAACTTGTTCTGAGGAAAATCTGTTTGCCAGATTACCAACTCCCAGCTTTGGTTTGGGCAGCCTGATTCCAAGTTCATGCCTTGGTGGGTTCTGTTTTGGTACCAGCTTCTGCAGGTGAGCTCACTGGTAGGCAGATCCTACTTTGGGAGCTGCTGCATTTGGAGGCACTGCCTGAATCTCACTCTCTTAGACCCACTTGGGGATGTAGCCAAAGTGAAAACATCTACATATTCTCAGCTTTAACAGGATATCTCTTTTATTTTCCGAAAATGTTATTTAATGAGATATTTTTATTGTATCTCCCTAATGGTAGAAATTTACCTTTTCATTTGAAAGAGGATTTAGGCATAGAGTGTGAGTAACTGATATGAACTAAAAAGAACAAATAAAAAATGTAAATGAGTTAATAATACTAATTGATTTTAATTGGCATATAGCACCAATAAATGTTACTGTTGTTGGGGATATAGTTGTGTATCTGTGTCTACATTTGATCCACTAGAAAAGTTTCTGCTTGATTTTTTGATAGACTTTTATTTAATTTGAAAATATTTCATCCTAAAAGAGATATGGAAGTAGGGAATTGATACTTTTGTTTAACGTAAGATACAGGCGTCACTGGCATTAGAGATAAGTTTTTCTATATGTAGAAGAGTATTTAAATAAGTGGAAAGTGAATATGAAAAAGTTCTTTTTTTTTTTTTATGACTGGAACTTTCCAAACACATCCCTTAAAAAGATTTTCTATCTCCTTTTAATTTATCACAGATTAGTGAACTCTATGTTCCTCTTAATTTTAGTGCCATTTCATTTTAATTACTTTTTTTTTTAATTGTGTGCAACAACTTCTTAATATAAAGAGATTAGATGGCCTTCACATTCTTCTTAAGGCACACCACTGCCAAAAAAAGCACTTTGTAAGCAATTAAGCACAATTGTGCAAGCTTTGGTTGCTGTTGTTTAAATCTACAGCAAATCTGATTTCCCATCAGTTTGCATGCAAATCATGCAGTCAAGTGTCTCAGTTAGGCAGGTTGTGCAAACTGAAAGTTTCTTGAAGAGCCAGCATAGTTTTCAATGGCAGCTGTCCATAGGATCCTTAACACTGAACTGAAAATTTATCTTTTGATTTGAATGGTTCTCACCCCTAAAAACATTAGAAGGTCTCAAGAGCATTACTATTTTTAACTAAATAGGGCTTAAGTCTTTGAGTTTACTTAGGCATCAGACCAAAGATCATTGAAGTCAATATGAATTCTTCCACTTACATCAGCATGCTCTGGGTCATGCCCTTAATAAACTGTTGTGTTCGCTCTCCAAACCAGAAGAGATTACAGCCTAAAACATGGTGCTGTACAAATCAGCTATAGCCTGAAGTACTAATTGCATCTCCAGTCAAGCCAGTGGAAAATAAACATCCCGCGGGAGAAGTTTGCTGCATTCAAGTTACCTTTCAGCTCACCTAACTGTGGTGAAAACATCTTGGCATGCCCACCCTGTGCACACACCAGTGTGAGTGATGAGAGGTTGGGGTGGGTGACAAAATGCCATGTAAAATTTTGGACTCTGAGTGTTTAATCATTAAGCAAATGCTGGGTCATCTGTGAAATAAAAAGAGCATTTTAATATTTGTTCTGAAGGTCTTTTAATCATCATAGAACATTTGTATGTATGCTGCAGATGTTTTGAAAGATGTGGTAAAGATGATAGTAACAATTAAGATAGTAACAATTCCCTATATTTGGAACCTTGCAAATATGCTTGGAATAAAAAGTTCAGTAGTCTGAAAATTAGGAATTCAGGTATTGTACTGTATGAAAATACAGAAATGAGAAAAAAGGAAATATATTGTGTTATGCAGCATTAATCTGTTAGTGTTCAGAGGAAAATATGGAAGGAAAAATAAAAATACAAAGGCTGTATTTAACCCTTTCGCATCATGACATTATAACTGAGTAATCCTGTGGGGCTAAAAAATTAGTTTTATAAGTTAAGGAAAGGGAAGGGGAATACCCTAATATTAAAAATATTCCAGACAAAAAATGAATTCAGGATAAAAAAATATGTGATAGAAATAAAAAAGATATCTGATTTTGAAGCTAGATTTTTAAGGCAAGCGTCTTCAGCCTTCTCTCTGAACAGCTTAGACAAGCAGAATACTTTCTGTATTAAATGAAGCTAATTTCTCATGGGTCTATTCAGGCCCTTAGTGAATCTCACAAGTGGAATATTCATAGAGGGGAAAAGCATTCTTAGAAAATTGCAGTCTGAACAGAGAGTTGGCAAAAATAGTAACACAGAAAGTCCTTCACTTGTGGGTCTGAAAGTGCAAACCTTTCTACCTGCTTTTGTTTGGCAGATATATTAACCTTATTGGAAACTTTAATGATAGTACAGCTTTACTCCTGTGTGATTCTGAATTTTACCTTTGCAGCAAGAAAAACCAGAAGCTACTTATATGTGATAATGGTATTCTTCTTAAAATGTAATTTGATTTAGTTAATTTTTAAAATAGCCTCTTTTTTTTAGTTATGAATAAGGAAGTGAAAGCAATTGGTATCATCATGCTAAATTGTTGTCTGCTTTCCAGTTTTGTTCCATGCTAAATTATTCCCCTGACAAACAGGATAGAAAGTATTTATACATCACCTTCTGTGATTAGTCAACCTCTGTGTTTGTGTCTGGGTTAGTAAAAACAGAGCTACTGTTGAAGGGTGGAAATAAATCATGCTGGCTCATGCCTGTAGTCAGTGCTCCTGCCTCTGTTGGGTACCCTTTTTCAAGGGTGTATCAAAGGCCATGTATAAGGTATAGCAGGGACTGATGAAACGGCTGCTATGGGGCTGTTTAGGTAAAGTCTTTCACTTACTCTTTATCCAGTTGAGTGTCAGAGGTGCCTTGGTATAATTATTGGTTAGTTGTTCATGTTACATGCCTGAGATTAATTTTTGATGGCGGCAGATTCTCAAAAGATGCTTATTACTACTGGCCCAGGAATGAGGACTGGTTAGATTGGTGCTTTTCTCCCCAGAGAATCAGATCCGTGTTATTTTTTTTTTAATTTGCTTTATGGTCCAGTCGATGGAGCCGTTTCTTTGAACAAAATTCAGTAGCTACTTTGAAAAGATTACCTATGAAGGCACTTCAGTACTATTTGTAGTCACTGTGGGCAAAGTGCTCCCTTGCAGTTCCAGTTCTGGTAGAAACTGCTTCTCTGATATATTGCAGCTGCACCCTGGGGGGATCTCAGCTCAGGTTTCTGGACACTTCTCATAAAGCTGCAAGGCCCTTGGGAGGGCACCACACGTCACTGAGGGGATCTGAAGTTCAGACTTACCTAAGAGAAGAAGCTGAACTGGGGGGTCCATGATTCCCCTTATGTGTCTGTATTGGGTGGAGAGCAGGGCAAGTGTTGGTGATCGAGGTGCACACAGTGAATAGTGGCTTTGTTCCTAAACCCTGTGTATCAAAGAGGAAGGTACCTATTAGCACAGAAGTGAGAGGGGAGTGTTGCAGGCCTGCAAGTCATTGTTACCTAGATTTTTGCATGGGAATAGATGGAGAGAAGAAAATACTCCTCCAAAAAAAACCTTATCCACTAGTTTGTTTCATAATTTCCTTCACACAATCAATTCACATTCTTTACAAGCACTGTCTACTTCTCTTTTTCTCTACCAAGGGGAAATGGAAGCAAGTGGCTCATTTTCTTGTATGATTTTGGCATCTTCTACACTTCATAGGAAGTGATAGGGTTTTTTTCCTAAAGAGTGTCTTAAATACAAGCACTTGCATGGTTCAGAATGGGATAGATGGGTTTTTTTCACTGATACCTGAAATTGTGGTTGAGGCTTTGTCGTGCATGTTCTTCAAGTGGTGTTTGGTTCAGATAAGATTGCTCAGTGTAACCCAGGCAAATGTTACACCATGAGCAAGTGTCACCACATGTAAAGGCCAGTGTAGAAAAAACAAAAGGTCACCGTGAAATAACCATGAAGATTTATTCATTATTATAAATATTAACATATAAGGTAAAATACTTGCTCAGTTTTCATGAATTCCACAGCCTTCAACACAGCATCCTCCTACCCTTTCTGTTCAATCTTTCCCCTGGTTGTTGAACAGTCAGTGAAATAAACTAGCACACAACTCTCTTGGAGATAGGAGAAGTTTTGCTAGCCCTGCTCTGACACTCTTCAGCACATAGCTGATGCTGCTGTGATCCTGCAGCTTTTATCTCCTTGTAATAGCAGAAATGCATCCTATCAAGTGATCAGTTGTGTTGTTGTGTGGGTGCTAAACTCCACTTCCCGTTTTCCTCCCCATCCCCCCAGCAGTTGTCTCTAAGGAATTTGGTTATATCTTTATACACTCTCCTTTATTGTTTTTAATCTAATCTACCTCCCTTACATCATTTTGCTCTCTTCCTGACAGGAAGTTGTGCCGAGGGGAGCTCCCCTGGTCCCCTGAGAGTCTCAGGGAGATATCTTGTGCTGTTGAAGGTCCTGTTTTGCACTTTGTGGAATGCAGATGGTCTAGACACAAATTGCATTTTGCCCTTCAACAAGGGCTGTTCACCCTGGAGAAGGGGAGGCTTTGGAGAGATCCAATAGCAGCCTTCTAGTACTTAAAGAGGACCTACAAGAAAGCTGTCAAGGGACTTTTTACAGGGGCGTGTAGTGATAGGACAAGGGAGAATGGGTTTAAACTGAAAGAGGATAGGTTTAGATTAGGTAATTAGAAAGAAATTATAAGGAAGAGGTTGTCCAGAGAAGCTGTGGATGCCCCATCCTGGAAGTGCTCAAGGCCAGGTTGGATGGGACTCTGAGTAACCTGATCTAGTGGAAGGTGTCCCTGCCCAGGGCAGCAGGGCTGGAACTAGGTGATCTTTAAGTTCTCTTCCAACTCAAACCATTCTGTGATTCTATAAAGCACTGACTTTTTGTCACATATGTCCAATAAATACAGCAAGAGGAGAACCAGTTAGCAATGTTTGCTTATAGCAGGTATTCCAGTTGCCCTGGACTTTTATAGTGCCTCAGTATGGCATGTTTATGTCCCCCCTCAGGAACATAACTTCTAGGATATGGGGTTGCTATAAAGCAATACCACAGTGCTGGCAATGTGCTTGCTTAAGTGTTAGCACTATTTTTTCATACTTCATTCTTTTTAAGTAGCTACTTGTTATTCTGCTCCACAAGGGACTAGTGCGTGAATACAATAGTTAGATTTACTTTGTTCCCCAGAAAGTTATATTATATCTAGGCACATTTATTAAAAAGATTACATAGCTTTTGCAATTTTTTGATAATTTTTTTCCCATAAATTGTACCAATCTCTGCCCAGATGAAATGGGAAATTAAATTTTAAAACTGCAAACAGTTTTTATTTTTAATCAGTTATACAAAGCTTTCTTAGATGTGCTGAAGTCTTTTAAAAACTGAGTTCAGAGGCATTTTGATAAATTTAAATGCAAGTTTTTCCAGTTCATAATAGAGCTGAGAGATCATACTGTCCTAAAAGCTTCATTTGACTAGACCTCATCCGCTGCTATCTAGTTTTTATCCGTAAATTGGAAATTGGTTCTCTGTATCTAACAACCAAAGATTTTCTCAGCTTCGAGTGAACTAGCCTTTGAATTGAGCTACATGAATAAACTGACTTAAATAAAATGTTTTCCCTGCACCTGCAGAAAAAGCTGCAGCTGCCAAAAGATGAATACTTCAAAAAACTTGGATCCCTAGGATCCAGCCAGTGAATTCTGCCAGTTTAGTACTTTGATGTTCTTTGAAAATTCAACACCAAATGCACAGTAATGGGAGTTATTATGTAAGTATAGCCCTTTAAAAAAAATAGTCTGATCTCTATTTGGAATCTTAATAAGCAAAAAAATCCAGCTTAACTAAAACTGTTGATGGAGGCAGTTTTTAATACCTGCTCTTTATTCATCATCTTGTCTCTGAAATCAGGACAGGCTTTCCATATAACTCTGTCAGAGCAGGTGATGGAGGTCAGCTGCCAGCAGGTATTCATTTAAAATGAAGAAAGGATAAACCAGAAAGGGAAGCATCATTTCCCTAAGTCACTAGGGATGGGGGGTGTTCATCCAAGGTTTCTGGAAGAATTTCAGGAAGCAGCTGAGTTACAGTCATATGTAACTTACTGAAAACAATTACTTCAGCAAAGAAGCAGATGTGGCTGACAGCATACATTTAGGAAAGTGGGTATAATTATGAACCTTACTTTCCTACTGGCACAGAAAGTGGAGTAGTGAAGAGAGAAGTGTAAAGGCAGGAGGAGGAGATGGCTGTTGAGCCTTGTAAGCACCGGCAGGAAACCTCTGGGGTGCAGGAAAGGGCAGTGCCCAGGCCCAGGAGTTGCAGGAGGTAGCAATGACCCATGCAGGAACTCACTCCAGTTTTTAATGGCATGTTAGATAAATTCATGAACCTCCTGATGGAAGGACAGTAGCCATCAGAAACCTGGATCATCAGCAATGGACCATTAGGCCTCCCTCACATCAATGCATAGTCCTCTTCACTTTGTTCTGTTTGAAAATGCAAAAAGATTGCAGTAATCTTAGGGAGTTAGAAAACAGGTTACAGAAATTCAGTGTGAATAAATGCGGGGTGACAAACATTGGAAAGAGTACGTAACTCTCTCCTTGTCCTGTATCCAGTCAAAATGACATCTGGTTCAGTTTTGTGCAAGTAAGAGATTAGCTGTATGTTTTAAGCCTGGATGGCAGTTGTCAGATAAATTAATTTAATATTAGCAGCTTTTTGAGGTTTTATTCTGCATAAATTGAGATTGACATTTACAAATAAAGTCATCCTCTTTGTTATGTTGAGCTCATGTCATAAATTTATAGAAAAGGTAAAGAAATGAAGCAATGGGAAATTAATAGCTGCAAGATCATGTAAGGAACCAGGGTTATCTGCGAAAGTTTGAAAGAGACAGGAGAAAAAACAGAAAAGTCTAAACCATGGGTTTTCACGTGAAAAAAATTTTTTCAGAGTTCTTATTTGTGTGTAATGTGGGGATGCTGAAATTAAAATGGGAGACAGTTTAAATGCTGTCAGTGGAGATGTTTCAGATACAGCTTTTTCACTTTCTAATGTGAACCTAGGAGACATGCTCAGTTGTGTGATGCACATATGCACTTTCATGCACCTCTATGTGCCCTGGAAAGTCATCCCATGGCTGGAAGAGATGATTCTGCAAAGGCAGGATCTAGTGCTAAATTCCTTTCTCATGCTCTTGCCTGAGCAGAGTTTGCAGGATCGTATCACAAACACGTGCTGGTGTTTCGGACAGTCAGGTGTCACGGTTTTAAAGTTAGCATCATTTAAGGAGGAAAAAAAGCTCTCAAATACTAGAATGATATATAATATTAAAAGAAGTAGATGAAGTATGTTCTATTAGCAGTGATGATGTGGTAGAAATAGAAATAGAAGTGCCATATTTCACAGTTGGACACTTCAAAGGATACTCCTCTCCCAGTAATCCTCTGATCTGCTTTGTGTCACGGGTCACCTAAACAGTATTTACAGAACTCCTGACTGGAGCACTCATTCAGGATTTAAGGTGTCACAACGTTTTTTGACATAAAAGGTTCAGGTGCAGCAATATTTCTCTGAAAATTTTACATCAGACTTAGTTTTTATGTAGACTCTTGTTTATGAATATGTCTCCTCAAGACCAATGTGAAACTTGCCTGGAGAGGGGGAAATGTTTTCTCCTGACAGCCAGGTGATGAGGTTATGCAGTGTCTGGTAGCTAGCTGGGTGCTACTTTGAATGTGCTCAAAAAGGTGAGGACCAAAGTAGGAGTGAAAAGGCTTGACCTAACCACTGATTCATGTGTCAGACCGAGAAACTCCAGTGAACTCCAGGTTCCAGTTACTACTGAATATATATATTTGTCTTCTTCTTCAAGGTGCTTTGCTTTGAAGAGTAAAATGCAACAATTAGTAATTGCTACTGTAATTTTGAGTGTGGGCTGCACTTGGATATAAAGCTTTTCTTTTGGCATCAAACTTATTTTGAGAGGCTGGTGTTTAGCATGTAGTGCTTGGACAGTGATGAATTCTGCTGTCTCAGGCAGGCATTGTCCTTAATTCTAGGTGGCCTTTCCAAATCTTCCAAGTCATGGCAGTTTGGGAGGCAGTTTGGGAATTTTGTACTGATCAGACAGTTGCTAGTTGCTTCAGTTACAGGGGTCCTATCTTCTACTTTTTCCACAAACTAACCTTACTTTTATTCTGTCTTATTACTGCAAGCAAATAACGTCTGAATTAAGCTGATTACTGCAATGTGCCATGCAGTTTCTTGCAAACCCTTGCAAGTAGGAAAGCTGCTTGGTGAAGCCCTTGCTAACATGGCTAGGCATGTTGGCAGGTGTTTAAAGACACTTTTGCAATGATTTTTTCCCCCTTTTTTGTTTTTAGAAGGAAAAAGCATATTCAAAATATTTCTACCACACCAAAGTGAAAGGACCATGTTCCTAGGGTCATAGCTGAAATAAAACTCCTGAATATTTTATTCTTGCCGAAGTAGGAATGCCTCATTGCTTTGTCCATGAATGACATGAAAGAAAAAGGATATTTTTTCAAATCTGTTTAATTAAGATGCCTCTTCAGTTCTCCCTGTCCTTCATTTCAATAGATTTTCAGAGACCTTCAAACCAGAACCACATAGGGCTCTATTTCAAGTGTGTTGTAAAGACCTAATAATATAGCCTCTGTGGCTGGGGCACAGAATCTTCCTTATATAGCTTGCCTGAACAGGATGCGCTTGTTCTGCAACAGATCTGGCGTTGTTTATTCCTGATAACCATTCTCAAGCCAGTATAAATGACACTTCCAGATAACTTTCTTCCTCCCTGATAACAATCTGGTAGTTTATACCGCTTTCCAGAAGTGTATATTTCTGTTTAGTTTTTTAGGGTGCATTTAGTATGGCCAAAGTAGTAATTCTTTCAGTATCTGCCAGCTAGATCAGTTTTGAGAAGAGTCTCTTCAAAGCAATGTCTGTTTAGAACTGACTTATTTATGTGCAGTTTCTGTTCCACAACAAAGCAGTCAAAGAAATGGAGCATCAGTTCCTGGTGCCTGAGAAAGAGGCCTGAGAAAGGTCTCAGAAAACAGGTATGATTTAGAAAGTCATTTGCAAGAACTCTGTGTTCTGAATAGCTGTGTACTCATGCACATTTCAGATCTTATTTTTAAGGCTCTTTTTCTTTTTTTGAATGAAGTGCTGATGGATGTGGAGGTGACAGTGGGTCATGCAGAGAGAGAAGTGCTTGGGATCCAGGGAGACAACTAGCAAAGCTCTTAAATGATGGTGCATTCAGGACAGTTGTAGGATCCCATAAGTGGCTGTAGGATATTAGGGGTGCACTCATGTAGGTTGCTGGTGACCCAGAGTTATCAGTACAGAAGAAGGTGGGCTGTCACTCAGAAAGGAACTGGACAATGTCTAAGAAATAGAAATTGGGCAGAATTTCATAGGTCAAAATATATGTTGAGGCTACTAATGAGATTATCTTTGCCAGAAAGAGTGACTGATATATTGCTGAGGGATCACAGACAGGTGATCCCTAAACTACAGCTTGTTAGTGGTGCATGTTAGAGCAGCAAATTACAGCCAGGCAATGTGGCATTAATTTTGCTGAGTTTGAGCTGTGAGATTTCCTCTGGTTCTGTTTGCTCACATGCATGAAAATTGACTGTAGCTGAAGTAAGTTAAGAGGAGAGCTTGTTAGATGCCAAGGAAGAAGCATTTGGATGCGTGTTACAGGATGGGGAAGAATGATTAATAGGAATAGGGAGGGAAACAGGAGTATCTTACATGGAATCACTAGCTGGTTTGAATTACATAGCATACAAAAGCAAAGAGAGGAGGTGGTTGCTCTCTGTAAACACACTTGGGAGGCAAAACCCAGGCAAACAGTGGTGTTTGCTGCATCTACCAGAGGATAATACTGTAAATACAAATAGTGTAAATCTGATCATTAATAATGTAGACAACCAGTAACAAGTTTCTAACTGCAGAGTAGCACAATTGTATGCAGGTCCAAGGGATTAGAAATCCCACTCTTATATCCTGTTCTCCAAGCAGATCTGTAAATACATAGGACAATACAGTAGGGCGGCCTACAAAAGTAAGAAACTAAGAACAAGGGACTAATCATTGTCAAGAAATACTTTTCCAGTCATTTTTAGTTATAAGATATCAGAAGGCTAAACACAAAGTATGTAGGGTTTATTAGCTATAATATTTCTCTTGCCATCTCTTTCAAGCCTATTAAAGTACTTTCTGATTTTTTTTCTGTCTGAAATTGCATTTACTAGTAGAAAAATGAGTATGTTTTGCCATACTTGTAGAGGGAAAAGTAGGTTTTGTTGGATCTGACAGCCCATGAGAGGCAAGGCTGCTGCAGCTCCACATCCCCAGCAGCCACATGCACACATAGCATATGTGTATCTAAATCCCTTCCTCTGAGTCCTCAGTTTAGTTTCCCCACCTACCATTGTGCCCTGATGCTCCTCTGGGCTCATTCAGGTGGGCCTTGGATGCACTGATATCTCCAGTGATGGGTGTAGGAGGAGATGGGCAGGGTGTTGTTTGGGCTGCTCTTCCTGCCATCATCTCTTTGTGCTCCTTTGTGGGTGTGCAGACAAGGATCTGTCGTATGACTAACAGTAACAAACTCAGCTTTGAATGTGGTTCAAAGAGCAAGCAGCTCTAGGAGAGAGAGTGGTCTCCATTAGGTGTCTGCACACCATGGATCCATGTTTACAGAGTGGCAGGACAGCACAGATTTAAAACCTTTATTTAGGCAGAGGAAAGCTGGAGAAAGTTAAGACCAAAATATACCAAGGATGATGTGGTTCAAAAAGGAGAAACTGTTTGGAACATGAACATGGGAAACATTGAACTTGACTATATTTTCCCTATAGACTGACAAAAAAAGAATTAAAAAGTAGGACTGCAACATGGAAATGTCTAGATAATGGCAAATATGTTTGTCAGATGACACTGGGAAAAAAATTTGAATGGAGACATCTGGGTATGCCTTTCTGATGCATAGAAATACTCTATTCATTTTTGAGCTTTTAGGTAAATGTTACAGCATATTACTTAAAATACAGATGTAGAGATTTACTTTTTTTTTCAACAAGGTAGATCATCCTCTTATCTCCCTTTTTCACATATCAAAGCTTTCTATTTAAATCCATGGATACATATGGATCCATACAATGGATACCTACAGTTCCTGGGGATTTTTCTTCAGTTATAACTAGCTCATTCCTACATAGCAGAGAAATCCTCCACATGAGTTTTTGGACATGCAGTCATCTGTAATACATCGCTGTTTACAGTAGAGGATTGCTGCCCAGGCACCTGCAATTAAATCTGCTCAGAGCTTTTGAATAGCAGTTGTTGATATGTTCACCAGCAGGATCTAAACGAGTTTTAGAAAGGTGATGGAGAGCTTCCCACATCCCCTTCCCATTCCCTGGGATTTCTGAGACAACTCCCTGCCCTCTGCCAAAGACACAGAGAAGGAGAACTCCTGTAGTCCTCTCATCCCTTCTGGGTTTAGATTTCATTTGAGGAATTCCTGCTTCCCAGCCTTGCTAGTATCAGTCATGGCCCTGGGAAATGCAGTATGACACAAGTTCGTGCTTCGGTTGATCCTGTCTGATAAGTTTGAATGTTTCTACTCAACAAAATATTTCTAAACAGCACAGCATCAGTATTGTAACTCTCATAAAAACTTATCCAGATCCATGGTAGGTATGCTGAAGGCAGGGGTGACTATAGGGCATGACATCATTTTCCAGATTGTTCGAGCAAAGCCTATCAGTTTGAGCCTCTCCAGGAAATCTGTGTATACATTCCTCAGTTTGCCTTTCTGTCCAAGTGGAGTGCCTTAGTGAAGTTGCTTATGTGACATTATGGTCATAGGAGAAGAATTGAGTAGAATCATGGAATCACATGGAATTTCTGTTGGAAGGGATCTTCAAAGGCCATGTAGTGCATCTAGACATCTTTCACTATATCAGGTTGCTCAAAACCCCATTCAACCTGACCTTGAACCCTTCCAGGGATGGGTAGTTCACAACAGTAGTCCTTCCAGCTTTTCTGAACACCCACCCCTCTTTCCTGCAGGAAAAAGGGAGTTACTGTCAGCTCATTTGAAACACTCAGAGGATCTCCTTTATGAAACTCTGCTCCACACTCCTCAACTAATTCTAATTTTATTAAAAGAATGCTTTTGAACAATTCAAAGCTTTTACTATGTGATGCCTACCAAAAATTACTGTCAAAAATTCCCTTTGAGAAATCTTAAATGAAGATGAGAAGGGGCTCCTATTCTGTATAACCAACAACATTCTTACAGTTTACAGATCTTCATTACCAATGCAGTAAAAAGCTTTACATTTTTACAGTGGTCAGAGCAGGATCCGCTTTAATATGGGCACATTCCCTAGGAGTACATATAGATTCTCCCATTTGTGTCTTGCTTTCAAACAAAAAGTTAAGTCTTTTTAGTCATTGCATGTCAAGAATAAATAGATTCAACCAATGATTGATAGTACTTTAGCAATAGCTAGAAGCTGTTGTTATAATGCACTCCAAAAGACGTTCAGAGTGGTTGTAAAGTGAGATGAACCAAATAAATTAGTCTGCAGAATAGCTGCAAAGTCTGCCAAGCATATTCTATCCGCTTCCATCTTCATGGCTCTGTCTTCAGCAAGGATGATGTGGCTCAGCCTCCCTTTAAGAATGAATGCTTGGAGTGTGCCTGACTGCCAACATCTGTGTCATTAGGACCTTCTTTCTTAATGACTTCAGAAATTGAGAACTCAACAAGTACAACATGGAGTAGATTATGAGAACACTTTGGGGCCATAAGAAGGAGTTTCATTCCTCTGTGGTGCCACTCTCCTCTCTTTTCCACCAAAGCAGTAGTTGTGCAGCGCTAACTATGCAATGCATTTATGTTGTGCATTGCAGAATAGGCCTGGCACAACACACTGGATTCTCCATGGATGGGCTGCACAGCACATGTTGCTGTACAGGCTGTTGCATAGCTGAGATTTCTTTTACTGAAATATGTGAGCCATGTGTGCACATGTCTGGATTACGTGCCATTACTGTGCAACATCATCTGGCCAGGTCTGCTTGAACCATCCATCCAGTGCGATGATCCTGTGCCACACAAAGTGGGCTTGTTACATGTTGAAGTAAGAGAAGGGAGTGACTCCTTTCCACACTTCAAAGTGATGAGAGTTAGGAACCCCAGGATTGAAAGATTTAGGAAATATGTCTTTGCCTGGTTTTTTCCTTAAACTAATTTTGTCTAGGGTCATAGCTATGCTTGGCTACACATCTGTCTCTAAACTTCTGTAAGGAAGCATAGCTGTTGTAAATATAAACTTATTTAAAACTTCCATTAAATGGATAATTCCACAAATCTACAGTATTTTAAAATTGATTTTTCCCATATTAAACTTCTAAGGGTACTGAAATAGAGACTTTTCAGAGCAGTGCTAAAACATAGCTGTTAGAATTGCAAGCAGCTGTGTATGGGAATCACACAATGCACATAATGTACTGTGACAGCAGGGGAGGTGGTTTGCAGAGAATTGATGCATTTTTTTACTTTCAAGGTCATTTTAGACACCGCTGTGCAAATCAACCCTCAAAATTATAACACAGAAGAAACTAATAAATACTTTTATGAATTCAGAAGTTAATAATAAGAGTGACTACAATAACGTTTATGTGAGCAAGCGTTAAAGATCATAGAAGCATTTTTACATAAAAGAGATGAAGTTTCTGAATAATCTGTAATAGAATTTAAGCTCATTTGAAGCTCAGATGTTCTTTTTGAACTGAAACAATGCACAACTTTCAGCATGGGTAAAACTTTCATTCAAATGCAGGTATTTATTTCTTTTCCTTTTTTATTTTTTTTTTAATTCTATAACCACAGAAAATATTCATCCATTTTCTTTCTGCTTTAAAAAGACATATTTCAGCTTTATGAAGTAGGTGTTCTCTGCAGAATGGGTGCTGATGAGAACCATGCACAGAACAGGAAGTTCAGAAGACGGGGGATGGCAGCGGAGAGCAGCTCCATCTGCTCTGGAAATGCATTGCTGTACAGTGCAGGCCAAAACATCTGACAACACCAAGTCATTATTTATGGAAAGACTCTGAACTCTGGCCATTTGTCAAGCTGACTTGAGTAGTCTGCTGCTGGGCCTGATGAGCTAGCAAGTATCTAACATAGATTTGGGCTCTAATAAATGTCAGATACAGAGGCGTTACTGAAACAAATTGTTAAAATATCAGGAGAAAAGAGGAATGTACATCAAATAGTGAAAGATCTAATTACTGACTTCACTAATAAAGACTAGAAAGCATCAGAACCCCTTAATTTCAAATGCAGAGTGTGGGGGAGACCAGTGTGATGTCTCAGCCCTGGAGCCAATGGCAGAGCTCTCGCTGAGTGAAATGGAGCTAGGGTTTCACCTGCCATGTGCAGCATTCAGTGTGCTTCTCCATCCATTCACTTCATCCTACAGAACCATCCTACAGGGGTGTTTCACATGTTTGTGAAACAGTTTCCATGTCTTCCTACTTAGTAAAAGTTTCAGTCCTGAGACCAATGAAAACATTCCCCGTTCCCTTTATAATGTGTATCAGCAAGGACAAATGATATCTTTTAGACTAATACAAAATGTCTGGGAAAATGCTATACTTTTTTTATGCTAACCTCTGTTGAAAGCTGGAAGTTAGAAAAAAATCAACTGAAATAAGTATAGTATACATGCTGTCTGCAGTCAACAACTAGAAATTCATATGCCTTCCTGCTCAACTGCTCCAGTACCTGACTTGAATAACAGTGATAACTTGAGGTTGTCTTCAAAAAGTGTCATGATTCTCCAGTTAGTTACAGGCGTTTTCCTATTGCAAAAATATTCTCTAAACATAGGCATTACTTAAAAAATTAATAAACCCAAACCTCCTAGTAGGAAGCCTGTCTAAATTAATTTCTTGGCTGTGTGACACACAGCAAGGAAGGGAGCCACATGTTGCTGTCTGGAAAGTGATCAGTTACATTATTCTAAGCATTAAAATGCGTCCATTATGCGTCCAAATGTATGCACAGACATGCATACTTCAGATCGTGCTGATAATGACATTTCCAGTCTCAAAAGAAAAATAGATTCTGTACAGAATCCTTTCTTTATCAGGCATAGAATTTCATT
The DNA here is from genome assembly GCA_013400415.1 of Scytalopus superciliaris. Classification (NCBI taxonomy): domain Eukaryota; kingdom Metazoa; phylum Chordata; class Aves; order Passeriformes; family Rhinocryptidae; genus Scytalopus; species Scytalopus superciliaris. The sequence continues at coordinate 359,731 of VXBX01001787.1, read as the reverse complement.
GTGATCTACCCCTTCAACTTTAAAAATACTCTTATTATGATGGCAGGAGCAGTCTTAGAGTGGTTAACTGATTCACTCAGTCTGTTACTGAATGAAAAAAGTGTTCAATGATCTCGTATTTCATTTGTCATATTTTATCTAGTGTACATGCAGGTTATATATACCTGTAGTTTGGTATTAAATATTGTATCTGTTACAGTTCTATACAATGTATATTCTAGAGAGCTGAGAGTCTCATTATGAGTTGTAGTCATGTGGCAGTCATTTGTCACATGCCTGTGACAGTCTCACCTGCATGCTGGCCATTAATCTGTTCTTCAAGAATGTGTAAATTTACTGTTTCCAGGCAGTTTTGCAGTCTCTCTGCACAGGATGCAAAGCCTGTTATGAAACTTCTCTCTCCCTCCTATCAAAGGTAGCACTTGCTGCAGAAGTGCTGTCAGTGAGGTGTAAAATGAGCAAGGTTCAGGCCAGAGCTGGTGGTGAAGTTGTAGATAACTTGCATCCTTGCAGGTGTTCAAGGCCAGGTTGACCTGGGCTCTGAGCAACCTGGCCTAGTGGAAGGTGTCCGTGCCCATGGCAGGGGGGTTGGAACTAGATGATCTGTGGTGGTCCCTTCCAACCCAAACCATTCTAGGGTTCTGCGAAGCATGACATTAATGAGAGGCAGCCCTATCTCTGCTGACCTAAGAAGAGCATCCATTGCAGGCATTTCACACTCTAGAGAGCCTTGGCAGACACTGTAGAGGGGAGCAGAAGAATGCTATCTTTCAGGAATTGGGATCTGAGGCTATCACTACAAGTAGGGGCTGTAGATGGTGAGGAAACAGCTGAAATAATAGACATGGCCTGCAGCTTGACCCAGCCTATTTAGGAGGAACTGGAACAAGGCTTCGGGACCTCCCAGAGTTGTGTTGAAGACAGTAACAATGTTTGTTAACAGCACTGAACCTCTGTGGGGTTTTGTCTCTGTCAGTGGGTGGTATAGAAGCACCTTCCTAGTACAGGGTGCACAGTGGGCCATAAAGTCAAGGTACAAACACTCTGAGCTATGTCACGTCCTGTCTTCCCTGAACTTTTCCTATCACAATGTTCCTGATTGTCTTCTTAAAATCAGACCCTTTGAGGGCTGTGAGCATTAGGTCTGATTTGATGGTGAGCTTCTGCAGACAGCAAAACCATGCAGGAGTGGCTTTACTCTGTTGTGCCACGTTACTGAACAGTTTTTATTACGGTCATGAAATTGAGCCACATTTTTCTGTCTCCATCAGGAATTTATTTTTGTCAGTAACAAAAGGAAATTTTTTGTCAGTAAATATATTTACTTTTCCTTCACTGAATTGTAATTTCCAATGCAGAAGACAAGTCCTGGTTTTGGGAAGGGTAGAGGGATCAGATATTTTACAAATGAGCAGCCAATTTCTAAGTTCTGCACTACAAAGGTTGTTGCTCATTTTTGCTACATTTGCTGCTCATTATGCTGTACATGATCTGTTCTTTCCATGAGGAATCCTGCAGATGTAAAGGCTCACACAATGGTTTAATTAGAAGTACAGTGTCAAGAAATTTGGCACCCTTTTTATTCTTTGTTCAAAGCACATGGACACCAATTAATTCCTGGAACAATTTTACTGATTTGAGTGGCATTACAGCAGGGGTCATTTAAGCTGCGACATTAATTTCAAAAGGGTTGTTTTTTTACTGACTTCTCTAATTAGCATAGCCATCTAAAAATCCATAGTAAAACAGGAATAGCCTGAGATCTGGGAAAAGTGTCATCAGCCATACCTCCACTTGGCAATTCAGAATCACAGTTTTGGTTGGAAGCGACCTTAAAGATCATCTAGTTTGAACCCCCCGCCATGAGCGAGAAACCTTCCACTAGATCAGGTTGCTCAAAACCCCACCCAACCTGTCCTTGAACAGGGATGGGTCATCTGCAACTTCTCTGGGCAACCTCTGCCAGTGCCTCATCACCCTTACAGTAAAGAAATTCTTCCTAACATCCAGTCTAAACTTACTTCAATTCAAAGCCATTCCCCTTGTCCTATCACTATGTGCCCTTGTGAAAAGTCCCTTTCCAGCTTTCTTGTAGGCCTCCTTTAGGTACTGATTGAATGTTGTTTTGCTAAGGGCTAGCACTGGAGAGAAGAAAGAGTATTTTTATTAATCTCTCTTTTTTTGCTTTTGGGAGAGTGAAACTTTGCAGATTACTGAAGGTCCTCTTCTGGAATGTTCAGTCATGTTCTTTAAAATTGTCAACTGAAGTAGCTTGCTGCTGCGAGTTATTGGCAGTAATGACTGCAGAATTAGGCTCTTAAGTTACAATATTGTCAAAGAAGCTGTTACAAATAGTAATAAGATCATTAAAATGTTTTCACTGAGATTTGCTTTGAAAAATAGTCATTTCACACGCCTTTGCTGCAAATGTTGATTTGTATGTGTGTCCATACTCATTTCCAAGGTACAAAATTAGCAAATGACTTGTGGACTGAATCAGTATAACTATTGTGCGCTGTGCAGAAGTGAATAAACCAGCTATTTTAACCCCAGGCTTGGCTTCCCCTCTCCTGGGCTTCCTAGCGGATCCTTTTGAGATATATCTGTTCGCAATATAAAGACACTTTTTATGCTTTTCCGTACTTGCTGACTATTTGCCAAGGATTTCTATGAAGTATCTGTGAATATAGCCTGAGACAACACGACACTGCTTCCCCTGTTTCCTGTGGTGAATGGCCAGCCCCAATGATAAACTGTAACACTACTCAAGGTAGGAAGGGTGAGCTGCCAGAAACTATTTATCACTTCACTGGCTTTGTACCATGCACATCCGTCTGAAGCTAAATTGAGGTTATAAGAGGAGTTTTCTTTTTGCTCCAGCTTTGCCAGCAATAGTATCTTGCATAAAGATGAACATAGAAGTTCAGTGTTTAGCCCTTAGATGTTCCCATGCCATGAAAAGAAGATGGAAGTGATAAAAAATTTAACTCAAACACCTTCAGTTTCTGACAGCTAGTGCTACAATGTTAATCTGCCATTGACTTTGAGAAGGTGAATATCTCCTTGTAATGGTGGATTTCAGGATGATGCTTATGTACTAATATATAAGCTTAGGTTTCATCCTCTTTGGATATTTTAGGAGTTTTAAAATACAAGTATCTCCTGTCCTTTCATTCTGTTTGATGTTACTGTTACGGATAAAAGAGGGACTTCTCTTTTCTCTGTACAGCCTCCTTTTAGAGATGGTTAATATTCTAAGCTAAAAATAAAACTTGCATGGTATTCTAAACAAAGCTTTGGATAATTCTTTTCAGTTCAACTCTTTATAAATCCACAAATCCACATGAAGTTAATCTTCCTACAGTAGAATGAGAGTTTAAATTTTTGTGATGTTTCTATCTTACTCAGTGTCAAGTGCTGTGAATCCCATGATACATAACTATGTTGTAAAATGAAAGTATCATCAAAAAAACTCAGCATGGATTTGGCAACCTAGCACTTCTCATTTTGGCACATTCAAAGCAGACATGCATCTTCATTATCAGTGCTGATTGTTTTTTGATGTTAATAGCTGTGCCAGGTGTTGCTTCACTTCAGAAGAAACTGAATCCAAGAAACAACAGACTTCACTGTAAAAAGACGGTACTTGGGATGCAGTCACTGCGATAGCAGGTGGCTGATGATACACTACATGCTCTTATACATCTTCCAATAATTCACTAATTGTAGTTGTTGCAAAATACGGTTTTGCTAAGATAGATTCCCAGTGATTGTATTATTCCTTTACAGCTTCCTTTTCTCCTGACTGCAGTTTACTGAAGTTTAAGCTTTTGTTTTTGAGCAGTTGGCTCATGCTAACAGGAATATTGGCTGCCTGTCTCATCATCTCGAGTGGGACAGGGTGCTGAAGTCGACCACCCTGCTGTCTGAAGACAAGGAGCCTGAGAGCAGAGCACACCGCTCGGGAGCAATTATGTGCTGGGTGACCTCCCAGCCACTCCACATGCAGCATCTCCTTTCCCATGCTTTCTCCAGACCTTGGCAATGGCCGAGAGCTAAATGGATGAGAGGGTGTGGTGGGAGAGGGAGATCTGGGGATGAAGGAAGGCAAAGAAGGCTTTATTTCTAGACCCTGAGTGTGGATGTGAAAAGCCTTTACGAATATTTTGCATACAACCCCAAAGTTTTAAGTGGGGCATATTTTAAATTAATCAAAATATATTGTTGAAACAAATTTATTGGTATAACCAAAATGCCATCATGCAATCAAAATTCACTTACTTATTCTTTCAATTTATGGCAACAGCAAACTTTTTTATATTAATGCTTTTCTGAGCATGTCAGAAATGCTTAATGTATCATTTGAAAAATGTTAGTGAAGTAGCTGTTTTCTTTTTATACCAGAATACAGAAATGCATGATAAAAATGCTATGAAGAGAAGTAATTGGTTGCTAGTCCGTGCTGTAGAGACTGACTGGCTACACAACACCCTTAAATAATTAAATTGCTTTAAGCACAGATAGCTAGGCCAGATTCCTTTACATGATTCCCGGCCCCCATCCAAGGTTCATCATTTAATTTCAGCTGATGTTGACCTTGCTGTAGGCTACAAACACACCAATAATGTGTCAAATCTAACTCAGAGTCTTTTTTTTTTTTGCTTTATGAAAGAAAAAAATTGGGTTTGCTCCACTATTTGAATGTTTATACTTAAAGAACTTTAAAAAGGTCAGTTACTTTTAATACTTAGATGTGTCTGGGGTTTCTTTACTGAAGAAATGGTGGTATTAAAGCTGCTCAAGTAAAGGAGACATTTTCTGCTAAAAATCCTGTTCTCTTGATTTGCTGCCTGGTTTTACCATGCATTCCCCTTTCTTTTTGAATTTTGCTCTTACAGTGAAGGGTAGCTAAATAAATACAGTAGCACAGAAGCAAATGGAAAACATCTGTTGTCCTAATTCAGGAATTTAGCGAGTCAGGTTTTATGAACATCTGAACTCAGCACTTTTACATATTCGTAGTTTAAAATTGTTGTTATAAAACATATACTTAAAGGGAATACTGTAAGAAGTGTGGAGAGTGTGCTTCCCTTTGGAAATGCCAAAGTTGAACAGGAATGAGAGAAGGTGTTAGTTTTGTTTTGTTTTCTTTTTAGTGGGAATGATTCAGAACCCCAAGGAAATAAGAAGAATATACAGTAGGCCTGTGTCTGGTAGTGGCCAGTACAAGGGCATGAAAGGCTTGCTCTTCTCAGAGTGATCCTTCCCTCATGCACAATTGTGTGCTCCAGCTATTGGAGCTTGAAAAGGTTTTCTGAGCTACTGGATCTTGTAATGACAATAGCAGTGTAGTGGAGAGGGATATTCTGTGATTTTTAAATTGCAAGACAAAGGGAAATTTGAAATAGATGGAAGCACAGTTTTTTTCTTTACCAGAAATAGGTAGCTACTGTGGCTTAAAGAGAAGATTACTTGTTCTGATAATTATGTAATTTTACCTAAAATATTAAGAATGCCTTTCTTAAGTTGAAAATGGCTTCTTATGCTAGTATGGCCCATATTTTGTTTCAGTGATCATTGTGAAAGTTCTCTTGCTGTCTCTCACTCCCTCAGACCATGAGCTACACCTCCTGTGTTTCTACAGTTTTCTCCTTCTCTGCATTTAGAGCCCCTTCTAAGCTTTATTCTATGCAAGTCTAGTATTTGAGACAAGTAGGTATCACTGCATTGCCAGAGCTGGATGTCATTGCTTTCTTAAATCACCTAATGTTCCCACATTTGTATCTCCCCTTGCTTAGAACTATTGCAAATGTTCATTCAGTACCTATTATGTCATCTTTACTTTGAAAGCCTTAAAGATCTTTACTCCCACTCATCTTCCTCAGCTGTAAATTGCTAAAAGTGAGATTACATTAATTCATTCATGTTCCAAAATGCAGTTTCTTCATAGAGCTTATTTAAATCTGTTTTCTTGAAAGCTAAGCAGCTCTTTCACAGCAAATGCCAACATGCATTTGCTTGCAGTCATGGCAGCAGTGATGTGATGTCACAAATACCTTTTTGGTAAGCTGTAGAAAGAGGAAAATAGCCTAGCGATTCTGCGTGTTCCATTATAGAATATTCTGAGTTGGAAGGGACCCACAAAAATCATCGAAGTCCAACTCTGGGCCTTGCACAGGACCATCCTCAAGAATCACACCATGTGCCTGAGAGTACCATCCAAATGCTTTTTGAACTCAGACAAGGTTGGTGCTGTGACCTCTTCCCTGGGAGCCTGTTCCAGTGCCCAACCACCCTCTGGGGGAAGAACCATTTCTTCATATCTAACCCAAACCTCCACTGGCACAGCTTCATACCATTCCCTCAGGTTCTGTTACTGATCCCCAAGGAGATGAGAAGTAAAGGTACTAAACTCTCTAAAATTGTTGAAAACTTTGAGCTATTAAAGTTTTCAAACTGTGAGGAAATTCGACATCTCCAAAGATATTAATTTGGTTCCAATTAGTGGATATTCAAACTAGATTAAAGCACTACATGGTGGGCACCAAAAGCTTGAAAAATTCAAGTTAGTCCTTTCAACCACCTTTAATGTATATATTGAAAAAAGCTGAGATTAACACAAATATCACTTTGTGCTAATAAAAATTAAAAATGAGCTTATTAAAACATGCAGATATTTCTGTCAAAATGGTTTAAAAAGGCAGTGTGGGCAATGAGGTTAACAACTGATAATTATGGCAGAAAGCACCTTCTTGTTTCTTGGCAGATGTTAGGTTGCAGCCATTCCTCTGCCCTGAAGAGGCTTACTGGGCTGGAAGGTCTTGTGCAGCTTGAAATGTGGAAAACCAGGTACACCATATAATCCACTGTGTTGTGAGCTGTGTAATACTAACATCTACTGATACAGGAAATGCCAGCACTGTTTTCTGTAGCTGATTAACTACCTGGGAAACAGCACCTGGAATCAGGCCCACCATTAAAAAGAATTCATGTTTTCTGTGATTTTGCTTTTATGTGCTAATAACTGGCTTTGCTGCGCATGCCATTATTTCTTGGCAAGATTATGAAAAAGGCATTTTGCTCTGAAAATCACTAAATGAAAGGTGTGGGAGTGCTTTTGTAATTGATCCAGAGTGAACTGAGAATCCACCCCTCTCCATCTCCCAGTCGTGCAGTTTCAAATCCTCTACTCTTCAAGGTCAGTGGAGTCAGGTCAGGGTGATTCAAAGTGTGCTTTGTAGTGTGAGCATCCCTGTTAGTTTCAGCTTTTTGTGTTAGATCTTCAATATCTTGTTTTATACCTCTGTAATGGCTCTGGAAATTTGTGTTGCCTAAATGGTCTTGCTTACAATAGTGTTGGCAGCTGTGCTCCAAGTAGCTAGGTATGTTTGTCCATGCAGGCTTTACCATCTCTTTTGTGCCTTCTCAAATTTCCATGCTGGTCCCAGTTTAAGATTGTTATATACTGAAAATGTTTAGTTTTCCTTCAATGTATTTACATTTCCAAAAATATTTCTTTTTTTTCACTTCATTATGTAGAAAGCTGGGGCAAAAAGCCTACCATTAGAAATAGTCTAAATACATCTACAGATGTAATTAAGATAAAAAGCAAGGAGCTACAGCTTTGCTCACCTGCTAGAGTGACAACAGCAATGAGTAGTTACTGATCTTGGGGCTTGACTTCTAGACAGTTTTTGTTAAGTCCCATAGCACACAGTATTGATACTGCGTAAGGAGTAAGTAATGATGATGAGCTTTCAAGTCAAGAGCACAAGTTCCATTTGTCTTCAGAGCTGTCATCATGATATCTGAGGGGCTTGAAGCTGTTAACCTCTCAGGTGGATGGATATATCAGTCTGGAACAACTGCCAAATTCCTGACAGGAATGAACTGGTGTAGTTCCATGTAAGTATGAGCATCTGTGTTGTTTTAATCCAGCTGAGAATTTGTCCCATAATTTTGGTAACCTCTGTGGGTTTAGGTATGGTCACCATCCTTAGAGAATGCTGCCAGCTACAATGAGATAAAAACCACATTCAGCTCCTTCTTGTCTCAGTTTAAGGGCTCCATTTTTGTTGGGTTTTTTAGAGAATTAATGAGATTGAGGGTTCTCATGAGAATCATCTCCCCCTCCTAATGAGAAAACCAAAAACCTATTCCCTACCATAAGAGATTCTCTAACAGGAGGAGATGGCTACCTCTGACTTGAAATGAAGGGTTTCAGATATCCCACCTGTGTCAGACACACATAATTTTGTTAGTCCTGCTCTGTGATGTTATGTTTGTTGGTAAAAAGGAAAGACTAGCTACATCACATGAATTTTCCATCCTTCAGGTCCATAATTTTATGCTTCTACCTTATGTACATCTGCATGAAAATCAGTGTCTGTCTGTGCTTTTTTTTTAGTTTCCCTGACCAGAGTTTTTTGATGCAACAAGAAAAAAAGTCTGTATCAATAAATTCCCCAAATGAGAAATGGAAATACACTGAATCCAATTTTGGACTGTAGCTCTTAAGAAGTAGAGGCAAAGGCAAAACATGATAGGAATGAATGAATTCAGGATTGAATTTAGACACCTTCTGCATCATCTTTCATCTTCCTAGTAGGTGCACTGCGCTGGGGATGGGAGAGTCTGAAGAGAAACGAGCTTGGGCATACCTAATTTAATGCAGCATCCAGAAGGTGCTAAAGGGGGCACCAAGTTGTTCAGCATTTCTATGTCAGCTTCTTTTCTTGCCACTGTTTTCTATATGCCAGCAATTGTGAAAAAGTTCTTTGGCGATCTGTCTTATGATAATCTGCCAGAGTTTTGTACCTGAAAGTTTTCCTTTGAAAGATAAGGGGTTGTTGGATTCCTTTGTGCCACATCAGCCCTTTGCATGATGCCATTGTGGGGTGGCAGATCTTATCCTCTGCTTCATGCCTTTGTTTAATATTCTGACCCCACTCATATAATCAGCAATGCCCTTGGATAAATGCCTTCCTGATTTCTAAATGCAGGACTTTGACTCATATGTTCCAACCTTGTATCTCAAAACTCTGCATAAATATTGATCAATGCTTTCATCCCCATCCTACAGTTATGCATGCAAAGACAGAGACTGTGACACATTAGGATAACAAAGGGAAGGGCCACTAAAGTCAGGGTTAGAAACAGAATTTCCTGACTCCCTGTCTGATTTCTTGAGCAATGATTGTTTTCTTCCAGCCCATTATCTTAATATTGAAGAGTTTAATTGAGACCGTTAAATGATTTTCCAAGCTCAAGTGGATCATTGTGGGCAGCCAAACTTGAAACAGGCAAAACGAGCCTTCTTGCTGTACTCCATGCTTATCAACGTGTCAGGTTGAACCAAGAACATTCTGTAAAAGTTATTCCATGTTACAACAAATCCCTGAGCTAGATTACAGCATCAACAAATTTCTACCAGATTTTTACTGCCAAGTTCACTGGGAGCACATCTGGAACTATTAGACATTGTCGTGTCTGGCATATCATGTTCCTTTTCCTTTTAGGGCAGGTTGGTCATCATTGGGAGAAATTCTAGCAGCAATCCAATGTCCTTTCCCACTAATAACATAGGGGAATGGCCTGAGTTCCTTGTTATTCTCTGTTTGGCATAGTTAAGGTCTATAAACCAAATTAAGAAAACGTAGAATGAACATTTGCATCCTGATACATTTGTTAGAGTTTATTAGGTAAAATATTTATATGTACATATGCGTCCAGAGGGAGTGAGAATCATGCCCTCAGGTCCCAAGTATTTTGCATTACAGGAGGTGAGTCTGACAGGATCCTGAAACATCCCACAGTGCATCTACCAACCCTGAGCAGAACCAGTTCTACCTAAACTCTTCTTACCACTTGGTTCTCTGCAGAGTGCTTAAAAGCTGCCACGAAGTCCCCTAAAACTTCAAAAACTACCCTAGAAAATGAAGTACTTAACTCCCCTTACTTCAGAAGTTCCTGACATCCAGTACCTTAAATCTTCCTGCAACTTAACCTCAGCCTCAGTAGCCGTAGGAAAGTCTGTTAGGTAAAGCATAAAAGTATTTGAAAAATGCTCCCCTGTTCCTTCCTGTCTTCTCTGCCCCAGACTAAACAAACCAAGGGCTCTTATTCTTGATTTTGCTAGCTCTGTGATGATTTCAGGCACTTTGCTCTGGGCTCTCTCCAAGTTTTCCATGTGTTTCCTCAAGTGCAGTGCTCACAACAAGAAACAATACTGCAACAGTCACCCCTGCAGAGCAGAGGACTGGTTTATTTCGTGTTCCTCCCCCATGATGCTTCTGTCTGTAATTCCTAGTGTGTGGAGCTTGCTTCTTCTGTGATGGTGCAGCACTGTCTGTAAGTGTGGATTGTTCTTGTGCTCCCCTTCCTAAAGACAGGCACTATATTTGCCTCCTTCTGGCCTTTTGAAACTTCAGCCATTGCCTGTGCCTCCTCAAAGAAAGCCTGTAATGGGTCTGAGATTAGGTCACGGACTTCTTTAAATTCTCTCAGGTGCAATTCATCTGGCCCAGCTGACATGAAAATGTCTCAGCTTATCTAGTCTGTTTTTTCTCTAGTCTATCCATGAACATTCTAACCATCTGATGATGTTATCTTTCCTAGCAAAGGCTGCAGCAAAGAGGCATCAAACCCATTAACTTTCTCAGTAATAACTGTGGATAGATTTACCTCGCATTTAATAATGGTATCTTAATTTTTTTTTGTCATTTCCCTGCAATTTCTTCCTTCCTTTACTGTTTTCCTTTTCCCTCCTTCAAGCGTGTTCTTGCTGTGCCTCTCAGGGGACACCAAAAGCATCTTTGTTCATTCTGATTTTGCCCCTTTGTGTCTGTATTCCATCTGCAGTGAGCCGAGCTGAGCTGCGCTTCCCATGACTTCTTGTTTCTGAAGTCAGCAAAGTCCTCATGATTTAGCCAGGAGGATCTCCTTCTGTTCCTCTAGTTTTTCTGCCTCATATGGGAAATTTATGCTTATGCCATGTTTTGTGTCTTTTGGGAAACAGTAAATAACTTTCCAGAGGTCTTTTACCTTGTAGTAGTTTTGATTTGGTTGTAGCCTTGTATACAAAGTTCCTTAGGTTTTTCAGCCTGTTTTCTTAAATAAAGTTCCTTTTTGTGTTCTAGTTCTTCCTCTCCCCTTCCTGAAGCAGATGAACTCAGTCATTTCAAGATCTTTGCTCATGTAATTGCATCCTACAATCTCAGTAAGTTTCCTGATGTTCATAAAAATTAAATCTCAGAAAACCCCACCTCTAATGACTTTTTCTATTACCTGTATAAAAACCAAATGATCAGCTGTACATTTCAAGACTTTACTGATGGTAGTACAGGAGCTAAAGGTGATGCAGCTAATTAAACCTGAAAAATAGTTTTTGTGTCTTGCATGATCTGTGAAAAATACTACAAAATCTCCAAGGGGAAGTTTGTATTGTGTTTTTAGTGCAATCTCAAATGCACATTTGATTATGAGATAGCTTAGCATATCCCAGCTGCAGGTAGTAAGGCTTGCTTGTCACAAGCTGTGTCAAAAGTTTCTGAGACAAGAGGGGAAAGTACAGAGCTTTAGACTGCACAAACCCTTTTCAGCTACTTAACCTGCCTAGTGGGTGAGACAGTCTTGACATGGTGAACAACTTCTCTGAACTAAAAGAAAATAAAATAACGGTGTCTTTGCCATGTGTGCACTGGGATGCTTACTGCTTAGGACAACCACTTCTTCTCTTTTGAAGTAAAAGTCAGCAGGGAAATTTTTCCAATTGCTCTGGCATAAAATCTTCCAAAGATGATAAAGAACTGTAAGTTTATTTCTTCTTTGTGTCATCCAGACACAGCAGCACATTTTATGACCACAAAAAGGGTATATTCCAGTATTACACAATTTTAGAAAGAATGGTTCTTCTGCTAGTTGCATCTGTAAAAGTTTTGAACATCTGAGGACCAGAAGAAACTACAGCTGAAAGTCAATGTTGCATGATAAAGCTGGAAATACTCTTCCCAGCGAAAGTGTTTGTTCTTATTCTGAAAATTCTGAAATTAATTAGCAAAAACTTGCAATATGAGGGAGACATATTTGCATGGGTATCTGAAGCTATGATAATGTGTGAACTGGAAAAAGGAAAGTTTAATCACTGTATGCTAACCTGAAAGCACTTTAATCATGGTTACCATGTGTTATTTTATTATGGCAGCCTTTTTTTCTTCTTCTTCTGTGCTTTGAAAAGACATTGGGGGAAAGAAGCATATATGTGACAAGCAGCACATGCAAACTGTAAGGTGGAAGTGGTAAACGAGTAAGACCACATTTGGAAGAGACAGATGGTGCTTTTTCGTGATCATATGGCAGCACTGGCAGTAGAAATATTTTGGAGTTGGAGAAATGGAGAGGCCAGACACATTTCCTAAATGCAGGATGATTTATTTGTAGAACATGCAGAAATGCAGGGAACAAAAATATTAAACGGCTCTTGAAGATGTTGCATGAACATGATACATTTATATGTGGTTTACTTTGAACTCCTGTCCATTGGCATGGCATCTTTGATTATGTCTTCTTGCTTTGGCTGATAGACACCTCCCTCTGTTTCTTGTCCCCATTGCCACTTTCCCCTTTTCTGGTATCTGGTTCTCTCTTGCTGCAACACACCTTCTTCAGACCCCATATTAACCAACATTGTCTTATCTCTATCCATGATTATTTCTATTCTGGTTGGTTGTAGATTAACCTTCGGTCAGCTGGACATTATTCTTGATTAACAGATACAGCCATGGGCCTGATATGGCAAAAGCCTGGTTATTGGGCTAGTTTATCATAGTGTCAGAAGGCATTAAGTCATCCATATGTTTTCATAATCATTTAGGCAGCATCTCAGGTCTGTTACTACTGACAATATGTAATCAAAAGCACTTTCTGAAAAATAGTATAGCAAGAGAATAATTAAACCTTTTTATTATCATTTGTTTTATTGTGTAGGATGGTTTCTAGGAAACTTTCTATTGCTTGTTGTAGCTTGAACAGTAAACCTTAAATACTTTCAACTACTAAGCATCTGAGTATATAGAACAAAAATTTCATAGCAATATATGGAAGATATGTGCAAAAACTTTCTAGAATGTGGGAAACAAATACTTAAATACAGTTTAAGAGTGAGAAATAAAAAAAGACAAGACAGTTTACAAGTAAAACCGGTATGAACATAGAAGGTACTTTTGAAAATCCACTTGTCACCTTTCTTGTCCTGCAAAGATGACAAAATTGATGGGATTTCACACACTCATGGAAGGAGACAAAGTAGAACTTTCAGTTGACAGGGTGAGAAGAATTTTGCTAAATCTACAGTAGGAAGGGCAGAATCTACAAGCCTGATGGGATCAAGAGTTTAATCTACATCTTTCTGAAAACAGTGTAGTCCTGCTCACAGATATCAGAAATATTTATAGAAGATTGAACAGTCAATGCTTTTTAACTTTCACACCATTAAAAAAAAAAAAAAGCTTCTTGAAATTTACTAGTTTTGTTGACCAAGGGAGAATATATTCATTTGTACTAAGTATGAATTACTGAGAGTTTTCAGAGAATTATGGAGACAAATACTTCTGAAAAATTCCACACATTACAAACATTGCAAAAGAATGGATGCTGATGAAATGCTCCTCTCTACTGTGATTGTATTCATACAGAAGATGTTTAAAGTTTAATTTTGACACCTTTTGCATCATTCTTCCTGGGCACCACTCTGAAACACCCCAGCAGGACCCACTCAGCCATGGAAAGGCACATTACAGAAGTATGAATGATGTTGAAGGGCATGACAGGCTGAAAGGAACTTCTTAGGCCCTGCAAGTTCTTTGTATGGGTTGGTACTGTGATACAAACTGATACATCTGCTGTTCAGATAGGATGTGTTGGAAAAGATCACCTGATTTCAAAGTTTGTGAAGACAGCTTCACGCCTGGCTATTAGTGCTGTTTAAACTTATGTTTTATATACACTTGTAATCATGTTAAACTTTATTTTCAGATGGGCGTGAGAGCTGTTGATGTGGTCAGATGTCTTCTGAGTCCCTCATTTAAGTATAGGCTTGTCCTCAATTAGAGTTAGGCTTGTCCTCAATTAGAGTTAGCTTCAGTTGAGCTTCAGTAATTTCCAATAGTAAGAGCCCATCCACCTTTGGATTCTCTGAGGGCTGTGGTGATGCCTGTCCTTGTCCCTAGCTCACCCCAGACCTGTCTCATGACTCAGTCCACTCTCAAAGCAATTCAGCATTGTGTTGGCTCATTCTTACTCCTCAATGGTAAAAAACACATTTCCCTCTTTCCTAGATTTCCTGCAGCTGGCAGACCTTCCATTTGTTTTGTGGCCCCAGCTTGAAATGATTTTATATTCAGCAGAAAATTGACAGAACTATTGGCTGGGAAAAGTTGCTGTGATCTTCCTTCCAGTGCCACAATGGATGAATGGTGAAAAGTTAATCCATTTACCTGAACTAGAAATGCTTAGTTTCATTGATCTGCTCCATATTACTTGTAAAGCAGTAAGTTAGAAGTAGCCTTTATTCAACCAGAAGTGTGTCATTTTGATCATAGTGTGAAACTGCAATAGCTGGCCAAGCAGGCACAAATAGCAGTGGTGGTGTGCATCAAAAGGCTTATCCAGATTCATCACTGAGGCTGTTCCAGCTATAATTTTGTTGAGACTGGTAGGAAGAGAGGATTGTGTGGGAAAGATCAACTCTCCTCTCTTTATTCCAGTAGTGGGGAGTATTTCAGACAAACATTTCACTTTATCAAAGTAAAAATGCCCAGCAAACAGCACAGTACTCTGCTGCCTTTGACTCAGGTACTTGAGTTTCTTTGCACTGAAGACTTTTCAGGATATGTTACTTATCAGTTGAAATCATGGAAATTTTAGTTGACTAAGTAGTACAGATTCAGACTCTTAGTTTGCAGAGGACTGACCTAAAAGATACCTTGAAATGGGTCCTTGAAGTTCTGAAATGTATTTTTGTTTCTGCACAGCTGCTGTGCATGTGTTTCTTTAAAGCCACATGTTTAAAGTCTTATGAAACACTGAAAAAACACACTGTACATGTTATGGACTTGCTTAGAAAGTCTTAGTATCTTCATTCCTTACAAAAATTAAAAATATTATTTTACTTAATTTGTCATAATAGGTTAGCCCATATTTATTGTGGGTTTTTTACTGAAAAGCAGTTAAGTAATCTCAAAAAAGCTTTGGTCAGTACTAGACTACAATTTCTATCTCTTCAAGGTTTAGAACAATGAGCTTATGTGTTGTGGTGTTTGCTTTGTTCTGTTTTCTGGAAGGTCTGGAAGTGGTAATTGAAATCCTGAATCCCCTGAAGCTGATGGCAAATTCTTGGGAACCAAAGAACTTAGTCCAACATTTCTTTCTTTATTCCATGCCTTTTATGATATGCTGCCAGTCAGCAGCCTCAACTGACTGCAGCAAGTTGGAATAGCATTCATAGCAAAAACTTTGATAGCCACTAGACTACAAAAGCAGACTTACAGTAGGTCATGAAGGTGGAAATCCTAAAAGGAAAAGTAAAAAACAATGAACTGAAGTTGTAAACAGGTATTAGCAAAGACTATTGGCACAAATTTAAAAGCAGTGCAGATGTATCTACCAGGGTATTTCTTAACAGTGGAAAACCTTTAGCATAATTGCCTTCAACTAAGTTTTGACTGAGTCTTCTGTGTGGTATATTTGGTCCATGCAGCTCCTACTTTTTTTTGGGTGTATTTCAAAATGCTTACGGTGAGACTTGTCCTTCTGAAGGTGTTTGTTAGCTATTTCTCATGATAGATTAACCAGTCAGTTTTGACATCTCAGAGGTAAGACCTCAGAGACATACAGAGGTGTTTTAAAAAAAAATGTATTCCTTTAAGTGCAGAACTGTGTTCATTGGTAATGTTAAGTTAAGCATTCCGTGGTCCACAGTTCAGTTTCTTGTAGTTAAACATAAGCCAAATCTTGCAGTAAGACTGGTTTAAGAAAAATCAGGCACGATTGGGAATGACTAACATCAAGAGTTATCTTTCACTAATTAAGCAGCTTAATTGCTGTTGCTCTGATGTGTTGCACACCAGCTTACCCATCAGTGCTTGAAAGGCTCCCCATAGCATCTTTGGCTTTTGCTTCACTGCTCATTAAGGCACCATTTCTGGGGGAGCTCAGGCAGTCACAGTCTCCTAAAGCCTCAAGACATTGTGAGAAGGGGATTCTGTCTTCCCTCTCAGTAAATGCCAACCTTGCACAGCTACTGCAATCAGCTTAGAGCTGGCATACCAGGGACCAGATTTGCTCACTCATCTCAGCTGTCTTGCTCTGCTCCATAGGTCCCCTGATGGTTTGCTAACTGTAAACTTTTCTTATTTGGGGGTGCACACCATCTGCTTTGATACAGCAATGAATATGTACATAAAAATATGTGTATGTCTGTAACTGCATATCTTCAAACTGTGGAAATACCATATGACATTTCTAATCATGTATAAAATTAGGAATGTTTACAGAATGTTAAAAAAATGAAAGACATAAGGATAAGAGACTTGCAGAGATGATGCAGCAATCCTCATAAACTACAGTAAATCTTGCATTTGGATATACCCATCCTTGAAAAGTAATCTAAACATTTGAACAGAAGCAGTCTTAACTCCCTTTGGTAGTAGCATGAAGTGAGAATGGGGAGGGGAAGATCCTTAAAAATTGACTTAAATTCACCTCGGATTGCAAATGCTTTAAGTGGAATCTGAAGTGTATCATGGAACAAGAGTAAGTCTGAGTACAGTTGTTTGTGTGCTTAACTGTGCAAGTGTTACCTGGCGTTGTCTGCATTTCTCTTAAATACAACTGTATAGTAGAGCCTACACATAATTAACCTTAAGTGTAACTGATTTGGTTCTCCTTCTGATCTTTTCTCTTTTGTCAAGTTTGTAAAATGTCTATTAAAAAAATTACATGAGATCTCAAATGGGGAGTGTAGAGCTTTAGTACAAAGTTAGGGCTGAAGGAAGGTAATCCCATTGTCTTTTTGCAACTTGTAAAGGAAATACAACAGCTGCGTGGCCAAATTTGCAGAAAGATTTGGGCATTCAGAGCTGTATCTGGCATTTCTTTGCATTCCAGGGCAACCGTTTATGAGCCAACTATCATAATCAAATAGACAAAAAGCATATAGGATACACTAAGAGCTTTCACAGGGTTTTTTTTTTGTTACTTTTTAATTTCATGTACTTTTTTCATGTATATGAAATATATGTATGAAATCTGCACGAACAGTAGAATTTGGTCAGCGTTGCTAGCACACAAGGCTTTCAGAAGTGGGGAGAGTATTTTCAGATTTAGCCTGCAGGTTTATTTTACGAAAGGGATCAAGTTTCTAGGAAATCCCTTCCATGAAAACTCTACTAAAACTGTTCAGTGCAATCAAATAATTTTTGGGGGGACTGGGAAGAGGGCATGGGGGAGGGTGAAGCAAATAAAAACCAAAACAAAAATCCAAACTATTTTACTGGTTGTATTTGACATCCCCTGTGTAAACTGATCTGGTTCTGATCATGGTCATGAAATGTGAGGTCTGATTGCAACAGTTCTTGACCCAGACACAAACAAACAGTGCTTCTCTCTTTAATTTGATTTTCCTCTATGGCTGGAGCACCACCTCCACCAGGGAATGTAACTGCGAGCTTGTCACAAACACACAAAGTAAAACAGCATGACTGCAGAGCTTCCAAAGGCTGTGTCTTTGACTGCCTTTCTCCTTTTCACCTTCAATCTACAAGAGACAAAGCCAGTAGTTGGTTACTTACTGTCATTCTCAGCCTCACCAAAGTGAAAGTATGTATGTGATTTTAAAATACACTGAAGATTTCTGCAAATTAAAGTCTTATGAAATGAATTCTCTAAGCTGTTCAGAGAGGAGCATGCATAGCATTTCCTTCATGAAAAAGGGAAAGCGGTATCTGAAGAGCAAAAACTATTGTGCATCCATGTCAATTGAACACCATAAATTGCTGGTGGAATATGATAGTTGGGATCTGCTCATGCTCCCATTGGTCTTGTGTGAAGGGTAGTTTTCCTTCTCTGAGAGCCAAGTTTGTCCCTAAGGAGAAGCCAAGCAGTCATCACATGTCTTAGCTACTTCAGACTTGGCCCTTATGCAATTATTAAAGCCAGAAATTGTTGATAACATTTTCCTTCTTTGCCTGTTTCTCATCTTGAGTTTTATATTTAATTCCCCAATGTTCCTGTGTCCCAAAGTGTGATTCTCGGCCTTGTTGAGCGTACAGACATCAGCCCTTGAAAGCCCAAGCGTATTTTTCCTGAGTTTGTATTGGGTTTTATACCCAGAAACTTGAGAATCTGTCAGCTGCCTGAATCTGGACGAATGTAATTTTTGGCTCTTTTGGGGGGCCCTGAATAATTTTCCTTTTCTAATTTCTCCGTTTTTTCTGGTCACTGGGGCATCAGACCCAGACACTTAAGGCTGTTTTCAGCCTCCCTGCCTGGGCAGCCTTCCTTGTGCCATACAACTCCTCTCATTCCTACAAGCTTCAGCTACCTCATCAAAGCTCATTGAAGTCTTCTGTGATTATGTTAATTTCTCTCTCTTCTTGCACCACCTGAATTCAAACTTGAGCTAGAGAGTTAGCCCATCATCATCCCCCACGGGAGGAGAAGTCTGTCTGTGACCCCAGCGTGGCAGGATTCATGCTTTGCAGTCAGCCCAAAGGCACAGCCAGGACAGCAGTGTCGCTCACTCCCCACCATTGGCAGGCTGGGCTTTTCCTCCTGGGGGATTCCTCCTCTCCCTCCACTTAACTAGGCCAAAGCCTTGTTTCTAACTAACCCACTGCCAGCATATTTGTTCTGGTAGGTTTTTTTGTCATGCTGCACTGTTCATCCTCAACCTCAACTCTCTCACCTTTCCTTCTCTGCTTCTTGCTTTTGCCGTCTTTAAAAATTCATGTGCATTTAAGCTGGTGGTTGCCCTGCAGATCTTACACTGCCTGAATTACCGTTCAGTTGCAGCCATTTGTGGAGTTTGGCTTCACTGTTGTGTAATGAAAATCATAGCCCAAATCTTCCTCTTGCCCTGCCTTTGGTTAATATACAGCCATTTGAGAAGGCAATCTTGGTATTTGGTTTGAAGTTTATCAAAACTAAGAGGGGCAAATGTAACAGACTTGGTGAGTGATTGAGGAAATTGCCACTGGGACTTGCTCATGTTGGTCAGACCCTGAAAACAGCAGGTTTCTATCCGTGGTTGTTTATTCCATGCTATGGGTCCTTACTAAATAGCAATCTATTCCCAGGCTGTTGTATCCAAGTGTCTTACAGAAACTGAGACAGCATAAACAAGGAGCAAAACATATTTGAGGTACTGGTGTTTCAGCAATCAGGGTTAGTTTGTAGTCTTGAGTTTCTGTGTTCAGGAATACGTAAGGTGGAAATGAAGGGTTTGAATTCCATCCTGATTAGGGGGTGCTGGCAGCTCTCTGTCTTTCCTGCCATGTCTCTCTGGCATGGCTCTTACAGCTGCAGCTGACTGCTCATCCTCCTCACAGTCTTCCTCTGCTTCTGATGAGGGCTAATTAGCAGCAGCTCTTTGGGATCACTGCAAGGAAGGACTTTGCAGAAGAAAATCAGCATCTTGGAACTGTCTGAGGGAGAGGCTGACTGCTGCATTTTGAGCTGACTGGTGCTCGCCCTTTATTTCAGAGATCCCACTCACTACCTCTTCCTAACTGAAGTCTTTCTATTCCAAACCATCTTTTGGTAAGTTTTGCATTGCTTTCCAGCAGTAGCCAGTTATTTACACACTTCCCATCTTCACCTTTCTCAGATGTTTGGAGTAAGATTTTGCCATAAAAGGATTACCTTCAAAAAGTTCATCAGAGCAGAATTGCTTATCTTGAGTCTCACTGAAATCTAAGTCTTAGTTATTGAAAATGTTTGCAAACCTGTTATGTCACGACAAGGGCACGCAACACCTTGGGGTAAGATTTCTGTTTCCTGGGTGATGTTGGGAGATAGTTACTAGCTCCAAGCTTAAAAATTATATGTCTTCCTTTCTTCTATTGTGAAAAATTTTCAGTCTACTTTTTTTTTTTTTTTTTTCTCCCCAGAAGACCATTAGCAGTGCAGAGCCACAGTACTGGGGAAATAGCTCCTTTCACATTAATGTCAAAACAACAAAATGATAGGAATGCTTTAAATAGCCAACAAAACTGCATTTAAATCCAGAAATCCAAGCTCACATGAAGATCTCTGTTTTTCTATGGCTCTGTCCTGTAAGCCTTTCGTACCTTGAGATCCTGGCATTCAGTTGTTTGGACAGGATTGTCCCACTCTGTAATGGTTTCCAGCTGCTGTCTTGGCACTGTTGCTCAGGAGATGTTGCTCAGTTCCTATCTAGGTCTCTCTCAAGCCAAGAGCCCTTGCAGGACAGCAAACCATCCATTGCGTCTCTTGGCAATGAGGTCTTTCTTTTAGCAATACAAGATTGTGATGATTTACATAAAGTGAAAGAAACTGCAGTTTTGAAGGAAACAGACTGTATTGTGTGAGGTTTCTTCTACAGAAGGAGCAAAATATTGTGCAATGAGCATTCTTTTATTGTTTCTCCGTAAGAAATGAGAAACAAATTATGCAGCTTTTTTTTTCAGCTGTGCAGAACACAAGTTGAAATGGAAGCTGTCTTGCTTTCTTGAGAGCTTCAGAGCACAGCTGTCCTCCTCAGAACAGGTCACTGTAGATGTAGATGCTCCCTCAGAGTTTTATGCTGAGAACATCATATTTGCACACACACCTCAGTTTGCCATGTGTTCCTAATGTAAAAGCTGGCAATTAAAACAACATCCTTATCACAACGTTCATACAGTGATGCATTGCTTTGGAAAGAAATTCTTGTGCTATCCCTTAACATGTGTTA
The DNA here is from genome assembly GCA_013400415.1 of Scytalopus superciliaris. Lineage (NCBI taxonomy): Eukaryota > Metazoa > Chordata > Aves > Passeriformes > Rhinocryptidae > Scytalopus > Scytalopus superciliaris. The sequence continues at coordinate 338,760 of VXBX01001787.1, read as the reverse complement.
AAAAGGTAAAAACCATAATTTTGAAAGGGAAATAGATTTTGTTTTGGTTTTGTTGTTTTAATTTGCTCTCTCCTTGCACTGATATTTCAGAGTTAAATACTGAACCTGGTTATGGAAGATTGTTTTATTTTTAAAATATCATAGGGTTTATATTAAGGTAATTTCTGGGTTAATTACAGTAAATTCTGCATCTTCTAGTGGGATGTTCTTATATGTAGAATTAAATATAATAAAACAGTAGGTTTATTGTGTAAAATGGAATATCTTCTTTTCCCTGTCAGCCAATACTGTATGTATCAAAGGAACACCAGCTCAGCATTTCTGAATGCTGTTCTTCCATTACGAGTATAATTTCTTCATCAACAAAGAGGCATTTTGCTTTTTTTGAGGTTGGAACTCAGACTTACTCGTCACAGAGGAGAATGGGACTTCATATGGAGAGAGGTGGTTTATTCACACATCAGGAGAACCCACCAGAAAATGGAAGCAGTGCCATACAAGGTTTGTCACACTTATCTGCTGGTCCTGCTGAAAGTTATTGTAATCTCTGTTGCCCTGTGGATTTGGGGAAGACCTGAGGTCAGCACAGATGCCACTTGTTGGTTTAACGTCTGGGCACCATCAGCAGAGACAGCAGCTCAAAGCAAACAGGAGACCTGGGAACAACTACTGTTGTCTCCTCATATTAGATGTGCTGTCAGTGCTCATGTTATGGAAGGGAAGGCTCTTGTTGAGTCCTGTCATAGTGGGTTTGGGTTGCACGGAGGCTGATTGCTCCTGCCTGGCCTTAAAAGCATACACATCCTCCCTGATCAGAGGTGTGGGAAGAGAGTCTCTCCCACTTGCTCAGCAAGATAGTGTCAGCTGGGGGAGGCTTCAGAGACTGATCTGTTTAGCCTTTGCACACAACATCACATTCAAGTAGTAATTAGCAGTGGAGTGGAACTAACACAGGCAATGCGGGAACAATGCTGTGGCCCAGCTACTAAAAAAAAGCTACTACCCTTTTAAATTAAATCAGTGTCTGTGGAAAGTTACTGACTTGTCTCTTCCTCCCCTGCCTTTGCTGCTTCATCCCTCCCACCCCCATTGAAATATTTCTAGGCTGAGTTTCAGCAAAGGCTGCTAATAAGAGCATTTTTCTCTGATGCAGACACAATTGACTATCGTTATACAATGATAATTACATTTCTGTAGTAGAAACCTTCTGCTCTGTTATCAGCTTTGTTATCAGTGGTTATGATTTTTATGGGATAGTATTTCTGTAATGTTAGCAGCACTGTATATGCAGCTGAAAACTAGATGCAGTGAATTATGGCCAAACACCTGGAGTCCAAAGGTTAATTTGATTGTACAAGTACAATCCCAGAGTCATGTATGAACATACGCTCTACATACTTCTTAATGAGTAAGGTTAGACTGGCATGAGCTGTGCTGTATTTCCTGAGTATTCTTCAAGAGTTTACATATGATCTTCAGTAAAGATAATGTAGAGATCTGATTTTCAGGAAACGCCTATTTAAGCATAAAGAAAATAGCAGAATGCAAATGGTTAGCTGTAAGCCTGACTTTTTCAGCTAATGGAGGGGTTGAGTGGGATCTGAAAGGGTGCCAGTAACTTGTGGTTGGCATCACCGTCGAGTCTGTGTGCATTTGGGAAAGGCACCAAGAAGGAAACCCATGAATCCAAAGCATTTGCAAGTTTTAGTCAGCTGAGCTGTTACAAGGGAGTTCTCAAGAGAACCTGGTTTGTACATTTTTATTTTGGTGCAACTGGCTATAGACTGAGAAAAGGCTCTTTCACAGCATCTACCTTTCCAAAATCATGTTGATTGGATCATTGCTGTCTTTATGCCAAAGGATCTAGGCAGTTGATGCAGGGTGAAATGAAGCTCCTCGGTTATATTTCTTCTATTGATTTAGGGTATTTTCCTCTGATTGCTTGTCATAGGATAACCTTACTGGATGAAACTGCAGCCTCACATTTCTCTTTGTGTAGTTTCAGACTTTCTTCTTCATACCTGATTTACTGATTTATTACCTTATTATAGCTTGGCATGCTTAAATCCAGTTTAGTGTTCACACAGTTCATTCAGTCTGTGTGTCTCATTGTGAGCTTAAAATTTGGTGGGTTTATTTAACATCCATGGTATGGCAGAATCCAGGTGTCCTGGCAGATGAATTTGGTGAGCTAACACAGAAACTCATCAAAGTGAAGATAAATTATACTCTTTCTGCCTAGGAATAGTAGCTTCATGAATTAAAGCTACACAGATTTTTACAAGCTGTGGCCTTGCTCCAGTGTTGAATCCAGATGTGAGGTGTGTGCCCAAGAGGTAAAATTAAACTTGATTGCTGAGCCAGTTGTCCTTGTTGGAAGTGCCCTTGAGTGATTGAAATGTGAAGGCTTCAGGGGAATATTGGCTTTCAGATACCTGTGCTACACAAACTTTCTAATATAACCAGAAATACTAATGAAAAGAATGTAGTCGTATGTACTCTAGAATATATGAGGAATATTGTTTAATAAATCTAGACTTCCCTTTCATGAGAGAAAAGGATCAGCTGGTGGTTATCACTGAGACTGGCTTCCTGTGTAGCAATGGAACACTTGCCCCATTGTTTTCTCTTACATTGAACAGGTCATGGATTGCTATGGGATTTAGTGAAACCTAAGGCTGATGTTTTCAACCAAACTTTTCTTCATTTGTAACCTTCTGAGATGCTTAACATCAGTGTAGCACGTTTATAAGAGGGAGAACATAGGTGTTGCAAATGTTGGCAAACACCTTTTTGAAAACCCCTTGAAAGGCTGTGAATATACTCATAGACTCCACCTTCATATCTTGTCTGAGCAGAGAGCACTGACATGGCTTGTGCATGGGTGTGAGAAATGTGGAAGGGTGAAAACTGGGTCCCCTCCGTGCCTCACAGCCCAAGGCAGGTGGTGTGAGCTCTGGGTAGGCGGCTTTCTGCTGGGGCAGGGGAGCAGCTAATTTAATTTGGGAGAAGAGGCAGCAGCTAGAAAGCAAGCAGTTCCCTATACTACCCCTGTTGTTATTGCCAGTTCAACTTAATTTAATTCTGATAATGTCGACAGATCTCTCTGTACAACATCTTTCAGCCGTATGGAGCAAGTCTGGCAGCTCCCACAACCCAAATGGCCGTCTGGCACTATCTGTCATCTTGTTCATGAGGCTCAGACAGTGTTTTATCCAGAATCATGTAGGAGCCTTGGTATTATACATTGCCCAAAAGCAGATCTTGTAAGTCTGCAGTGACCTTGTTTGTACCATGTCTCCATCCTGGCCTTTAGCCATGTCATCATGAAGAATTTTGGCCCATGCCAGGCTCTTTCCAACAATCTGATGTATATAGACATCACAGAGAGCAGCATCACTTAGTTCTTCAGTGCAGCTGCTATTGCTTTTCCGTGTTCATTTTAAGCCAGGAATAAAATATGGCTGTAGAGAAACAGTGGTGAGGTTGTCCACTCCCTTGCTCCATTCTATCAGCAAATAGGTCATTTGTCAAGGGAGGAGTCTCAGTTCTGCTGTCCTAGCTGACAAATTCAAATCCAGACAAAAATATTGAAAAATCTTCTGTGCAAATGAAAAGCTGCATATGATTTAAAGTACAACTTGCCTGTTGGGAGGAATGCTCAGATATTTTGGACTGAGGCAAGGCTTCGGGGTCTTTTTATGTGCTTTAAAGTTTTATATTCTTCCAAAATACCCTTTTTCTGAAGCACTTACTGCGTACCAAGCTATTTTTAAAAGACATGCTCAGTTTATGTTACCTTGTCCTCTTCATATGTGATCCAAAAATGTTCATACTTCTAAATTTGTGAAATCATATTAATTTCCATGACAACCAACTAATGTTGCAAACAAAGGACTAATTGTTTTGTTGTGGCATGAAACAGCAGTGGAATTTAGATCACATGAAGGAAAAGTGAAGTGCCTATACAAACATACGGTAATTGCAAAGTAATATAACAAAGGAAGACCTAAATATGTTTTTCTTTAACTAATCTTAACATTTGTCAAGCTTGTTTTAGTGTTATAAGTTGCTTTCTGGGAGAAGATGTACAAGAGTATCAGTTAATTCCTTGTGCAAGGCTGAAGAGCTTATCTCACTCACTGGTCAAGCATCCAATCTGCAACTGGCCAAACATCTGCAGGCAGACAAAGGCAGCTGTCCTTCATGCCGCTGGAGAAACCCACACATCTTGTGCTGAGTCTTTAGCAAAAGTCGGCAGGAACGAAGAAAACAATTGGCAGTTCTTTCCAGAAATACCGGCACCTTCCTATTTGTTAACACACAGTGCCTTCTTGTGGGCGAAGGAGCTTACTGCCAGATGGGAGCCTTGGCACGGCAGCTCCTTCCCCTCCCTTCCTTTTTTTAACTCAAGACAAGTCGGGGAAGAAACCCAAGGAATGTAAAACATGTGGGTTTAGATACAGAAATTGCAAACGCATGTGGAACCATCCAGTTTGCCGAACATCACAACTTTCCATTAATGAAAGCTCTCTTTTGAAGTCTTTAGAAATGGGATGAACATAGGGTTTGACTTTCACAGTGCTGAGAAACATTTTTCTTTTTTGATTTGATTTTGTTGAAAAAAAAAGTTGCAATCTCACACAGAAGTAAATGTAGCAATAACTTGTCAGGCGTTTTCTCATCATTTTCCCGCTTTGCATGATGGTTTTTCTCTTTCTGTCAAATTCAGACACATATGCATACGTGCACACAGATGCCAGATGTTCAGGCACACATGTACAGGGCTGTGTCAACGGGACAGTAAATCATCTTTTGTCATTTCTGATTACCTCTTTCTGCTCAGGGAATTACCCAGCTGTGCAGGGTACCTCACACACCTCTGGGCATCAGTAGCTTCAGCAAGCTGAGGCTGCAGCTCTGCAACACCTATTCTTCCCTGCGGGCCTCCGCCTTCCATTCCTCAAGGAGTGTATTTACAAGCCTCTCTTCTCCCCACAACCAAGTGCCTGTGAGTGTGGGAGCTGCAGTTACTGCAATAGCGCTGTTAAACCCAAAGCAAAGTGCCAAATCTGATAAGCAAGCGGGCTGGCTGTAGGCGTAGGTGCGCGTCATGGTGGGTGCTGACCGAGAATCGGGGGGGGAGGTTCACTGCTACATGTAAGGAAGGTGCCCCAATCAAGAGGCCATATCACTGCTTTTCTTGTAATTGTCACATTCCTCCTGTCACATGGTTATAGTAAATATAATAACTGGGTACTTCCCATTCAGCAGTTTTTGAACGTTTGCGAGACTAAACAGCAAATGGTTTATTGCTGAGATGAGGCTTAGATTTGAAACCAGTTTCTGAACTTGCAGCTTCGTTCATGCAGCCAGTATCAGTCCAAGTGTGGTGGAGTTGAGTCTAGTGAAGGCCCCTTCCTGTCATAAATAAGATTACTTTCATTTCACTTGTGGAGTGTGTTATTCCTCGGAGTAATGAATTTCCTCTGTGCCTTTGAGCACATAAACATGGTTTTCATTAGGTTTCTATTAAAAAAAAAAAAAAAGGGCAGAGTAAAATTAATAAGAAGACTATTAACTCCATAAATGCAGATGTGTTTTCACTGTATAACCATGATGGAAGTAAGCAACTTCTTCACTGAAGACTGCAAATTGCAGAAAACGAAACAATTCTGCAACCTGAATTCTGCTATCAGAGAACAAAAGTACTGGAAAATCTGACTGTTAAAAATCAGTTTCTTGGGAGGAAAACTAGACTATCAGATTAAATGTAGACAGACAAATAGCTTCAGGCTTTCTACTTAATACGTAACGTATGTGATAACTTTTAATACTTTTAAGACATGTATTCAGAATTAACATTGCAGCTAAGGGTTTGAACTTTGCTTTTCTTCTGTCCTTTAACAAATGTGTCCCTGCAGTTGCAGGAAAAGGAACAGCGAAATTTGCAAATATTTTGCTGTTGGACCCCCTAACTCATAAAATTTCCATGTACCGTTTGTGTTTGTGCCTTTCGATCTCTGTCAAGTGGTGAATCCCTACAGCATCATTGCGGTTTTCTTTTTTTCCATAGCTGCCAGCATGGTAAACAGAAACCCCAAAATCACCACGTGTGCAAAGCCAGGCAGTTGCAAAAATACAGATCCTTAAACTGCTGGCGTCTTGCTCCACTCTCACGGTCATATCATAAAATGATAGAAATGAGCAGTTAGAATACATGCTCTTTACACTCATCTAATATATTATTTCATTGAAGAAAACTGAGGTCACTTTCTCATTACTCAAGTCCTTTACAGTAGTTTTCACTTTCCCAAAGTTGCTAGACATCAGTAAAAACTAGACTTCAGTAACAAAAACTACAGTTTGGCAACTAATTAAATTTCAAAACGTCCCCAACCTGCTAAGTGTCATTTTATACTGTTCTGTAGGCTGTTTTAAGCCTTGTTTTCCCAGAAAATAAAAATTCTGGAATTTTTGTGTATAGTTCCCACTTCCATTCTGCTTGCGCATATTCAATGTGAACAACAAAAAGGCATCACATAATAATTTTTATTCTTGTTGCTAGTCAAGACATTTTTCTTCAACACAGAAATATAAATGTTCCTTTCATATATCAAATTGCTATTTTTAGAATAAATTATCATGGTTTTAATTTTTATTCTCAGTATTTGTTTCCTGGTAATTCTGTAAGAAAAACTGCCAGTTTTACCTGAGAGTCATTTTTAGTCTGATGCTAAACCTTTTAATTGTTCATCCATGCTACCATGCAAGTTTTGCTGTGCTGTTACTGTAACAGTGCAGAGGTTTATTATTTAAAATGGTAAGGATGAAGTTTTTTAAAGAGCCAGTGTCAGTTAGCAGTGTACATTGCTTTGAAACCTCAACAAAGAGGAAAAGAAATCTTAAATATCAGCTCCTATTTCCCTTAATTTTCGAAAAAGAAATGTTTTTTTGTGTTTTAAAATTTGATGGGGGGGTGTGGGGGTAAAGATAAAAAGCTCTGCACATTAAAAGGTCTGTATGGTTGTTTGATATTTACTCAGTAGTGTGCTATTCCCTAATCAAGCCCCTGCAAGCTGCAAATCATGGCCACTATGTCACTGTTTTGATTGGAAGCAAGAGCTGTACCATGACAAACCTCTAGGGACAGCAAACTTTTGCAGCTGTGGAAAGCTGGAACTATTTGCTAGTATTATGAAAGGATTCAGAATTATTATCTTTTTTAATGTGAAGTTGTTGGAAATTCATAAGGTGCACAGGGATGTAGTATGAAGGTTTTACAGCAAGCATGACCTGTAGCAAGAGTGCTCTTGTAATAGAAATTAAATTGTTCTAAGTGTCAAATCAGCAAATGTGAAATGGTATGCCTTTCTGACCTCTTCCCTTGTCCATCGTAGGAAAAATTGCATGTGAGTGATCATAAAATATTTCTAAGTGTAAAATACCAGAAAAGCATTTGGGGCTTCGGTAAAATGTCTTCCTGTTGAGTAAAAGGATGTATTTTCCTTCTAGAAACATGCTGATATTTTTTACCATTATTTTGTTTTCATGAAGGTGTCTTGAGTGTTTTTTGGTCTTTAATTTCTGAGCTACAGACAGTACAAATGAAGCCTGGGGACAGAAATGTTAACTTCTGCAGAAATGCAATGTAAATACTTGAGTTAATTTACATACTGTTCATCACAGAGAGTTCTAGACCTAAATGATAACTTTTCATTAGAATATTGCCTTTAGCATACCCAGTATTAAACTGAATGACTGCAGAGAGAATTTTTGACATATGTAAATCCTCCACCCATATGCACAGGCTTCTTACAGTATTGATTGTAATATTATTCCCAGATGCCCTAATCGTATGTTAGTCCTTGATTAATTAAAGTAATACCATAGTCACACTGGGATTTTTCCTAACAGTAAATCTGGCACACTGGGATGTTCAGTTCGAAAGAGGGAAGAGTGGAGGAATGTGAAAGATAGCGTGCTTATTGACATGTGGCTTGCACTAGTGGTTATGAATCAAAATGAAATACGGATGTGGAAAAAACAGTTCCTGTTGGACTAAAACATGGTCTGATCATATTTTGACATCTGAAATCAGCCTTTGCATTTACTGCAACAGCATCCTATACAATAGTGTGTTTCAAATCCTTGGTGATGTAGAGCTGGTTATAATGTAACATATAACATGGTGTGAAAGTTCGGCTATAACCTAATATCTAATATATAGCTTACATGGGTTGTCTGGAGAACAAACAAAAAACCCAGAATCTTTTTACCTTTGAAGACAAATGGATAAACATTGATTCTATTAAAAGATAAATAAGATAAGATAAATAAGATAAATAAGTTTTATTGCTGTCATCTCTTTAGTAAAAGAATAGTTACTCAGCATAAATAGCAGTGCTGGTTTTCTGCAGGGCTGATACTTCTTGCCATTACTGTTTTGAAAATCCTTTAGCTACAGCCTGCCATCCACCTGGCTTTGTTCAGGGTTATTCATAGCTCAGCTTTCACAGTCATTAAATGAGCCAAATTTACATACCTCCTTATCCAGATACAGATCTATTTTAAAACTGCTGTGGAAAAAAAATGCTTTCTAGTAACAAAACCACCTCCTTATTCCTAAGCCTTGCTAAGAAGCAGTAAAAGGTGGTGGTGTGTTTGGTAAATGTGCCTCAAGGGATCACACATCGAATGTGAGTCATACTTTGATCCCAGGTAGGTCCCCTTTTACTGCTCTGACTAGTTTCAAGTGGCCATGAATGAGCATAGATCATACTTTCTTCCTTCAATGCACATGAAGGAGATCTGGCAGAAGCCAGGTGTGTGATATTTTAAAATGTGGGATAAAAGCATCAGTTTGGGTAGAGCACATGGTGCCTCCATAAAAGTCTTTTTTCTCCCCAGATATGGAAATTCAGAGACCAGCCAGTCGACGGGCAGGAGGTCACCCGGTGTGTTAACTGCACCGCTAGGGTTAGAGCTCTGGAGCTGCTTTTGTGCAGCCTTGTAGCTAATCTGCTGCTTCATGTGATTCCCTTTGCATGGAAAGCATGCAGGCACAGGCCTGGATTGCTCCAACTGCACACAGATGGGGTGAGGGATAAATCCACCCTTCCTGGCTGTTTGTGGTCACAAGCAAGCCCTATCCCACCACCAGATCTGCAGTATTGGCACGCAACTGAATTGAGCATGGAATATGGGGTCATCTTCACATAGTCCATCGCAGAACGTTTCCCGCTCTGCCATGTCTTTTAGTCCAGTGCAGAAACCCCACCTGATGTGTTGCAGTGCCAAATCCTGCAGCTGGGCAGGATTTGCTGCTGCTCTTTGGGCATTCATGGTTTTCTCCAAATACATCAAACAAGTGAGCTTGCACACATCCATGTTTACCAGTCCCCATTTTAGGGAGACCAATGATCTAAACATTCCCTTGAGTGCTCTGTTTCAGTGAATGTCAATCAGGAAGAGAAAGATTCCACAACCTTTCTTAGGAGTTACATAACAAACAGTTACTTTTAAAGGGTACCAAAGTGAATGTTGAAATAATATATATCCCAAGTCCAGCTCCTGGATGTCCTCGTGCAACCTCAACCACCTCTGTGTAGACAGTTATTTTCTCTCACAGTCATTTTTAGAGCCTGGATTGCTTGGTGGTTTTTTACATCCTTCCCTTCAAATCCTGCATATCACAGTGGAATCTTACAACAGAGTCAGGTTTGACATGCTGGTGGGTTTCCTAAAACATTCCTACGATGTGAAAGTTAAATCCCAAACTTTGTTTTCCAGATAGAAATATAACCTGCTGGTCCTCCTTCATTTTGAACTGCCTTTTCCATCTAGTATACTTTGCCTCCTTCTTTGTAGAAGTATGTTATGAAAGGTGTCGATGGCTACCATGCTAGCAGTGTGGCATGTGTTTAGTAAGATCTGCATGAACGAAATAAAGAATGAGTATTTTTACATTGTTCATTCCTGATCTCATATAGTAGCCCAAATATTATGTCATGTACAAAACTCATCAAAATATTAATGGCCTAAATCAGCAGAGTGTTAGAAGTCACTCTAAAAATATGTAATCAGAGAAGACTGGCCTAGAGCCACTTCTTCATTCAAACAGACAACCCAGTAATATTACATGCCTATTTTATGTTTAATTTATTTGTTAATGAATTTTATATTGAATGTATTCATTTATTCACCTGCTGTTGGTGGAAGAGTGAAATACAGTGTCTCTTTCTGAGCACTTTTTTGTAATGTCCAGCCTTTTGGGGAGCTGCATATTGCTTAGTGCAGCTGTCATATCATCTTCACTGCATGCACATTTTGCGAAACCAAAAGTAAATTCGCATCTGTCCTATTTGAACAGTGAATATATTTCACCTGAAGTATACAGAAATCTACTGTATGTCCAAATTGTAGTAAAGCTCTCCAACTATGCAGCAGAATCAATTTTCCTCTGTGTTTTTAGAAATAGTAATAACTTAAGTGCCAAAGTTCTCTAGTTGCAAGGATGTTACTTGCAGGATCCAGTTTGGACAGAATCCTGTTCTGGTCTTCTGAGTCAGATGGATTGTCTCCAGTAGGCATTTCATCCTTTACCACTTGGCATCTGTAAGGCATAACCATTCACAGTGTGGGGTTTCCCTCTGGAGCTAAAAAGTAAGTATCTAGGTATGGCTTCTCTTTATGGAAGAGTCACAGTCTCTGATTAAAGGAGAACACAGTTACTGTTTAGAAGTCTAAGAAGATACTCAGAATCAATTAAAGCTATTTTGTACTTGTTAGACTGTGCACTTATCTAAATAAATAGGATTCCCGTTTCTTCTTATTTGCTGCCCTCTTTTGAAGTGCCCTCTATTATCTGCCCCTTCAAAATCTAGCCAAGGTTACCCTTGTGGCTTGTATCATCTTTGTGTCCAATATAATTTTTAAAATTACCTTTTTCAGTGTGACCAGGATATTTTTTTTTCTAGTGAATTTGATCATAGGTACATTAGTTCTCAAATATCAGAAACAATCTTTCTGTGGGTTTTTTTGTGGTTTAGCTTCCCTTTAAAGAAGTGTCATTTCACTTTCGTTTTCCCCCATCTCATTCCCAAAGGAATTAGCAACAAACTCCCTTTGAGAAAAAAATATGACTGAGGAAGAAAAGTACTTTTGATGATTAAGCCCTTCTGTTCAAACAGTTCCTGCTTATACTATGGAATCCATAGATACTGGTCATATAAAGGAGAGGGTTAGGAGATAACTAAGACCCCTCAGGCTTGGAATGTAATCAAAGAAGTATTGTTTAGGAATGACTTAAAGGGAAGTGGAGTGGCTAACATTTTGGCCCTGATGCAGCTACCACTGGAATTGATGGCAGAATTCCCACTGACTTCAGGAGAAGCAAGAGCAGACCTTTTGTCTGCTGAGGACAAGCATATGAAAACACAATGAGAAAGATGACAACCATGCAAATTGGGAAAGACAACTGCCTACAGATTCCTTATTTAAAGAATGTCTCTGCCTCGGTAAATAGCTTGACGGGAGAGGCGTGTCTCATCTCCAGTTCCTGGGCAGTGCCCAGCTCAGTCAGCAACACCTTTTGGTGGAGGCAGTAGGAATAACAGCAATTCCAGGAGTACAGCTTTGTATCTTGCCAGCTAAAGCTGTAAGAACAGCTGAAAATTAACTAACAACATGAGTATGGTTGTGCTGGGTAAGAGCAAAGAGCCAGCTATCCTGGCAGTCTGTTTTCTGTAGAGGATTAAAGAACAGCAGCACAGGTCATACAGAGCACAGTACATCCTTTGGTACACCATCTCAACTTCCCTAAGTCAGTAATTTAGAGCTGTTTGGGTGTTATCTGCATTTTAGAACATTGTGGACCTGTGTGCAAACAGTTGAAGTCTGAACTCCAGGCACAGCATCTCCCATTCTATTTATGTTAACAGGTCTGCGGGTTAGCAGATGTACTTCAGTTAGCTGTACTGTAGGACACCTTTTTCAAGGCCAGTGCCTGAAAAAGTTGTTCTCGACCTCTCTCCTCTCTCACTGTTGTGTGAGTGATTGGAGGCACATCTCTATGGGCTAGTGGCTAGTTTCCTCAGTTTCCATCTTTTCCATGTGGTTTGCAGCTCAGACGTTACAAAGCCGGTGTTGGACTGTAGTTTCTGGTTGGGTTTAGGTCTCTTAGAAATGCCTGGTTTCCCTGAAGAGGAATGACAGCTGTGATTGGCATTCCTTGAAGTAGAAGAGTGCAGATGCCTTAAACTTGATTAGGAACCAGTACTGGCAGAAATGGCAAAATTCACAGAAAGAAAAGTACACCCTTAGGAAAGGCTGAGGAAGAAAATGAAAATAAAAGGTACAGAAACCCAGGGGAAAAGGACAGAGTAATGAGAGATTTGATAACGGTGCTGTGACCTACAAAAGGGGCCACGTCTTTCCTGGCTCTATTCCAAGCCATGAACAGGTCTGACAACCATAGAAGAAGCTTTTCCCATGTAAAGATTGGAGAGGTGTTTGGGAGTAAGGCTGCAGTGTAAACTAGCTGCCCTTTCCCTTGCCTTATGGTCATATGGTTTCCATTTATTGGGTGGAATTGAATAGCTGCAGACTTGCCACTCTCAGAGGAAAGAGATCGTCTTACTGTAAAAGTCTTGGGGGCGTTTTTCCTTGAATGTATGAAAGGGACGCCTTGGCCATGACTTGGGAAACCTTGCACAGTGCACAGCAGGAACTGCAAGGTGGGTTTGCTTCAGTGCAAGTGTGAATGAAGGGCATGTGTGGACACAAATAACATTCAGCTGCTGGAGCAGTCTTCACTGGGCAGAAACAGTCCTGGTGCTCTGACATCTACTCCATAGCTTTGGCAAAATAGGGTCTGAAACAGGAAGGATTAAAAGAGGGATGTGGAAAGAAATAATTTGATTAGTATTCTGGGCAAGAACATAAGACTTTTTTCTATCCACTTTTCTCAAATCCAGGCTGTTGGGAAAAATGAGCCTGGTTGCCCACTCAGTTCTGGTACAGGCAGGGTCAGTGTCCCTTATGATTCTTCCCTTGTTCATCCCTCTTCCACTTGCCCCATGTCCTCATCTTTCAGGTTTTGGTCTTTTGCTTTAAATTCCAGCTTCTGAGTTTGAGCTACTACCTGAGATGAAAAATAAGTTGCTATCCCTTGTGACTGGGGGAGAGGCTGAAAATGTGAACCTGAGATGTGCCGAGGCTAATGAAGAGAATTCAAAATTTAAATTGCTCAGGGATTTTTGAAGCCTTTTTTTTTTTGTTGATATTGGTCTGCTTCATAGGTGTAATACTCTGTAGCAGACAAGGGAGTTAAGGAACCAGTGTCTGCATCAGTCACGCTGGAGAGAAGAGTTGATGTGGATTCTGCAGGATTAATTCAAACCCATAAGTGCTCAGTGATTAGAGTAAGGAAGGAGTCAGCATTCAGCTGGCTAGGGTTGAGACCCTCCAGATAACATGCTTGCATTTCATCCACAACCGTCACCCAGGGCTTTTGCATAAACTGTGGCCAAGTGTTGGTATGGAAAATTCACTTACAGGGAATTAACCAGTTACAAATTAAGACATTTTTAAGAAGCCACAAGCAGGGTACCATAAATAGCCTGAGGCAGTGTGCCTCAGTTTCTCCAGGCATGCTGAAGTGTGACATTACTGATGGTCTTTGCCACTTCTCTCCCATTTGGACTGTAGAGCAAAGAGTTTACACTGAGCAGGAACTCAATTACAGTCCCAGGGGCTGAATGAAACATGAGTGAGGAAGATAATATTAGGAAATTGCACCACTGCTCTCAGATTTCTTTGGCTGTATTTTGACAGCTGAATTAACATGAGTTATCTGTGCTCAAGTGAACTTCCCCTAGCACACTACAGCTTACTCAAGAATGGCCATCCTGCAAAACTATACTGCAGCAGCATAAATGAATCAAGGGATCATCAATGTGCCTGTAGAGCAGCACAGAGAGATTAGCTTGGTAAAGCTAAATATTTTTCGTTACAGTTTGAGATGAATCACACAAGTTAAAAGTGCCATCACTTCAGAACTCATGTTTTTTGCTTTAAAATTGGAAGTCTGCTTAGGGGTGAAATTTTACTTTTCACTCAATTTATGCTGAAGATAAGTGCTTTGATTAGCACTTTACAGGAAAGTGTATTTTTGAAAAACTTATTTCATCTTCCTTCTAAAAGATCTCCAAGCAGCTCTGGGACAAATGGCTTCTGGGACTCAATGTTTTGCCTCTGATTCATTCTGCTATAGTACTGCTTTTGGAAGGAAAACTCACATCCCACATTCTCTATTTAATTATATCTCATTTTGTTCTGGAAGGAGAAAGGAAAGTTGTATCTGGCAGACAAAATGAGGCTGGAAAATTAGCAGGACACTTTAGAGCGATGTTAACATTGCTTTCCTTAGCCAGCACCCACAAGCACCTGGGTGCAGTCGTGGTAGGAGCGCCCCTTGTTTTAAAGCGTTATGGAGCCCCCAGGAGCACGTTTGACATACAGTGATGGAAATGGAAGGCACTCATTGGAAGTTCAATTTGTTATTTTTGTTGTGTAGTTACTTTAACACCGCCCCACCCCCGCCAAAAAACCCCAAAAGCAACAACAAAGTAATATCTTCATTCTGTAAAGCCTTGAATTTTCCAAATGAGACTTTCAGGAGGGACTCTTTATCTGTGTGTTCTCCAGCATTGGCAAAGTTGCTTGTTTTTTATGTCTAGAAAAAAGGCTTTTTTACTGGGGAGAAGTCCCAACTGCAGACAGCCTAATTTGTTCTTGGCACATCCTAGGATTTGCATTGCTGTGGGGGTCAGAAATGTAATAACTCACAAATCTATCTCCTGAGCTGGGCTCAATTAGTCAGCCTTCTTTCTTTTTTTCCTTTTTTTCACTTTTCCAGTTGCCTTTTGGGAAAGGTCGAGCCTTCCCTGAGCAGAGCAGAGGTTTTTGGAGCATGTTGTGTGGCATTATGCCTAGCAATGCCACTGGAAAGAGCAGAGACAGGATGACATTGTCTCTGCTTTCTGAGAGGATGAAAATGGGGCTTGGCAGGAGATGCCGCTCATCTTCTCTGCACTCCTGGTTGGTATAGGCAGAAATTGCGTTTTCCTTGCTGACATTTAAAATGCTTTTTTTCATTCAGAAGGCAGCCATGGGAATATAAATTCCTCCTTTCTGAGGAAGGCCCCATCCTTGCCCAGCACTCAGCAAGGGCAGCTCCTCCAGGCTGCAGCATGGGCACAATAGCTGCACCTTCTCAGAGGGCTGCTGTGAATTACTGTGAGGTCTGGGGCAGGTTCTGTCATTGCTGCCTGCCTCAGTTTACCTCGGTTGTGCATAAGCAGTAGAAATACCCTGAGGTGGGAGCTACATGCAGTGATTCCAGCTTCACAGTTCTGGGATCTCTAAGCTGCTCATAAGTGTTCCACGTGCCATTTTTCATAAGGTACAGCTGTGTGCTTTAAAAACACTTAAGACTTGGCCATATCAAAATGGATGTTGACCAGACACTGTAAAATATATACCTACCTAATCTCAAACCTGGATTTAAGCTTCCCAGCTACTTCTAGGTGTTAGAGCAAAGATAAGCAAGAGAGCTGCTGAAAATATTTTAAATGGCAAGGAATTTATCTTCTCTTTCTTCCCAGAAGCAGATAGACTGTTTTGACTCCTTCCCTCTAAGCACGTCTACTTTTTGAGGAGAAATTGGATTAAAAAATATGCTGTTTTGACAGAATTATGAGACTGAAGGACTTCTGCATGTAATCAGCAGCCTTCAACTAGAACTGTCTCTGGTGGTTCCAGCCATAATGAAACATCACATTTCATGCAACTAAAGGTTCATTGCATGGTAAAATTTCGAAGTCCATACCCTAGTGTCATCAAAAGCATGATGCACTGACTTGTACCAAGACCTGATACGGGAAATGTGGCTATGGGTTAGCTCATGTGTTTACAGTCTTACTTAAAGGCAGTAGGACTGTGTATGCCTTCTTTACCTCTTTCTGTGTCATGGGTTGAGGTCTTAGCCTGTTTGGACTTTTTATAAAACAATATGAAGTTGTGGAAGCATTAAGAGAAATTCTTTTTAAGTAAGAGACTTCACTGCTGTTACATTGATAGTGGGGAAAGTCTACAAAATGTCAGTATTTCTCTTTTGCTGCCATTAATTGTACAACCATTAAAATCTTGGTCCACTGATATATACTGATATTAAGAAATATCAGCTTTTATAACACTAGCTGAAATCTCTTTGTTCAGTAATAATTCAGTTTCTCACTTCCCTGGGCAGCCTGTTCCAACGCTTGCCCATCTTTTCAGTGAAGAAATTTTTCATAATATCCAGTCTAAACCTCTCCTGGCACAACTTGAGCCATTTTTTTTCACCCTGTCATTTGTTATCTGGGAGAAGAGACCAACCCTCACCTTGCTACAAGCTCCTTTCACGTAGTTGTAGAGAGCGATGAGGTGCCCCCTGGGTCTTCTTTTCTCCAGACTCCCTCAGCTGCTCCTCAGAGGACTCTTCACCAGTCCCACTGCCCTTCTCTGGACTTGCTCCAGGGACCTCAATGTCCTTTTTGAAATAAGAGTCTCAGAACCGGACACAGAACTTGAGGTGCAGCCTCACCGTTGCTGAGTGCAGGGGGACAATCACTGCCCTGATCCTGCTGGGCACACTATTCTTGACTGATAGAGGCCAGGATGCCACTGGTCTTCCTGCCCACCTGGGCACACGCTGGCTCATGTTCAGCAGCGGTCAACCAACACCCCCAGGTCCTTTCCAGCCACTCTTCCCCCAGCCTGTAGCGCTGCAGGAGGTTGTTGTGACCCAAGTGCAAGACTCAGCACTTGGCCTTGTTAAACCTCATACAATTGGCCTTGACCCATTGATCCAGCCTGTCTGGATCCCTCTGGACAGCCTTCCTGCCCTCCAGCAGATCAACACTCTCACCCAGTTTGGTGTCATCTGCAAACGTGTAGAGAGTGCCCTCCATCCCCTCATCCAGATCTTTGGGAAATACATTAAACAGAACTGTAAAGATATTTAACAGGACTGAAATATACATACATAAAAAGTACTAGGCAAGCAGAAATATTGTTTCAAGTTGTATGTTAACAGTTATTGAAAACAGAAAGATTTGCAAAATATCTTTTATTCAGAGTTCTGATAATTGTGTTTACCTAATGAGATGCTTTAGACAAGCAGTTGAAGATAAAAATATTGTATGCCAAGCAAGAATTACCTATTGTGTCAATGAAAGTTCAGCAGTGGGGCAAACTTTGAAGTATATCTTGGGGACAGGGCCAACAGAGTGGGGCTTAAAGAACTGGGATTTAACAGAGAAGTGACAGTCATTCAGAACAATATAGGTGAAGGTATAAAATTAAATTGGAAGGGATATTGTCTTGTAGTAGTAATAAACTCCAGCTAGTGTAAACAGTCTAGGAAGATAATGAATGTAGAATATTTGATTCATCAATTTTAATGCAGTAGAACATTCATTTTGTATATGATATTAGAGTTTTTATTTATTTAGAATTTCATGCACGTTATCATTCATTTTGTTTCTTTATCGAGAGTTTTGCAAATATACAGCAATAAGAAAAAAACAGCAAGCAAGTAAGTAGAAATTCAGTCAGTTCTATCCAGTGGAAATAATTGTAAAGGAAATTAAGAAGACAATTGTACAATGAAATGGTTGGAGGGAGGGAAGAAATACAGCAGAGCTGCTGAATTTGGTTTCCTGTAGTTTTGTGTCTCAAGTGTACTAAAACTCCTTGCACTTCTGTAGTTCAAACCTCCTAATGTGATGGGACACATCTTCATGTTATTATCTAAGAGGTATTTTTACTGAGGTAGAAGCTATAAATTCAGTGTAACACAGCGTAGGGAACAATAGCTGATAGATAAAAAATGCAGACATGCAACACATGCAAAAGTAGGAAAGCTGAGTTCAAAATTCATGGCTATTCTCATTTCCCATTTATTTAGGCACCTTGGCAGACACAACACAATTTTCTGAAATTGTTTCTGGTTTGTTCAGTGCGTCTCTGTCTCAAATCCCCTCCTGGAGTGCAAGTCACACTGCCTGCAAAAGCTCTGTGAAGGAGAACTAATCAACTGTGAGCTCCCCTGTGGATGTGACCTCTGTCAACAAGCTGTTTATGATCCCTAGAATGGATTTAAATGGATACCAGTTCTTCCTCTGCTGTGAGAAGCTGTTGACATGGTTGCAGTTGATTAAAAAAATCCCTATATCTTACAGGACAGTGAGTGAATCATAGCTTCATTTAGGGAACTTTCAGATCAACACTATTTGAACAAAAGCAAAGGACAGCAAAACCACCTCTGGGGTGTGCTGGTGATGCCCACCCAGAGCAGAGTTTCCCATAGAATTTCTGCCGCTGAGACAGACAGACATTAAGAAGGATTCACTCTTCCCTTTAAGATGAAGAGCAGTAAGATAAATGTATACTGCTATATTCACTGAGTAAGGCAGTGAATGGGTGAAGTAGAGGAAGGCGGGGAAGTTCTCCTTGCTGTGTTTCCAAGCAGGCTCTTCCCCAAGACAGCAGAGGTCAGTGTGCTCATTAGGAAAGAAGTGGGGAAAATCAGGAGGCACTTGGGATATTTCAATCCTCGGCTGACAATAGCAGTGTCTTCTTTTTCCTATATGAAAGAAATTTAAAACAAATTCACGTTTGTTTTTGTGTAGTTAGAAAAGAACATCTTTTGGTCAGTAGTAAATACAAAATCTGCATTTAAGAAGAACCCTCTGAATTCTCACTGCCATTCATCTGAATATGTTATTAAAAAGGATTTGGGGTTGGAGACTCCACAAATTAATTTCTGTCACTCGGAGGACAGGAGGGTGTGCAGCAACAGACCCTCTTTGGGCAGATTTCAGTCTTTTCCCTAGAATACCAAAAAGCTTTTTAGTGACAAATGTAATTTGCCAGAATAGACCAAGAAGGTTTATTATCATGTATATGTCTTAGTAGAAAGCTGCAGTTTTGAGCATGATAAATTTGATGCTATTCTCTGAGAGGAAATGTGTGTTGGTCCCTGCATAGCCCTCATGCAGCATCTTTCAGATGACCCTCATTGAAAGTGGGATGACACAGTAGAGATGAAAGACTGGGGAACAGATAGAGATTGCAACAAGCTTTGTATCCCGTCAAGCAGTTTCTTTCAGTCTTCAGCGCAGTCCATGCCACATTACCTACCATACACATTTTAAATTTCTGTAATTTCTTGTAACTGTAAAATCAAGTCTGGCTTTCTTCTGACAGCTGGGATCAAAACTTGACTTTTTCTTAACTTACAGGGAAAAACAAAAATAAGCTGTTGCTTGCTTGGTTGTCCTGCTGCTATTTTTCTGTCCAAACCCAGCAGGCTGAAGCTGGAACAGGAGAGGGCAGTACAGGAGTGTCTGAGCACCCAAACTGTCAGAGCAAAATAGGGTGAGGAGGGAAACAAGCATTCAAGAAGTGTGTTTTGTTTTCATCAGTAATAAGACAGAAGGTCTTATAATTCCATTTGCTTTCTTCAAATAAATGTTTTTGTAGCATTGACACACTGTAAATAATGCTCAGAATTGTTTAGTGGCTAAAACTAGAGGATGGTATTATTTGACATGTTGGGTTTCTTTATTGTGATAAGAGAGGATTGTTTCTTGTGGGGACTGAAAAAAGGAAGGCAGCAACTTTTGTTTCATCTGGAATATTAGACACATGTATTCAGGTATTTTTCCTGAGCTGTAATAAAATCA
Source organism: Scytalopus superciliaris (assembly GCA_013400415.1). Taxonomy (NCBI): domain Eukaryota; kingdom Metazoa; phylum Chordata; class Aves; order Passeriformes; family Rhinocryptidae; genus Scytalopus; species Scytalopus superciliaris. The sequence goes on along the minus strand of VXBX01001787.1, from coordinate 318,967 downwards.
GTGTTTTGTGGGGATTGCATCCCTGCATCCAGCTGTGTGTTGGGATTTGTGGTGTGGCTGAGCAGGGGGAATGTGCTGAGGCACTGCTTAATCCAGAGGCACTCCAAGCATGTGCCATGAACTGAGAAGAGACAGTTTTGCCCTCTGACACAGGACAGCAATTGAGCCTTTTAGTGCAATTCTTTCACAGAAGAGTGGTGCTGTAATGTCTTCTCAATGATGAACAGCTCAACAAGCACATGAATGAGCATCCAGTGTTGCTGTGCATTCTGCCATCGTAATTTCCCCACCTCTCCTGGAAGATGGTTCACCCTCTGAACTTTGCCTTTCTTTGCCTCCCCACCAAAACAATCTCCTACAGGGTGACTTGGGTGATTGTAGGCAGAGGAAGAAGAAGGTGATCCCCCAGACAAGAGGAAGTCCCTCCCTCCTCTCTGCAAAAGACTGGAATCACAAAAAGCACAAGGCCAGCTCACTGGTGGGAGTAGGAATTTGGCAGTCTGGTCTTTTGACACAGAAGACATACTGGACTGTTGTAAGACACATAAATCATCTGAGCTGCAGCCTTTTTTTAGTCTTCAGAGATTTACTCAGGTGTCACAGTCTTCCTGAAAATCCCTTTATTTCTTGAACTATGGAAGCATTATACTGGTGTAATACAGAAGGATGCAATTATCTTCTACTACTTGATTGAAGAGCCTGTTAAAAAAGACCTGATCATCACTTACGGTAACACAGATCTCTTAGTGGTCACTGTGCCACCTGATACTGTACAAGCAGATGTCAGTACAAGCAAGAGAGAAACTTTTGCTCCTTAAATCCCTTCGAACTTCTGTGTGCCAAGCACTGATACAGAAGTCAGCAAAAGGGTTCCTCTTAGCACTGCATGCCTCAACCCAATTGTACCATGTGGGTTTTGAAGACCCAAACCCCCAGATAAAGCACACAGAAGAACTGTTTCAGTATGCATTAGCTGCTGTGTTTGTTTTGCAAGCTTGCATATGGTGAACTGATAATGGGTCTTTTCCATTCACATAGCTGAATGAAAATCTCACAGACAGTAAGTGTGTGGAAATAAAAAGCAGGCAATTTGTCTTTTTTTGGTTTGTCTTGGTTTTTTGTGTTGGTTGTGGGTTTTTTTGTTTGGTTCATTATTTTTTTATAAAGGAGATGTAGAGAGGAACTCAACCAAAAAGAAGGAAAATAGGATCTATTTAAAGACTGACCTTTATGACATGAGTGCTTCCTTAAGCACAAGTCTGCTCTGCTTTGTACATCCTTGTGGAAGAAGGGTGACCTAGACTCACTCACAGATTTTTTTCTTTCATTCTTTCTTCTTCCTTTTCAGAGACATTCTCTAAGAATCTCATCCCTTTTTTATCCTAACAATTCTGAAATGTTTACTTCCACCCCATTATCTTTTATGGAACTTAGCAGTGTGGTAATTTGTTATTTTTAGAGCTTTTCAAACAGCAGAAGGTTTTGTTGCAGTTTTGAATGTCTTTGCTGCCTATTAACATTACTTCTATTAAATCATTCAGCTTAGTGTGTATATCATACATTTTCTCTTTGAGTAAAGTAACTTTCTGTTTCCCTTCTGCTTATTCTCCTACACACTGTCACAGCTGATGCTGTGGATCCAGCTTGATGAGCTGGAGACTTGTTCTCTCTGGTCGTATGATATGAGTTAGTCATCGGAGGGCATTTTTGGTTTAGCTTCAGTGGGAAGGAATTCAGTTTGTGCACTCCAAGGTTAGTTTCTAATGCAAATCAAAGTACAGCAAATGGGAACTAGGAGAAGATTCTCATAAAAACTCCTAATCCAAAAGAAAATTTAACATAGATGTAACTAATGGAATTTAATTCCTACACCATAAAGGTGCTTTTGAAAGGGAGTCAGTGCTTCTCCACATGCATTTTTTAATGAACATACAATTGGCTTTAAACATGATCATGCATGGATCACTGCAGTGACACCACCACCAAATGTCTGTTCTAGCTTAGCTAGTTGGTTGTGTGATTTTTTTTTTGTTTGTTTGTTTATTTTTTGGGTTTTTTTTGTTTTGTTTTGTTTCATATAATTTAGATCTGTTAGATGTTCTTAGGCTTGGAGTTTGAGTAGCAGAAGTTTTTTAGTATAGAACTTGTTTTCCATAAAGTATTTTCATTTAAAGGTAATAGCGCTTGTAAATATAGATACAGATTTATTAAAAATACACACTGTTGGCGGATCAGTTGTGTAGGAACATGAAAAAAGCCATCTCTTCATTTCATTTCTAAAATGTTCAGGCTAAAGCACTGGGAAGCAACAATCAAATCTCAAGCTCTCTTACCAGGTAGATTTATAAGCATTAAAAATGTGCGTGCACAGCACTGACTTCTTTTCAACTTACACAGATTTACTGCTGGATATACTGCATCAGTAAACCTGACTGCAGGTGGGGGGAAAAAAGCTCTCTTGAAGTTATGCAACACAAATTGACAAATTTAAGTTCTTGACTTGAGAAAGCCCTTTAATTTGTTAAAAGCACAAATGAGTATATGTAGAAACACTACCAGCTAACAGATAATTGCCTGCGCTCAGCTTTCTGCATGTGATCTCTTCCAGCTCTTTTCTACACTACTAAACACAGTTCTTGGTTCTTCCTAATATTTTTTTTTCCCGATTAGCCTCTCAGTTGCAAAACCTCTTTGTAGGTAACAAATAGAAGTGGATGAGACTCATGCTATTACCCAAGGGAAGACAGCTACCTTTAAAAATTCTGCTGCTCTTTTCTAAGTTGTTCCGTTTCCCCTGAGGCCATGCCTTGAACATCAGAGGCCACAAGGCAGCGTTAAGGCCAGGAGTGGTTGTACACAATGGCATGCCCCTTTTCAGTCTAATGAATGTGTAGAGGGATCTTTTTAAGTGGTTTATAGAATTGTGGGTTGTATTGCTGTTTCTTTGAAGCAGCTTTTTCACACTGACTTGTGCTAAAATTCATGCTTTCGTCCTAAGGGTGGGGAATCTCCTAGAAGTCTGTCAGAGCAATCGGCTTAACTCCTTTGATTTGAAAGATATTGCAGTATTGAATTACCAAAGGATTTCTCTAAAGAAAGAGGAGAAGGGAACTTGGGGAAAGCCTGGGCTCCCTGTACTGAAGCAGTGACCAAACAGCCTTTACTTACACTTCGCCGAGAGCTGTCTGATCACACCACACAAGTATCCCTTTCTTGCTTGTACTGCTAACTGCCCTGAAAAGATGATTAAAATGTGTTCAGTGTTTTTTTAAAGTCACTTAATAGCTGAGCAGTTGTTTCGGTTACTGGAGGGTTAAGGTGCAATCTGGAGGTGGAGATACAAAGGCTGTCACTGTTGAGAAGTGATTCCAACAGTGAATAAAGTGTGATCTTCCCTGTGTTGCTTCAGAGTTTGTTGGCACATTAGACTTCAGGCTCTGTTTCAGGGTTGTTTAGAGTATCTTATGTATATAACTTTGAACTGAAATTATCCCTTGAAGCAGTGCTTTTACATACCTTAATACAGTGTGGAGAACTTTAATATTAGAGCAATTCACTGGCCTTTCCTTTCTCCTGGGTTACATTATAATAGATGAACCAAAGCAGAAAGAATTCACCCATCCTCTTATAATGGAGGGATCTTAAAGTGAGAGGAAGAAATCTTACCTTTTAAAAAAGGGCCACAGTTTTTCAGAACAGTGGCTACTTTGTATTATCATTGGACTATCACTCCTGAATGATCCAGAGGGAGGCAGGTGTACTCTTCAGAAGAATTTGACCCACTGCCTGTTTTAGTGTGTGTCTAGCACTCTGATCTGGTATTAAGTGTATGATCCATTGGTTAAATACATCTGTCTACCTGTCTAGGTACACCAGTCTGTAACCATTGATACAAAGAGGCTTAATCAGCTGTTCACAGTGCAGCACTGAGTCATCAGCCCTGTGCATTCAGGTTCTCCACCCATACAGCAGGCTGGCATGCTGGTAGTTCTAAGAAAAACAAGCTAAATTTAGTGCTTAGAGATAGAAGGATTTAATTAATCTGGACACCTGTCTTGCTGACATCTATCATAACATTTTTGACTGCTAGTTGAGAATATGCTGGGTGTAAAATACAATTCCAACATCTCTGATTTGTATTAACATTGCTATAACGGGATTTTCAGTAGGACTCAGTTTTGCTTCAGTGCTTCTCACAGTAAAACAAGGGACAAAATGCGTTTTCACTAGAAATAAGGGCAGCCCATCCAGTTAATTCCTTAAAATATTTTTAATAGTTCCTAGAGATTTCAGCAGTGAAATTCCTGTTGTAACTGTATGTGATGTTTGCAGATTGTCTTCCCAATTTGTGAAGTAAATATGGTGGCTGTTGGAGCCACACATGTGACAGTCAGGCAAACTAATTGCTGGTTTTAACACAAAGCAGAGGAACCTAAGGCAGCAGCAGCTCAAGCTGCATTATGATTCTCAGCATCCCTGGAAGATCCAGGCTATTCTGTATGCCAGCTCAGTGGTTTTTATTTTGATCAGTCTGGCTTTGGTGGTCTATTTTGCAGATGTCCATAAAAGCAAAAAGGGTCTGTTAGCTCGGGTCACTTGAACTGTGGTTCTTCTGTGAACAGGCTTGTGTTAAGACCAGTGGTTCCTTGAAGAAAGGCAGTTATGCCACACAGAGCTCTCCAGAACTTGTCTAGAAGTCAAGGCCCTTGTCTCCCACCTCTCCATTAGCCAAAGGAGCCTTTCTGAAACAGTTTTTAAGTCCATATTTGCAGAACTCGTTAGTGCAATATTTTGAGCTAATTAACTTGTGTTTAAACTGTGACTAATATTCCTAGAGCCTCTGGTTCTTAAAACTTCTGCCCAAGTTTACTGATGATCTTTTAACATATCCACACTGATGTCACTTTCAAATACTGCATTTTCTGTAACTTTGTGTGGATTTTTTTCCTCATAGAGATGTAAAAACAACATTCTAACTTACAGGCTAGCAAGAAGATTGTAATCTAAACCAAATTAGTATTCTCCAATGAGAAACCAAGTTCATGATGTCACATAGCTGTGCAGTCTTCCAAGGTTTCATGTGGAATGTTCAATGCCTCCTCCCTAACTGTATTCCCATTGAACTGGAAGTCTTGGTATAAGTCACTGGGTCACCTCTAAAATCCAAGGAGCTGAAAGGCACACAGAACCATGAGGTTTTGGGCTTTTCAGCCTATTTGTGCTGTTTGTAGCTTGCACAGTGTTTTTGACTGTGATCATTCCTGCATTCTCCATCTTGAGGACAGAGGAGCAGACCCTCTCACTGGGGAACGTCGCATGTTGAGCAGGATCTCCAAGCACAGGAAGTGCCCAGTCCCATCCTGATCTCTTCCTCAGTGTTTACTGACAAGTACAGTTGCCTCCAATTCCTCTGCAATGCTTCATAATAAACCTCAGCCATAATACGTACGATATCCCTAGTAATTTCTGTTTCGTGGGTCTACAGTCATCTGTTATTTTTAAATGGTTTTCTGTGATTTTTTTGCCCTTTATAGTATTTTAAGGCTCCCTAAAATGAACCTGATAAAATTCCTTCCTTGCAGATAACACAGACTGTTGCTTCCTGACATCTGATTATATATTCATGCAACAACTACTCTTAAAACTTCATCAAGAACCATTTGCCAAAAGAAGAGTACTCTTCCTCACACTTGACCCAGTTTTCTGTGCTTACCTACTTTTTCTCACTTTTTTTTTAATACAAACCATTTCTGTAATGAACTAGTCTTCTTTACTGACTCCCTTTCTGTAATTCCTTCCATATGTTTATTGTCCTTTGTAAAAAGTATGGAGTAAATGATTCCTACTCAGGTCATGTCATTTTGTTTACATTCTTAGTTAATATGAAGTGCCTGATTGGCGCCCTTTAGGCATCTCAAGTATGAATCTCTTTTTCCTGAGTCTTCTATAAAAACAGGATGCTGAATTCTGTGCAGCTAACCTGGCAAGGAATAGGTTTAATAAAATAAATAAATGTCAGCATCATAAATTTATTGACAAGCATAGTTGTTTTTTGTTAAATTCCTCTGTAGTTTAGCAGCTTACTAAATACATTAAAAAAAAAAAAAAAAGAGAAATAATCTTTCTACCACTCATTTTCAATATGGATTTTATCTCTCGACAGAGCCTCATCATTGCCTGGGTGCCTGTAGGAGCCTGCACCAAGCTGCAGCAGTGGGTCTAACCCCATGGCACCAGCACAGTGGCTGAGCAGCCTTGGCCTGGATAAAACCAAGAAAATGGGGCAGGCTCATGGTGTTTTGTGAAAATGACACATTTTTTGCTGTCTGATCACGGTTAGAGGCTGGGAAGTAACAGATCACAGCTTGCTGCTCTTTAGGGATGATGGATGGACTGCTCTGTTAGCACTATGTCCTGTGAAAGACTGGAATATGTTTGGCAAGAGCATCCTCAGACATCTTAATGGTGAAAATCCAGCATGGCTTAGCTGAGCATGTGTGAGCAATGATCTTTCAGAGGTTTACAGCTCACCCAGACTGGAGCAGACTTTCAGAGGAGCAAGGAAACGCATGTCCCTGGCTGTAGAATGAGGCAGTTGTTAAATGCCACCTCTCTGTTCTTTCTCTGGAGTACAGGCAGCAGGAGGAGTTTAAAATTTACTTTTTAACAGACATAACCCTTGCTTCATCCTTCTCTCCATTCAGCTAAGCTTTCTAATAGCAAGGCACGGAGCCTGCCTTGCCATGCTATCCAGAAGTATGTGACACAAGTCCTTCACTGCACAATAAACTGCAGATCCTACAGAATCCCATTTGCTTGCCCATGTACACCACAAAACCTCTTGCTTTTCCTGCCTTCTAGAAATACAACACAACTAGTTTCAAGCTTTCTGCTTTCCTTGCAGCCTTGACTATTTCATTACTTTACCTCTCTGATGATTTTTCAATGCAGAAGCAGTTTGGTTTATTAAGGAAGTTAAAGAGTTACACATCTGTGTTCTCTGATGGCTTTGCTATTCCTACCAGTCTTTTCCGATGGCTAGGCAACTTTCTTAAAATTTATGTTTTGTCAGAAGGAAGGAGAATTGTAATAACTTTCTGAGGGGAAAAATATTTTCATTTCTATTAGAGACTGATTCTCAGCTTTGAGCACTTTGTCATTAGTGGGTTGTAAACCTCTCAGACAGGCTGTCCCAGAGCTGTCTGCTGAGCCATTTGTCAGGGCAGAAAAATGTGCCTGGTGAAATTGCTCACCGGCAGCCTGCAGCTAGACTGAACCAGGCTTTCAAAGAGGCTGCCAGACATTGCTGCACTTTTAATAGTCAAAATCCTGCATTAGCATTTATGAGAACGTTTACAGAGAGCTTGGGCAATTGTATGGTTTTTCTCCTAGATGTAATGTTAAATCTCTGAAATACAAAAATTGTCTGACATTATCACCGATGTATGTGGAAAGACAGAGCAAGGAGATGCTTCCCTCACCACCAAACCAGACCCCCTGCTCCTTCCCAGGCAAGCGTATCATATAATCTCATTTATAAACTTATCAAAATCCGTCTTGAAACTGCTTTTATTTCCAGCCACATCCAGCAGCTCTCACACAAAGGCTCTTTCGAAACCTTGTTCCTTTGATGTTTGGATACTTTTTTCTGCCTTCTAGCTTCAATTTACCTGTTGCTGAGCTGAACAAGCCCCATTTTTTCAGATAAAGATGATTTCTTATTTTTGTAGTCATGCTCACATACCTTCCTTAAGTCTATCGCAGTTTGAATTCAAGTATCTCAAACATCAGTGGTCAGAATTGTTTCTGTTGCAGTTTTACCTTTTTTAGCACAGAACTATCATGCCTGTGTATCTACAGAAGGTATCTTACCTGCTGAGTTTTGCATGTCTCATGCAGTGTTAGTAGCCCAGATTTATCTCTGAATCAACTAATACCACTTAGATTCTTCTCTTCTTGTTGTTTTTGGTTGCAGAGTCCCAGCTGATGGAGAGATTTCCTATTATTGCCCACTAAGCTGATGGCCTTGATGATGTTTGTCTTATTTTTATTACTGTACTAGTCTCCTTTGTCTCATTTCTGGTGCTTCAGAACTTGTATCTTGTGTAATATTTTAGGCTCCTACTACCTTTGACGGTTCCTCATAGTTCTGTCATCAACACTCCTATTTTTTGTGCAAAAGTCATCAAATAAACATAGTAAGGCCAGTCCTCAAGGAACGTAATTCAGACTCTGTCTAGCCCAGGCCATCATTGTCTCTTCTTTAGCCTGTTCCTTACAACTCTTCTATTAAATTCCATCTCTTCACTCCAAACTAATTCTCCAAGTGGCATTGTATGGAATGTTTCACTGAAATCAGAACAGTCATCTACCAGACTTCTGTCAGCTGAACAGTCAGTTTCTCACCCAGAAATATCTATGGCAAGCCTCTTTATCACCTGCATTTGTCAGCTTCTGTCCTTCTTCCTCATTCATTTTTAATGCTTGGTTTTTCTTTTCAAAATCTGCTTGAACTTTATGTCTGTTTGTTAGGCAAGTGACTCGACTGTAGTTGCCTGTGTCATTTTTCCTCTTTCCCTACATTTGTATACTGTATTTGGTGTTCTGCAGTTACTCAGTTATTCGGTCTTAGATTGAACACAAGTGGGTATATGCAGAGAAATTCCTTGCAAACAGCTCCGTGGGGGTTGCATGTTTACAGCCACTGTGACTCATATCAAATTTGCTCAACTTACAACTGCAAATACGTTTTTCTAGCTGCTGCCTCTGTGAAAACACTCTCAGATTTTTAAACCAACCTGTGTCCATTTTGGCTGCACACATTGGAGCTTTGGTTCCTACTGCTTTTGTGTTCAGTCAGGGCTTTGGTTAGCAACATTCCCATTCTGCCTTGTCTCCCTTCATTTACAAGAGTTGGTCAAGGCAATCTTTGCCAAGGCCTGAATTTTGACTTTGGTGCAGCACTCTGGAGGAGCTATGAACAGACCATGTGAAAAAAACCCAAATAAATTAAGCAGCTATTATACATATTAAAATGGATTGCATTTCATTTCTCATTCCCAGGATAAGATACATTCTAGCTGATATCCCTGTACTTTTTCCCTTCTGTAGTGTTGGTGGAAGCAGAAAGTAGGACAGTTTATTTATATCTGCAGAGTAAGCTTTTCTGACTTTAGATGTGCTGGGGGCTGATGGTAGCATCTATTCATAGTTGTTCTTTAGACAAACAACACATGCCTTATTATGCTTGTCATAATTCTTCTGGTCTACAGATTAACCCTTTTTCTTTTCTCTTATCTCAGATTTATATTGCTTTAGTTTCCTCCATGTTAATGACTTGGGCCTTGGATTGAAAGTGGTAATTATTTCACAGAATTTGATGTTAGCAGATGATACTTTCTAGAGTCTACCTATAGTCAGTGCAGGCAGATTGGCCTTTTCAGGAGATTTTCTGGGATGAGATAATGAGTGTGGACTAGATTTCTCTTTTTCAGATGGGTAATTGTTAGAGATTAGTCACACTGTAGAATATTTTAAAATGGCTAATAATCAACATAAAACAAGTGCTTTTCTGCGAGAGCAACAAAAGGCCTAATTAAACTTCTGGGAATCCAGAGAGTTATAATAAGCTGGGATAGGACAGGACAATTCAGTACTGGGGAATCATGGTAGAAGATTAAAACATGCTATTTCATCTAATGCTTGCTGTGTGCTCTGCCCAGGGACAGCTGGATGAGTCCCATTGGTTCAGAAACTGGAAGCAGTACAGCTGTGCCCAGAAAATGCAGCATTCCATGGGCAAACCTGGTCAGTTTGGATGAAGCATCATCCTTGTGAGATGGTGCTTTTTGTGGGACCTGAAAATGGTGTGTTGCTGCACTGAAGCACAAATTGAGCTTGAGCACGGTGCTGCCTTCTGTCATCTTCATATAGCATAAAGAGTGCTGTTAAATGATTTCCAGGCTATACCCTCAGGTTTTACTCAGTTATTGAGGCTGTTTTGCCCCAGTGAAGAGAAGAAACACCTGTGCAAGAAAGCAGGGTATTTTTGCATGCTATATAGAATAGCTTAATTTCTAATTCTTTGGTGCAAAAGTAAAAATACATCAAGAAAAAGAAAGGGAAAAAAAGGTCCCAAATATAAGGAAAATAAGGCATTATTACATCACAGGTAAAGGAAGATGTTATAGTTTTACATCTGAGGATGGTAAAAACTTACTGAGTAAAATAGCATAGAACATCACCATGTCATTGGCCAAGACTGTAATGTTGCACAGAATCTGCAGTAAGCAACACTGGTTATCTGAGGAAAAAACCCCATAGTGATAAAGCATATGGGGAAGCTTTCTCCTTTAATATTTTTCATTGCTGGGAAATATAAATGTTTTCTTACTCCATGGTGATTCAATTCCAAGGTGACATTTGCTGCTGCTGAGTGTATCTGTCTACTGATCATTGGAGTACCTATCAGCCTAGATATATTATTTTAAATGTTTATATTATAGTTATACAGTTGCCATTGGATGAGCACCCTGCACTTGCCCAGTCCCCAGGTAGCAAACAGCATTGGACTGCCACGAATCAGCCTCATGGCAAAACTGATGCCATCAGCCTGTAAAATTCGACTGGTTGCTTGTGCTTACTAATTCTTTGTCTCCTAAACAACATTAACAACAAAAATATCCAGTTAATTCTGAAATTGCATGTCTTCTTTCTTTCTTAGGCAGGCACAATTTAAAGAAAAAAATCCCAATGCTTCTGCCGTGTGCTTGAAGCATAAATCGTGTTATCCTTATTCTTTTGACCACAATAAATAAGCAGGTGTTGAAACTTGACTACAAGATTATGAGTGTTTTTCATTATTTCTCTTTCCTGAAAACATTAACAATTTATACTAAATGGAAATGACTACAGATAGCAGACATTTTCTGTCAGTTACTGTCTCTTCAAGCCTCTGTTAAAAGCGTTTTCACCAATGCATACAATGTTTTCAATTTGTTTTAAAGACAAAAAATCCTAATTCTTGAGGGCTTAAGAAACATTCTAGACCAATTCCACAAGCCATTCAATTGTTTTTTTAAATTAAAATAGCACAATTCTTTCTGAATTTAAGCTAGAGGATTTAACCCTAATTCAATAAGGCACTTAACCACTGGCCTAACTCCATCCTGTCACACCTTCTAGGTTGAATGTATGTTTATGTTTTCTGCTAAACTGAGACCTCTGCCAGCATCTTTTTTTTTTTATTTATTGCACATATTATGAATTATTATCTGTTTTATGAATATGAGTTCATTCCACTTAATACTCTAGGATATTTCCTGCCTCTATACATGCACTTGAAGCTTGTGCTGCTGATCATTTTCTCTATTAACTGATACTTACCTTGCACTCAGTGTGCTTTACAGTTAAAGGACCAAAAAAAAGAATAAAAATTAGCACTAAGTGTATAATTTTGTGTTACTCATGGTTAGGGATCTGCCATGCCTTGGTAGTGGCCAGCTGCACCACCCATGTACTCAGAGGAAGGGGCAGTTTGGCACATGGTGGTGTTCATCCTTTGGAAAAAAGTAGCACCATGTTGGTCCATCTTCCCATAGTTGTGTTCCTTCTCTTCACATCCTTTCCACAGTGTCACTTCTTTTATTTTGCTTTTTTTCCAAAGTATGCTTTATGCTTCCTGTGTCTTGTCTGTTGCACTTCAATTGTAGTTTCAATTTAAAAACTAACGTGGGGTAATTCATGCCGTGATTTCTTTCTAAGTTGCATTTTTTTAATGCTTTATTATTGTTCTTTCTGTCCGTGCTTTTTAATTGCTTGCCTTCTCTTGTTCATCCACATGTTGTTAGGTGTTTGGACTGGGCTGTGTTCTTAGGATCTCTGCAAAGTGCAGTGCAGTGTCAGTGGATTATGAGAGTAGATGAACATAGGCTGACTTTTAAATCATTTATGCTTTCATGAAGAAAAAAAATCATCTCTGAAGGTACTTTTTATAGGATGTTATCCTCACTGAGATGTGAAATATTCCCAAAACAAGAGGAGTTATCTTTTGAGACAGCGATGATTGAAAATTAAATAGTTTTACAGCAGGTCATGAAAAACATAAACAAGCACTTAAACCAAAGCTGAAGAAAGAAATTTGCCAAGACCTCTCCTGTTTTATTTCTGACTCCAAATGCAATATTGATGTTGCTTAAATATTTCCATGAGATTCATGAAGAGCAAATGCCTCTGCAAAATACGGTTTTCCTAATCTTGTCAGAGACATAATGGTTATTCCAAACAACATAGTCACATATTCTGTAGGCTAAATTATCATGTATCTTTTTACCTAAATGCAAAGCATTCTAATATCAGACTCTGGTAGGTAACAGACAATACAGCTTGCTTTTATGCTAGAACTGGACTGTTCATGATTCATAGCTTCAGAGATTGACTCAGGCATCCCAAGCCCACGTGTGCAACGCTGTGCTTTACAGATAGACAGTCGTACCAATGGTGGCAGTTTTTGTCTGTGTATTCTGCAGAGAAAGTTCTGAAATACAGTAATGTCATCTTAGGTCATTTATTCAGTCGATCAAATACAGTGACCCACCAGGGACAGGGCTTTGTCTCCAGAGGGGCTGTTGTTTGTACAGCATGCAATACAGTTGAGCTGGTAATACAGAGTGGATGCTGTGCATGGGTTAAACCACACACGCTCCTTGCCATGATCGCCACTGGTTGTGATGGAAGGGTTTGAGAGGGCTGTGCTTCAGTGTAGTTGCTCATCTTACTGCAGAATATGGACATCTGTAGATCCATGAGCTGAAACAATTCCATGCATTTTTAAAAATTCTAGGTAGGACTGTTCTCTGAAGAAAGCACTTTCTAGTCAAGTCTGCAAGCCTGACTTGGCAATTTGAGGTATATACGAACAAACTGGACTGTGAATGCAAAAAACATTGGTCGTATTCATTTCCATTGTCCAAGACAGAAAAAAAAAGATGGAAAATTCAAATAAAAATACTGAAAGACTTGTTTTACTTTGTTGTTTTCAAAGTATGATTCATTGTAATCAACAGAAAGAAGAAATGTTTTGAAAAAAAAAGAACATTTACAGATCTTGCTATGTGTGCCAGGTGTTCCCCTCCAAGTCTGAGTGGGTAAAGCATCTAGACTCCCATGCACTTCTGGTCAAGGAGCCTGTGCCATACCAGTACCAGCAGTACTTACTGCCTCACCTGCTGCTACCTCATCCCCACACACTGTTTGTCCTTCTCATACGTGGTACCTCTCAGACTACCTCATGGAGTAGGTGTGAGGCAGCACATCCAGAGATGAAACTTTAGAGCATCACTGAAAGGTGCTGGCTGATGCATGAGTAGCAAGTCCTTGATGGGGAAAAAAAGCTGTCCTTGCCACAGTGCAGCCACCAGTCTGAAGACACAAGGAGGATATCTGAGAGTAATTTGCAAAGGACAGGACATTTGATCATTTAGGTCCTGGAATAGTATGTTCATAAAGCTCTATATTGTTTAGTAAAACCTGGAGTTTTACTGAGTTCTTGCAAGAACAGTATTGGGAGGCCTTATTAGACTTACAGAGCATTTAACATAGCTTTATTAACATCTGTGAGTTTTTAATTAAGATATGAACGACTTGAGGGAGCAACTGAATGGCTCCCTAATGAATTTGTTACAATAATTTCCTTCAGAAAGTACATCTGAGCCTAACTTACATTCCTCCTGCAATTAATTTATGTAATTTATTCCAGTAAGTGCTGTAGTTTTTCCCTGTAATTGTTCACTGAATTGACAGGTTTAATGTCACGTAACATGAGAACCTGCAGTACCAAGCTTACAGTACTTCATAAAAGTTGATATTACATGTTGTACTATTGAATGTTGGCAAGAAGAAGGCAATAAAATATTCCTGTAAAATAGAAACATCCAAATGACAGATATTAAGGCCAAATTTTTTTTAAAAAAGAACAAACTCTCCAAAGATAGCTCTTTAATCCATATTTAATCACACAGGTAAGTGACCAGATCTTTACACATGCAGGTTTTGAGTTTGAGGTCCAGCAAAGTACATAGCCATGTGGTCTGTGCATCCCTTGCACATCAAAGAGCAGTTTCCAGAAGAGGGTTCAAAGATATGATGCCAAGAACAACCTTTCCATGCACACGTCTGGCTCTTGCCATCCCTTCCCAGTGAACTCCAGAGCTCGCAGCATGTGTCCCTGTGTAATAAACATCAGATATGTGCTGAAACGTCCATGGAGTCATACATGTGTGATGCCTGGATGCTCAGCACTGCTGAAGTATGCATATTTAAAAGCTGAAGTGGAGATTTAGGATTCTAAATTTAGTTAACTGTTAAAAAAACATCCTTAGCTTTTCTCTGGACAATGTTTTCAGTGGATGATGTTTGTTGTGATGAAATCAAAACTACAAATTGCACCTCTGTTGGTCACAGTGCTGGCTTCTGTGGTTTGCTTGGCAGTGGATCAGAGGCACTCTCCTCCTGTTACAGACACCATATCCATACCATCACTTGCACTGCATGGTGGTGGTGACTGCCCCAGAGCATCCCTGCACACCCCTATTTTTTCATTCTCCATGTACCAATCAGATCATAAATAACAGTTATAGAAACACAGAGCTTTGATTTTTTGACATCATGTACATTTTCCCTTCCTTTACTAATGTTTTTTCATATCCTGCTGTTCTGTGCTTTCCTCCTGCCCTCTGTTTATCTTTCTGCCTGCTAGCATTTGCAGTATGAATCCTGGGCTGCATCAAACAGAGCGTGGCCAGCAGGTTGAACGAGGTGATTCTGTCCCTCTATACTGCTCTTGTGAGATCCCACCTGGAGTGCTGTGTGTGTACAGTTCTGGTGTCCCCAGCAAAAAAAGGATATGGAACTGTTATAGCAAGTCCAAAGGAGGGCACAAAGTCGATAAGAGGACTGGACCACCTCCCCTACAAAGACAGGCTGAAAAAGTTGAGGCTGCTCAGCCTGAAGAAGAGAAGGTTGCATGGAGACACATTGCTTTTCTAGGGCTTTAGCAAAATGATCCTGTTATTTTGTTCATAATGGGAGCTGCCAGCAGCACAGACTTGGCTGCTCAGCCAGCAGCACTCAAGCTCTGGCTGGGCACGCAGAGCGTGGAGTGAGTGCAGAGCAGACCCTTTCCCAGTGGATGTGCTGCAGGGAAGCTGTCACAGGCACTGCTGTGCCTGTCCCCTCTGGATGCTCTCTTTCAAGGGCTGTAGAACACAGCTTTCTTGTGAAATCCCCCAAACTAAAATGGAATCAATTCTGATTTTTCACCCTCTGCTGATGTAGCTATTGGGAAATGACAGATGTCTTGTGTTCTGGCCTGTCCTTTCTTGTCCTATGGTGTCACACTTACTTAGCAACATCCCTTTTTAAATACATCAGAGAGAACAATTTAATACAAATCAAATTTAAAAATAAAGATTCAAATGCATTTAGAGAATCCATAGGGAAGAAAAGTGAGAGGAGAGTCACAGAAATTACATCCTAATTTTGGGGTTTACAGTTGCAGGAACCACCAATGGTCTGTGTCAGCATACACATTCGTACCGACTTCTTCATAAAAAAATCTTTATACACAAATATATCAAAACTATTATCAAACATATAGCTCTCTGTATACATATGTATGCTTTTAGATTTATCATCTAGAAAAAGAAGGACCTGCATTGCTATGGTGTCATCTAAAGTGTAGAAATAGAAGATTTTCATTAGTGCTGTATTTTGAGTTCTGACCCTCAAGGCACCTTGTATCTCTGTTGTTCCTGTCTTTCACTGACAAGCAAATTAACTCTCCATATCTAGAAAATAACAAAATCCTGTATAATGGAATCCTGATGCTGAATTTTCTTTTCTTCAAAGTGCAAGGTTTCTGGTTTAGCCCATGATTCAGTGTGTGCTTCTAAACTGGCCTGGCTATTCTGCTGGCTCTGTTCCAGGGTTTGCAGGGTTTACATTGGTTTATTTCTGTAAATGGGCTGTAGAGAGAGCCTAAGGTGTACAGAGCTTAAGCTAATACCAATAAAACAGAGTGGAGTGGTAAACTTCTAGCTTTCCTTAACTTTTAGTTTTGTAAGAATCGTAGGCTAAGTGATGTCTCAGAATTATTCAAAAAGGGTTCATAATTATCATACTGCTTTAGAGAAGGAACAAGTTTGTTTATAATGCCTGGACCATGTACCAAAACACTAAGCACAGTGAAAAGTTTTCTGATACACAGGTCTGAAGTTCTCATTTGTTACATTTGGATGGAGTGCGGGAATAATCAGTCACATGCTGCTTTATAATTATAGTTCTCATGGGTTCACAGTGTCTGTGTCCTCTTCTTAAAACATATTCTTTCCAGTGTCAGAAGTCAGTAGGAAAACTGGTCCTTTTTGGTTTCTGGGTCACTCCATACTGCAGAGCATCTCCATTCATTCTTCTTTTTTTTCAAGCATCTTATGAAATTGGTTTAGTTGTGTTACTGATGGTTGTGTAAATGTGAGCTTAAGAGAAGATGTACTTTGTCTGCCGATAAAATTCAAAAGTATGTAAAAAGTAAGGGCCAGTAGTCTCATCCTCATAGGCAGTGAATACAGCTCCTGACAGTCTTGTCCTCAAATTCAGCACAAGTGGATGAGAGCAGAGCAGAAGCAGTATCAGTGGGGTTGGGCACCACTTACCGCAGAACTAGATTGTGTTCTTCTTGGTATATCTTCAAGATTTCAGATATGTGCTTTAAAATCTTTAGTCCTGTGCAAGTTAGTGGTGATTTTCTTTTTTTCCATACCTGGGTTTCTTCAAGTCTGACAGGAAATCCCTAAATTTCATTTAATTGCCTTTTCCCATATATAATAGGGCTTGGGATTCAAAGGAATTCATTCAACATGCTTTCCGGATGGCATTTAACTTCCCAAGAAAAAACAGTAACAGGAAGAGTTGTTTTAATTAGCACATGAGCTGTGCAGCAGCTAATGTATTCCACCTCTTCACTGTTGTAAAAGGAGCGGATTTCTTGGTAGCAAGAAGCAAGCAGAGAGGAGGGACTGTGTTCTGCTCTCCATATGCCTCACAGCCCCATTCACGGGGAAGGTGTGAACGGGAGGTGATTTGCAGCCGCCTGCCACTTGTACAGAACAAGCTTTTGTTGTTCTCCAGGCTGGAAAGAGACCCGGCTCCCCTCTACAGCCCTGCTGCAGTGCAACAGGTAGACAGCAGCCTTCAGTGATTTTAATTTCAACAATAAGGGATTGCAAAGAAAAATTATTTTTTAATTTACTTTTTAAAAGAGAAGTACTGGATATCAGGCTGGAAAAAGAGATCCCTCATTTCCCTGGACGTGATTATTTCTTGATTGAAAGTCTTAAGGAAGCCCCATATTAGAGGAACCTTTGAAATTACACCTCTTTTCCCTCTCTCTAGTCAGCTTTAACCTGGTGTCGGATTGAATCTTCAACTGGTAGAAGGATCTTCAGCACCCCCCTGGGGTTCCAGACTGAGTCCAGCAGTTCTGCTGTCACCTGTAAACAGGGACAGGAGGTGTGAAAGGGATTTCTCCCTGAGGAGTGAGGGGATACAGTTCACTATTCCCTCACGAATAGGGTCAGGATAGGAAAGAAATCCCTCCAGATTTTGTTTTCCACCAGTAATTCCTGGTGTGGAAACAGTGTATTAGACTTAGTCCAGTTCCTTCTAACTTAATCCACAACATTTGGCTTTATTGATGCAGGAAAACAGGAATTGGTTCCTTACAAGGCACTGTTTGAACTTCTTGATGTGGGGACTGGAAACAGACATTGGGCCTCTCCCTGCTCCAGTGCTCCTCAAGATAGGTTCTGTTTTGCCAGAAGGCACAATTGACACAGCCCAGCTCACTAAGGCTCACAGTCCTCTCATGTTGATTAATGAAATCAAGCGACCTGTGAAACAGGTGGTGAGGGTGAGCAATTTCATGAGCCCACCGGTGTGTTTGCACAAGCTATGAAGGAAAGCCTGAGTTCCAGACAGCATTTCCCTGGCAATGAGCTTCAAGTGATGAATGATGTTAAAGAGGCTGCGCTTCACCGAGAAATTGCTCAAGAGAAAAATCACCGAGTAACAGAAAGCAAAGTGGGACATGCTGGGCCAGGCAAGGTGAGGAGCATCTCTAGGGCTTCCAGCTACAAAGGCAGACCATTGGAAAAAGAGATCCCTCATTTCCAGCTGGAAACTGCCCTGCAGTTCCAGAAGTGGCAAGTGACAAGCTGGTTTGAAATGAGTTTTTGTCAGAGTATCGGAGTATGCAGATCTGGCACATGCATTACAACAAAAGTATTCCTATAAGGCATTTTGCACTCATTAAAAAAATATTAACAATTGCAAGAGCCTGTCCAAAAATATATGAGTGTCTGCCTTAGAATTATAACATGGGAGTCACTGAGGTCCAGTTCATGCTTGCTTCATTGCTTTGTGGGCTATAACGGCATAAATCCTCAGCAGCTTGCTTTGATGTAGCCCTGCAGCAGTCATTTATCTGTTCTGCTGCACCAGCTGGGGATCCAGCTTGGAGCTTCTCAACAAACACTATTCAGACAAATGAAAGCTCAGTGTCTCATCACCATCTTGTAGGAATAGTTTCAGACCTCTGTAAGTGTGTGTGTATGTATATATATTATATATATATATTCTGGTGTGCGGAACACAAAGATATGAAAGAGTAATCCAGGTTAGCTGTTAAACATTCCCTGTACATTTTAAAATACCACCTTTTTTTATTGTTTCTTTAGCGCATAAGGATTCTGTCCTTTGTCAGTTGTAGAGGAAATTTTGTTCGGGGTCCTTCTACCCAAAAATCCAGGTGCCTTCTTGGCAGTTTGGATGCCTGTTTTCAGTGCCAGGCTCCACAGGCACAGCACTGTGGGTGCTGGACCTGCAGAGAGACCCTGTCCTCTCAGTGGGATTCTGGGTAGACATAGAGGTTTGCTGGTGCAGGATCAGTTGCAGAAATGGAGGAATGGACACACAAGCCACTACAGCAGCATCCCTGAAGAAGACAATAGCAATAAGCAGGTGTGAGTGTGTTGGTGTGAGCATGTGGCAAGAAGGGTTATTCTGTGATGGAGCTTCTGCCACAGGAATGAGGAGTCAAACGAGAGTAGAGGCAGTCAGATGTCATGAGGAGTGGGGCTGTGTTGACAAGGCAATAAAAATAGCAGGTGACCCACTTATCTCTCACTTGGCTAATTCTCATCAGCAGGTCAGCTGAGAAGATGTTTTTTCAATGCTTCTGTTCAATGTCAATCCTGTGGTGAAGGGGATGGAGTCAAGGCTAATAATCTCTCTTTGCCAAGGCACAGTCTGGCCGCCTGGAGTGACCTTTTACATGCTCCTGTAATTGGAGTTTGGCCTCGGTAGAAGATAATAAGCAATATACCTTAGAAAAAGTGCTTTGGAAAAAAATATTAAAGGTAGTAACTGTGCCACTTTGAGAGATAAGGACCTTTTTGTGATAATATGGCCCAGTCCAAGTATATGGCTGTAATTTCTGCTGTATTTAGCAGAGACTCTTCCCCTTTCTTTTTGTTGCAAAGGTAGGAAATGGATTTGGAGTCAGCAGGCTGCCAGCGAGGGCCCAAGTATGATGCCTGAGGAACAGTTCCCCTCTTCATGGCTCTTTTGTCCAAGGGACCAACAAACCAGCTGGCTCCTTTCCACATGGTGGGGGACTCTTCTTTGGGATCTGCTAACATGGGACCTTTTGTTTGCTATGGAGAGCAAAATATACCCTCTGCAGATGAAAATGCTCTGTGATTGAGGTTACAAATGTTGGAGAGGTGCTGTTCGCTCTGTGGGCTGTTAGGATTTTTGCCTTCTTGCTAAGCTGCAGAGACTTATCACATGCTGTCTAACAAGCCCCCCTGAGTTTCTGGAATATAACATGATGAAATGAATTTAAATTTTCCTCCCAATTATCCTTTTCCTACTGCTTGTTATCAAAATATGTGAAAGTTTTTCACTCACTCAGCTGCGTGTTTGTTTATTTCTTTAGGCTGTGACTCCTCAGTGAACCTGACATCTCAGAAGGCCACAGATGCAGTGGACAGTATCTTTCAGTCCCTCAGGGATATTGCAAGAGCTCGAATGCACATGAAACAATTTAATTCCATACATAATCCAGGCAGCAACACTCACCAGGCAAGTGGATCTTTCTTTTCCCTGTGTATGTTATTTCTCTATCATACTGTCAAAATTACAGCACTAATTTTGCTGATGTACTAATCCTATATGCATTCTGCCCATGTAGAAGACACTTAGGTATAGCTTTTATAATTGACCTAATCATCAAGACCTTCCTCAAGTCCTCTGTCCAAATTTAAGCATATGCCTGTCAATGTCAACAAAGAGTTACCTGAGGAAGAAATTTGGGCTTTGCTCTGCAGCACTGTGATACAATACATAAATGCCTGTGGAAGGCAAGGCTAGGTCAAGGTAGTTCCTAACTAAGACCTTTCATGGCATAGCCAAGCAGTATGTCCACACCCCTACAGCAGCTATATTCCCATGTATTTTCTCTTTCATCCCTGTAAATGTGAGAGGCAGACACATGAGATGATAAGAAAAGCCTCCTGAAAGTGTAGTTAACATCAGTGTGTTCCTTGCGTGTAATTCAGATTGTCTGCTTAGGGATAAGTGCTGGAATAGAGCAAGGGATATATTAACACCTTGTAGCCCCTTAATCTGGCCATGCGATGGATTTAATTCTTGAATAGGATGAACCTTCTGCTGAGGGAAGTCCAGGAGGTTTACAACAGTAGAATTAAGCAAGTAGTATGTGATAGTCTATCATACATGATGCTCTCTACAAATGGGCCTGTCTTTTGACTGGCAGATGGTAAACACATGGGTTGTGTGTGTTCAGTTTAGCTCCTCTGAAGAAGTAGGGCCCATCCATACTCATGGCCATACTCATTCCCAGCTCTGCTTAGTGCTATAGGAATGAGTTTAGCCTATACATATTTTTTTACTTCATCTGTTAGAAGCTGGGAAGCCTCCATTTCTTCTGAAGACTCACCAAAAGATTTCTATAGATAAGTAAGCGGGAATTGGAGAACGTCTTAGGAGGACTTTTTGTAACACTGAGGTTTGTATGTCTTACATAAAACAATAGATGTTTTCATCAAGTTCTCAAGGCAGTTCATGTAGTGACCATGCAACAAGAGAACATTTTGCCTGTTATTGAAAATACTTTCATCTTGATCTAAGTATATTTCTCCCATCTCCTTCCATTCCTCTATCCCTATCTCTGTTCATCCTTCCATCCCTCACTCTCCTTTTCTCACTCTTTTTCTTTCTCTCTCTTTTTGTTTCTCTTCTTCTCTTTATAATCTTGTCTGAGGTGTAGCCATTGAGTTTTTTAACAGCTGTTTTAAACACAATTTGTGCGCCACCAAAATTTAAAGTTGATAAAAGTTTCATTATGAGAGAGAAATTAATGCAGCTATTGGGGATTGTACAAAAATAAAAACTCCTTAAAAATTTAATAGATTAATTTCAAGTCATAAAATATTTTAATAATATTTGAAACTATCATAGTTTAAAAAGGTAAGGGATCATACCATCTGCATTTTAATATCTGTGTAGCCTAACTGGATTGTTTTGAAGGGCATGAGTTTTGGTGCTGAAGATTCAAACATGCAAAATCATAGCACATTTTTAATGTCTTTTGAGTATATAGTTTTGTCTGAAGTCAGATGATGCTTTCCTTTAATTTTGTGCAGTAAGCCTCTCTGTTAAACTGTGATTTGATCTCTGCTCCAAAAATATTTAATTCCTAATGTTTTTCTGTTCCCCATCTATGAAGATTTTAAACAGATTTTTATACATAGGACTTCATTCCTGCATGTGTATTTTCAAACAGTTGTTTATTGCGTGACTAGATTTGACAGAAATCTTGACATGTTCTAAAAGATCCTGCAGCTCATGTCTGCTGTAATTTGCTTTGTTGGCTCAACTAAAAATTATGCACATGTTGTGAGAAGAACTAAATGAGTTGTATAAATCTTTGTTGACAGGATTATATTCAAAAACTGTAAGTTTTGTTTCTCACTGTAAAGTGTTGGATGAAAAGCATTTCTTTAATGACTCCAGAAAATCTTAGTTTCAAGCCAAGTGATTTGCTTTTTTATTTTCCATCCATTTTTACTTTTATTTTGCAAGATGTCTCTTGTAGATTTCATCTTTACAAAATTAATGACGTTACACTTCATTCCCATAAGAAATCTAGAGGATAATATATACCTGGGCTAGTCCCAAAGGAAAACAAATGTGCTAATTTGAAAGTTGCTAATTTTCTAAGACAGTTGCAGTTACCAAAACAATTGTGGTTCTGCTGCAGTTTGGGGAAAGTTAAAAGCAGCAAAACAAAGCTCCATCTGCAAATCAAGTAAGCTTGAATTTTCTTTAAAGAAGTCTCTAAAAGTTTTATCTTAACAACTCTTTCAGGATGGCAAAGAGGTTTAAACTTTTGTACAGGAATGTGGAAATGACTAGGCTACTAATTGATATTCAGCCTGGGCTTGTGGACCCTGAAGAGGATGCAGGATTGATCATGTGGGCATAGATCGTCCAGCATGCTGTCCATTTGTGCTGTTAGATTTTCCACCTTTCCTAACCTCTCTGAAGCTCTGACATGCATAGTAGTGGTGGGATTGTTTGGCCTGTTTTTCTCCAAGTTTTCTACAGGTGGAAGTATTACATGGAATGCCTTGGCCATAGAAGCTAACAGGGACTGCTTAACTCTGCTCTCCTATAAGGGACAAATAGGCAGGTTGGCCTTTTCACAGCTCTGCTGATATCCAGATTTCAGTGGGGACAAGACACCTGTGGAAAGGCAGGAGTGGTTAGTTAAGCCATCCCTCCTAAAAGTCTCTGTTTAAGTGTTTGTGAGATTATTATGAAGGGAATGAGATCTGAGTGCACAATGGGCAACAGAGTCTCATCCCTACTGTTATCCATTTGTGTACTATCTCCAAAAAGATCCCAGAGAAACTAGAAGTCCCCCTTTCTTCCTTGCCTCCCTTTACTGATTTAATACACATTGAGCAGAGTAAATGTGTGGCTGTCTTCCAGTCTTTTCAGTTCTATGTTCTGCTGGTGCACACCATTTGCAGTCAAGGTCACAAACTCTCTGGTTTCCTTTCTAGAATAGTTATTTTTGTAACCTTTAATGAAAGTAAAATATTGACAAGAACAGTTGCACCAAGTCTAAACCAGGTTTATTCACAATGCCCTGTTCTTTTTGTGCAGGCTTCTTACAAACCGCTGCTGAAACAGGTAGTGGAAGAGATCTGTAATCCTGAGCGAGTGGATCCTGTGGATATTGAGCATATGTCATCAGGCCTCACCGATCTCCTTAAAACTGGATTCAGCATGTTCATGAAGGTAAACCAGCCTTCCAAAGCTGATCTGTAAGGTTTTCTTGAGGTCAGAGCATCATGCAGCAATAGCTGATTTTATGTGTTTTAGTTGATATTTTGCAGCAGAACTTAAGGGGAAGTTAGGAGATTTAAATCCTTGCAGGACTCGGGGCTTGAAGCACCACTCTGTAGGTACAGTGCAGGCAGGTAGTGCCTGCTGAACAAGATGGGAGGAATGTAGCAGACTGAACATCTAAATAAGCATGATGCTGGACACCTAAATAAAGATGCTCTGTCTGGGAGGAGGCAATGTGGCTTTGCTGAAGCGAAGTCCTAACTCAGATAGCTTTCAGCACTCTTCAGAGACACCTAACAAGTAAATTGATAAGCAAGTGCTTGTTGATTTAACCTACCTACTTTTAAGGACACCAAGCAGCCTCGAGATAAGAAAGAAGTATGAACAGTCTGGTCTCACAGTGTGTGCAGGAGGAGCTTCATAATTCAGTGCCTTTTCTATAACTTGATAGGGTTCAACTTGCAGTAGAGAGGAAGGAAGCCCATTAGAATTTGTTTTGTGGATGCTCTTAGCATGTTTTAAGACAGTCATTCTACAAGAATTTACTCTGCTTTAGAAATTAGCCTAAGCTAAGTGTTCACTAAATATTTACAGAGATGAAGTGTGGAGTAGCTAGCATGCTGTACATTCTGCTTTGTCTTACTGCACATCCTGAATTCTCCACTGAAAACAAACCCAAATTTACATCAAACCACATCAATTTTATGATTATGAATACAGTACATTTTCTGTACCATGCCCGCTGTTCTTCTTCCAGCTTTGCCCTCAGCACAGAAGAGCCATCAGCAAACCATGTGAAGCAGTGGGCACAAGTTGCAGCAAGGGAAATTCCAGTTGAATATACAGAAAAAACATCCACTGTAAGAGTGGTTAAACCCAGAGAAGTCGTGAATTCTCCATCTCTGAGATATTCAGAGATTGGCCAAACAAAGCCATGAGCAATCTGATACAATTTTGAAGTTGGCCCTGCTTTGGACAGGGAAGTGAACTAGATATGCTACAAAATTCCTCCCCACCTGAACTGATTGTTCTGTGATTCTATGGTAATAGAAAAGAAAAAGGATTTTTTGTCTTTTGTGCAAATGCCTGTTAGACCTGTATTTAAAAACAGGTGACAAAAATAGTTTTGACTTTTGTGTTAGCAGTATTCTGGAACCCACTATCAGAATAAGAAAGATATTTTTCTGTTATTTCAGACAAAGTTAGTACTGAGCACAAAATCAAATATGCCTAAAATCCACTGCTCGTTTTCAGGAATCTCTTTCCACAGTCGAAATGGATTTCCAAAAAGTATTCAGTTAGGTTCCTGAATCTAAATTCTTAGCTCTTCATAGCTTATGATAAAGTCCCAAGACAAAAGAGGATAGCTATAGAAATAGTGACCCACTATTCTTTCCATTCATGTATCAGAACTGAAAAAATTTATACCAGTGCTCCAAAAATAGTAGAATTAAAAACACGTTTCACTGTCAAATGAAGTAACCAAAATGATTTTTTAAATTATTTGTTTTATTTACCAATAACTCTCACAATTGTATTCATGTCGTATTTGGTTATTGCAAAATTTTTAAGCAGGACTCCAAAAGGCCTAAATACTTAGATGGAGACATTGACACCTTAATAATGTGTGTGAGATGGCAACATGTACCTGTAAGTACCTGCATCTCTGCTAGTAAGACAAATAGCCTACCATAAGGAATACTTAAGAGACAAGCAAGTAAACTCTGTGTAGGATGAATGTTTCATAGGCATCGTCACAAACCTCACAAACATGTGTCTATGCTTGCTCTTTAGTTTATAGCCTGGCTTGTTGGCATGTGCTCAATTATTTCATGAGTGAGTTTCTGACCAGCCTGTATTTCTGACACAATCACACCATCAGCACAGTAATTATTTTTTGAGCTTCCTTGTGTTTTTGTCTCTTCCTCAATGCCAACTCATGTAAAAATGTTTTGGTAAGTGATTGCCTCAGGTGAGTTAATTCAGGACAGACTTTTAAAGATATCTCTCATCCAGAAGGTGTTTCTCTGGCAGACGTGTTTGTTTTGAAGCTAAGGGAGGGTGAAGGGGAACCGCCTCCCTGCCTCAAGGACTTCTGTTTTGACGGCTGCTCTGTACCACACGTGTTTTATGATGATCTGAGCTTGCTATCACTAATACCAAGTGCCCTGCACAGCAGCCGAGTTTCTGGTGATTGACGTGTTTTCCTTTTTCTAGTTGTTCAGCTAAATTAATTGGTTTCTGGTCACAAATACCAGAATCATCGGTGCTGCTGTCTTTGTAGGCAGAGTCATCCCCCACAGGACAGTAAAGATTGCTTCTGCTGACTTTCCTTGGAGCAAAAAGCTTTGTTCTGTGAGTTGCCACGAGCCATGAGAACAAACCTGTCCTCCAAGCCTTTTCTGCTTCAGTTTTAGAGTTTTATTGACCACTGCCACCCTGTTTTCCCACCTTCCTCCCTCCCTCTCCTCCACGCAGACACATGCACCAGCAAAGAGCCCTCTATCCACCAGGACATGCAGTGTGGTGGGCTCAGAGCTGGAGAGAAGGCTCTGATGTCCCACTAGGACACTGCTGACACAGGACACCAGCCCCCTTCGTCTGGGCTTTTTCACTTCAGTGTTATGGTATTGAGGGTTTTTCGGTTAGTCTTTCTAATTGCTCAAGATAGGTCTCCAAATTACTGTTAGTGCATGGAATTTTGAACTGAAAGTGAATTTCGCTTGGGAATTTTTGCAAAATTTAGAGTTCACAGTAAATTCAGAGTCCTTGGGAATGTCCCAAATCAGCTGAACTTTAGAAGGATCCCGAAGGTACATGTTGCTTTTGTTGCAGTCCATTTCAGTTCTTCTGTATCACTGAAATGAGTTGTGTTTAGCTACATGCAGCCAGTTCCTTCAAAAGCAGAAGCCTTGGGTGGTTGTATTATCAAACACAAAAAAAATTGGCAGAAACTTGCATTCTTAACACAGCCAAATATTTTGTACCCAAAGTATTGTCCTCCTTCAAAACACTTACGCATAGCATAACAAAATTACGGGTTCCAAGACCCTTTTCATTTCAATTTTAATTTAATTTAGAGTTTGCATGCCTAATAGTATTTTTAATACACATTTCTGGAATTTGTGGTTTGAACTTTAGTCTTCTGAAAAATAATAAGTTTTATATAGGCACCATGTGTTTGGATCTAGGTTTATTTTGACTGAAGGAAATGATTTGTCAAGACGTTTTCTCTTTAGCATTGCCCTGAAAGCTTGTGTTTTCTGATGAATGTTCTTATACTGGGTGTTCTTTCAGTGTGCCCAATCTTCTGCATGTATGTTTATTATTAGTTGGTTGTCGCGAGGAAGGATATTAAGAATCACAGAGTCACAGAATGTTCTGAGTTGGAAGAGACCCACAAGGATCATCAAGTTCAACTCCTGGCCCTGCACAGGACACCCCAAGAGTGTGCATGTGCCTGAAAGTATCCAAACACCTCTTGAACTCTGTCAGGCTTGGTGCTTGACCACTTCCCTGGGGAGCCTGTTCCAGTGTCCAACCACCCTCTGGGTGAAGAACCTTTTCTTTAATATCTAAGAACTTCATGCCACAAAGAAACAGAGACTTTATTCAATAGCAAGTCTTTCAAGTTCAAGTTCTTTGAATGACCCTTCTTGAGTCATTCAGAAGATTCATGAGATGGAGTGAAGCTGTTTGCTGACGAGACAGTCCAGAAGAATAAAGAGCCATGAAAAGAAATAAAACAGTAATTCTGTATTACCTGAAAATGCCATAGCAGAGCACTTTGTCAACTTGTATCTTTGCCATCTTTCTGAGCAGTTTAACTTTGTGTAAGTGCCTTCAGCGATTATGGCATGAAATATTCTAGTATTTTAGCAAGTAACAATTCTATTTGACCTGATTTGTAAGTAAATATTTAGGTCTTACACCCCTGATAGTGTTTGTAGTAGAAATGGACTTTTTTTCATTTGAGGTTGACACTATGTTGAATGCAGATAGTAAGAAGTGAGAAGTGGGAAAGTGCATAAAGCAAGTCTTTGTAAGCTCTGGTGTATTTATTTAATTGGTTAGTTGGTGTAAGTGCACGATTGATCAATATTGTAATAGAGTTGCAGGACACCCTACAATTGTAATATATCTGCTACCTGTGCCATCAGCTCAATGAAGGCGGCTGGCAAAGTGGGGGTGAATAAGAGAATAAACACCCATTACACAAATACTCAGCTCACTAATATATCTATCTAAGGCTTTTTGTACTGTTTTCAAACTCCCCCATGCCTGGGGAGCAGCACTGAACAGGGAGCCCAGTGTAATCAAAGCCAGCTAGCCTGAAGAGATAACATGCCATCTCTCTGTACTGATTTCAAAGGGAAGAGTCTTTGCTGAAGGTTGCCAGGCAGAAAGCCTGACAGACCTACAGGATGAAAAACTGCCCAAAGACTATATATAGGAAAGCCACAATAAGGAAAAGAAGGAGAGCTGTACCCTCAGGAGCTGGAGCCACGAGGATCAAAGATACCTGCTGTGATGGTGAAAGCAAAGGAACCACGCTCTGCCCAGACACGAGTTGATGACGACTTTCATTCTGTTGAGTGAATGCTGTTAAAAACCTATGCTTGTGGAGGGACGGGACATGGAGATCTAAAAAGGAATTAAACTGTTCTTTCACTTTTCAGAGCCAAACATTTGGAGTGTTTCATACTCTGGAGTGATGTGACAAGAGCAATTATATTGGCTCCGTTGACATTGCTCGCAAAGAATGGAGCAAGGCACTGTCGGGGGAGTATGTTTTCTCAAGAAAGAAAGAGTTTACTAGGAAACAGCAGACTTCTAGGAGTGGTTAAGAGAAATCTGATGTAAAGCATCACCCTCACATTTGAAATTAAAGCACAGTTTTATAAAACCTTAACTGAAGTGGAATGTTTGTGGCATTTTAGAGATAATTGGGGAAAAATGAAACAAGTATTTTCTTTGAGGTAAAGTTTCTCTAGATTAGTTATGAGGCAGTTGTAGAAGTATTGAAAATTCTGAAGTGAAGCAAGCTAGAAACTGATTTTATACTATAATGGATTTGTTTTATTTTTATTGGATGAATTGTAAAAGATTATTCGCTGCACTGGTGAAAACATATTGCATAAAATTCTTTCCCTTGCTGACCTCAGGCAGGGATTCTAGCATGTTTAGGCTGGACTCCTTGCTTCTACTGGGTAGTAATTTACCCTTCATTCCTTAAAGCCTTGTGCATATATGTATCCAGAGTATACACATACCACCCAAGTAATCTCCTCCCACTCTGGGAAAGGGAAGAAAGGAAGGAAGAAAGAATGGAGGGAGAAGCCCTCAGACTTCATGAGATGCTTCTCTAGGTTTCAGTGGAATCCATGGAGACTTTATTTCCCTGAAAACAGTTAATTAGCTCTAACTGGGTGTCATCCCCGTTGACTTCCCTCTCAGCTGCTACAGAAACCAGCATTCCATGAGTATTTCTTTCTGAGCTTCCTCTCTGGTCTTCCTCTAGTATCTCAGGCAGCCAATCACTGATAGTCCATAGGTTTAGACCTGGATGAAGCAATGACAAATAATGCTTGCCTTCATTTTACAGGTGAACCGCCCCCACCCTGGTGATAATCCTCTTCTGATCATCTTTATGGTTGGTGGAGTGTCAGTCTCTGAGGTCAAAATGGTGAAGGATCTGGTAGCAACACGCAAACCTGGTACCCAGGTAAAAACAGTTCTGAACATACATATCTAAACAAAAACTAGGAAAATTCATCAAATGTTTCCTATAGCACTGGTACCAAACCTTCAGAAAGCCAATGCCACATGGACAGAAATGATGCTAGGATTTTGCTCTGAAACATCTGTAAGCAACAAGTGTTCAAGCACCAAGGGTCTGTTAGAGGCAGCAACAAAAGTAAGAAAGAATGTTGGAGAGTTCAGAACAGACTGGCATTAATTTGAAGGAGCTTTCATCATGTCTCAAAAGATTAGTTTCTTTGTATTCTTTATAAACAGAAATATTTGCTGTCCAAAAGGCTACAGGCTCCCTGGCAATCCATCTACAGGATATACATAATGCAGGGGTACTCAGAAGGAGTCTGGGTCCCACCTAGTGACTTCTCAGTGGTGATCCTGCAGTCAAGCCAATTAGCACTGCTGAGGAGCAAAATAAATTAGCCTGGATACCGCTGTACTGTTTTTGTGTCTGGCCAGGTGTCATAGATAGCTGGCCACTAGTCCTTAAGTAGCCTGAAGCAAGTGATGTGTAGAAATCCCCAAGTGTGCATCCCTTGAATGTGCTGTTGGACTCATGGAAGGAGGATGGCTCCCACAGTGAAGCTTCAACAGCATCCATATGGCTGGTCTTTGCCTCATTCATTCTCTGGCAGCAGAACTTTGCTACAGTGGCTGTCATCTGAAAGGAGAAGGGAGGGAGAAGAAGAGGAGGATGGATGAGCTCTGGTGGCACCTGAGATGTTAAAAAACATCATTGATTGTAAAGAAACAACCAGATGTCTGTTGAGTATTGCAGATACAAAGGGAGATAAAAAAACTCCAAAGTGCTGTGTAACCAGATGCATCATAAGCATAACTCTAGTTTCCAGGGTGGGTTGTAAACATCTTGTTTTCAATTCCTATGGAACGCAGTTTTGATTAGTGAGAAATCATTAGCAAAAGCAGAGCAGCCCCTCGGTTTGACATGTGTTTTCAATGTTTTAGTTACCTCTGCAAAGCAGTCTCAAGCAGTATTTTCCAAGATGGAGTACCATTTTTAGTGATGTTTTTTTGATCTGATAACATGTTTCTCCTCCATTAACCAATTGCTGATCTCCTCACAACAGCGAATTAAATTCTTTTCCCTCTTGGAGGGGAATTGAGTTGTGACACACTGATGGACAAGTTAATCCACACACAAAACATATTAAGACACCCTGAAAGATAAACAGAGGGTTAACATCTGAGTTGTTTGAGAACTATGCAGGGAGATTTTCAGCTGGCTTTCTGAAGGGACTTAAGGCTTGACAGTGGTGACATTGGATCTGGTGTTGCTTTGCTTTGGCTTAACCCTGGCAGCAGGTCACCCTCTGAGGCAGATTCCTAAAGCATTTTAAGCTTTTACTGCATCTTGCCCTTTGTGCAAATGTGCTGTGTTAGAGGTGAAAGGACTTCAGGGGAGAGGTGGGAGGAGGAAGAGTGAGAAGAAAAGAAGCAGTTGTGCTAGTCTCTCATATAAAAAAAGTTTATAAGTTTGTTGGATTTACCTGGATTTCTGCACTATAGCTGTGAATATGCACCACCTGTTTAGGATTATTCTCTTTTCAAGAAGCCAGGCATTTATCTAACTCGACCCAGGGTTTAACAGAGCTTTTTTGTGCTGTTTGGGCAATCAGGTTCAGGCATCAGGGGAACACTGGCCTTCCAAGTCCCTTCCAGTCAAACAAAGCACTGATATTTATACTCATATTGGCTCTTGGAGAAATGGAGAAATGTGTGAGTACAAAAACTGAGAAAAGTAACTAAAGAAAAACTGACAGGGTTTACTTCAGCAATTGTTTGGAGTTGAGGCAAATGACATTTAAATCTGGAAAAGGACACGTTTCCATCCACAGAACTGCTCTGCATCTGAATATAAATGACAATTTTATTTCTCATGGAGAAACACAAAGGATTGCAGTTTTTCCTACACATTGAGGGGTTTTTTGGATGGTGGTAAATAACTCCCCATACCTAGTGAGAAGTACCTTACTTTCAAAGGAAGAAATTCTCTTTTTCTGCTTTGAACAGGAGACTAATAAAGGGGAAAGAGCATGTGAGGAAGTTTCACTCTCACTTCTCCTAACATGCACAATCATCTATCTGGTTGTGGCTGAGGCAGGCAGACAGATGAACCCCTCCAGATGCACCAGCAGGTGTTAGCTGCATATTTTCCTGCCCTCTGCTGGGGGGAAACTGTCCATTGGAGCTCAGTGGGTCAGGATGGGAGCTCCTGGCTCTTCCACCTTGGCTGCCACCAGGAGGGGTAGCCCCTCAGGTGAACAATGAAAGACAGGCATGCTATACAGAACAAGATGTGCAAAGGACTGTCTTGAAGAGAGCTGACTGGAGAAGAGATGGACATTACTTACCTGGGCAATTCCCCCCTTCTCCATAAAAATGAAAGAACATTCACATTTATCCCCCTCAATTTGCCCTCAGAGATACTGGGGGGAAAGGAGGGAAGTCCCACTGTATTTGGCAACATCCTTTCTGAGATGTTAAAGTTGCAAATCTCTTTTTTCTCTCTGGGATTGCTGTTAGTTGCACCAAATCCCCTCAGGGTTCAGTGGTAGGACTCCAAGAAGAAATTGCTTTTATCTGTCAGTGGCTATTGTTGATGTTTGGCTTGTATGCTCAAAAAATTTTGGTAACGCGTCCCTTCATGTTTTTCAGAGTTAAGCTGCGTGATAACAAGATGAGCACATACTGTGCTATAGTCTGATTCTCATGTAACTTAAGTAAGACAGTGTCAGCCTTTGGCATCTGCAAATTACAGAGTTTTTCAGACTTAGGAAGGAAGAGATAATCAGTGTCAGTTTGCTGCAGATTGTGTGGGAGGACAAGGGAAGAGGAGAAGTGAGGGGGAGACTACCACCAGTACAGAAGGGATCCTTTCAGTATCTCAAGTGAAAAGATGAAAGAAATAAGAAAAAAAAAAAGTTGAAATGCAGCATTACCACACACTTAAGCCATGTGATGGACAGCACAAGTGGTTTGATAACTACTGCAGTAGACAGCCACAAAGACATACTCTGTTGTTGATTTTTGTGCTTCCTCTCCTTGGATTTGCACTGAAGAGGCAAGTTCATTTTCAAGTAGGCTAGTATGATTAAATCTGCCTCCACATCCCTGCCTGCAGTCCTGACCCTATAGACACTGTAGGATCAGTGTCCTATGACTTTGACCCTGGGTTAGCTCCACACAGCAAGAGCGTATGCAGTCGCTCCTTGCTGGTATCCTTACTCTGCAGAGAAGCCTTCACACTAAGCAATTATATACTAGTTTTCACTTAAGGAAAACAGATACCTGCATCTGGCAGAATGCATATCATGGTTGTAGTGAGCGACAGTTTCTTTCATCAGACCCATCTGGTATTAAAAACTAGAAGAAACAAAAGCAATAGCATCTGACAATGCTGTGGTTGAGCCTGATGTGCAGAACATCATGTGCCTCGTCTGAAGAGACATTTCTGAACAGGGACTGTGGCTTCCTGTAGCAGGCCAACAGCAATTCTGTGGTGCTTATCTTACCTTCAACTGAGAGGAAAAAGGCATCACTCAGATCTGTGCTATAGGAGGGGAAACCACTGCTTCATCAGGTGGTGCCTCAAAGTAAACGCAATGGCAGTCACAACAAATCATTGGGTAAGATGTGGGTAGAAATGTGTCAAAGCACACATTCATTAAGAGTACAATGCTACCAGTCATTATGCTCCTTAGAGTGATTTAACTACAGTTACTAGTGAGCAGACAGTTTCACTGGACAAGCTGTATTGCCCTGTCAGTAAACACCAGAAACACACAGCCTGTCTAGAAGCAAACAGTTCATATCCACAGTTCATTAGTATTGTCTCAGTCTCCTTCGGTCTGACTTGTTTCTTTTTCCCCTTCTTTCAGGTAATCGTGCTCTCCTCTGCACTCCTGACACCACACAGTGCTGTTGAGTTGTTGTTTGCCCCAGACCGTTCCCAGCCTGACACTGATATCTGACAGGGGAGGATCTGTGGAGAAGATGAGTGAGTGCCTCACCCAGAAACATCAAATCCCTGGTCTGTCACTCTTCTCAACAGCCTCCAAAAACTGACATGTCACCTGCTGCAGTTACAGCTCCAGGTGAAGCAGCTGGGTAACTGGCTGCAAGGGAACATGTGCAGCTTATGGGCAGCTCTTCAAAATGATCCAGTTGTCCAGCAACAAGTCCCCCCTCCTTAACAACAGCACTGTGCAATCTGAGTCACTCCCAGCCCTATTCAGCATGGGAAGAGTGATTGTTTGTAATAATTCCCTAGAAAAAGAGAAGCTGAGGACCAGGTGATGCTGAATGTTCACTCCCCAGCAAGCAGTACCTTTTTTTGCTGAGCATTCCTGATGGTTTTGCTGGGGCTGTGTCTGTTGGGAAATGCTGCTGAGAGAGTGAAAGGCTAGCAAAATCCATCCTTTGTCATGCTACCTTGAAAAACGTGTGCCTTATACAATGTTAACAGTCTCTGCTCTTACTTCGTCCCTCACTGCAGAGACATCACAGAGCACAGCCCTGATTTAGCAGGCACAGCAGCTCCTAATCCAGTGATGCTCCCCCGGCAGGACTGGTGGAGGCAGGGAAGTGGAAAGCCACACTCAAGGGCTGGGTTACATAGCTCTTTCTCTCTCAGCTGTTTCCTGCTCTAGTTTCTCCACCCACAGTCCCAGGATGTTTCTGATGGCACACATCTCTAGATTTATGCAGAAGGGCATATGGGCTGTGTTGGTTTGATGATAACCATGGAAGAATCCTCCCCTCACATGCATTTTATAAAAAAAAGGAAACAAAAAAAGGCATGATCCCATTTTCAAGAGGCCACAGCACAGATTGTTTCTTGAGCTAGATTTCTGAACAGCGTGATTAGAGAATGGCTTTTATTTTTATTTTATGAGCATGAAAGAGCTGCAATCAAATTCAGTTATGTAATTTTTCTTTACAAAACTTTGCTACAATCTGTGATAAAAAAGCAGCAGCCAATAGAAATTGTAGTTGCATATAGCACTGCGATTTCTAAATGGCAGCATGAAATGGTGGAGCTCTAAAGCTGCATCCTCTTTCTTCGTCTAAGGAATGCTACAACTACAACTTACAATGAGATGAGAATGTGACATTAAAAGTGGCATTCACTCTATCATAGCATTCTTTATTATGCCAAAGAGTAATTTAAATGGGAAGTAGTTTTTTACATTTTGTTCACTAGCTAGCATTAGTTCTCCTCAGTGTTTATAATGATCTTCAGAAAAGGGTGCATTTTGGTTTAAGTTCACATTTGAGTAGCTGGAAGGAAACAATGGGCTGATTATAAAGCACAGACAATGTCGTCTCTATGGAAGAGAAATTTATAAGAATGACTATAGAATGAAACTTCATGCCATAAAACATGAGAAATGTTATGAGATTGCAATATTAAAATCTCAAGGAATAGTTTGAACAGAGCAACTGGAAAGCAAATAGCCACTCTCTTGATTTCTTTTCTGTCATTCCGTACTGTTTAATCTTAGAATATGGTTATTTTGTAAATCCTCTAATCAATAAAGCAATGTTCTTAAAATGGCAAACCTGATCCATCTCCTCCTTTTCTCCTAGTATGCAGAGCTGCACATGCCAGAACTGCATAGTCCTGCAAACCCTTTTACTTTTGCAGTATTTGGTTGCCTCTAGAAATCTAGACCTTCCGCCTTGGTAGGTGTCGTAGAATGTTTTCCGTACTCTGCTCACAGAAAGACTCTGTAGCAGAAAGGCTTGCCTGTGTTGAGTGGCCCTTGCTGGCCAGTGAGCTCAGGTACCCACACCTCTGAGATGCTGCTGCTCTCCTGAGATGATGGAGGCTGCCACTTGGGGTCATCGCTCCCTCACCTCTCTTTCATCAGATGCTCTCAGGCCTCTGACTCAGCCATCTAAAGACATACTGTGTTGAGAAGGCAGGGGGTGAGTCTAAGCAGACACTGGTGATCTTGCATTTCCTGTGGGTCAAGTAGCACCTCTGACTGAAACAAAGACTAGTTTGCCAGGCCCACACAGACACACTTTGGAGGAATCTTCTCAGCCAGTGAGGCCACAGCTGTGGCAGTTGATATTGGAACTCAGCCACCGTCTCATATTCAAGTACTTCTAGACCAAAACTGCACTGGAGGCTTTCCAGGACCCTAGTGTAATAGTAAGCTCCTTATTTGTAGGAAATAGCTGTAGTGGCTACACAGAGCCTGTGCTCAGGGAATGAGAGATCTTCTGCCAGTTTCATGTGGGTAGGAACCGCACAGAAGATACTTGCTTGGGCAGGTGCAAGACCACAGCAAGGAATGTCAGTCATCTGCATGTGACACCAAACAATACTCAAAAGGTAAGAAGAGGAGAAAACATAAAGCCACCCTTAGCAAATGGGTTTACTACTCTACTAAAAAGCTAAGCAGTATTTGGTATAAGCTCAGACTGGAAGAGTAAGCTCAGTTTTGTTTGCAACTCCAGTCCTAATTCACTGGCTAGTAGCTCATCATCCAAAAGGTTATCAGCACCAGGACCCTGTCCGAGTTTCCCCTGCACCATTTATTATAGCTGTGTGCTGAACAGGTGCAATTTAAGTTCTTCATTGTAATATAGCTCAATACATAAATATTTATTATTTTAAGAAAGTGGCAGTCACTTAGAATTTGTGTTCTTCCAGATTTTGACCTACCTCACACCATTCCTTTCTCACTGGAGAAATACTGAAGTATTGTTGATCAAGGGAAAATGAAGAATCCCGTTTCCTTTGAAAGGTGTCTGCCTTACTCAGTTCCTCTCCTAAAAGAATTTCTTAAAAGGAAGTTGTAAAGCAGTTGTGAGAGCTACTCCCCCTGTGGTTTAAGCTAATAAAGTAACAGTATAGGCAGGAAAGGCCACCTTAC
The DNA here is from genome assembly GCA_013400415.1 of Scytalopus superciliaris. Lineage (NCBI taxonomy): Eukaryota > Metazoa > Chordata > Aves > Passeriformes > Rhinocryptidae > Scytalopus > Scytalopus superciliaris. Next base: position 282,806 of record VXBX01001787.1, on the reverse strand, counting down.
TGTTACTGCAGTTATTTTATCTCAACATTTCACTAGTTGTTACCCATTGTTTCTCGCTCACAAATAACACACAAGGAAATACGCAATTCAAAAATTTAATGTTGAACCAGGCAGTTTGAGAAGTCCACTCCCTAGGAGGAGTGACTATACATGAAATAAATAAGTTACAGTTTAAACAAAAGCACAACTGGCTTTTTAAAGTGCATGTGTATAAGGCCCTTAGGCTGTGAACTCCATTGACTCAATACTTTAAAAAAAAATTAAGTCTTTATATAAATCTGCCATGTGTTTAAGAATGAAGAAGGTCTGGCTCAGCTCAGAACAAGCCTCCAGCTTCATTGCCTGGAGCCAACCATGCTGCACACAGGAGAGAGAGTGGTCTTAGAATGGCATCTGTAAAAGACTATTACTCCAACTCCACGCTCGTTCCTCAGAAGATCCCTGTTGGACCATTTAGTCTGGAGTACTTTTTTCAGACAGTAAAAAAGTTGTTTGTAATTAGATATGCTTACACCCTGCAGACAATAGTTTTGCATACAGAGTCTGGTCAGGTTGTCAGCAATAACATGGCTAGTTAAAAAAATTTACAGTCTTGATGCTCAGTCCTGTCCACTTATTTTACACTTAATTTTTACAGAACAATTTCTGTTTGCTTATTTGTTATGAAATACAGGGGGAAAAAAACCAGTTCTACTGTGCAATAAAATTAAACACATACATCATGCTGTGTCCTTCATCCATGTGAGAACAAGACTCAAGTGGTTACTTCTGAACAGTGACCTGAGCTTCAGGGCATTTCCCTGCTCAAGCACAAGTTGAGTTACAGTTAAAAGGTTGTCTCTGCACAAATGAAAGCCAAATCTGTCCAAATGAGGAAAAGACAAACAGTTTCATTTACTGTAAAGTTCCTTTTCCAAATGACAATATCTGTTCTGCAAGTCACATCCTGTAACTATTTTTCAGGAGTTTTTGTGTTTGGTTTTTTTTTTTTTCCTTTTCCAATCTGACATTGTTCCTTTCTTAAGCAACTGCTTGAGGGCTTCTACAGCCATGTAAAAGGCTACTCAAACTATCCTTCTTCTTTCACAATGCCTTGGACTCTAGATGTGCCAGTGTTAAACACCCCAGGTTTCAATCTCAGGCTAAACATCAGGGCTCTGTTGTCAAACAGAAGTGACAGTTCTCACTTTGGCAGACAAAGCTTGCTTAAACCTTCTCTTCAGATCCTGCATGTTGGGTGATTTTGGCCTTGGAATAAGAGAGGTTCTTCTCCTCTCAGGCGTGCTGGTTATTTGCTGTTTACTGACTTCTTTACAGAGGAGATGGAAGGCATTGAAGACATTGTTATAGTTTTCACTGACAGATACTTCATAGAAAGTGCAGCCCAGCATATTGGCCAGCTGAAGTCCCTGCTGAGGCTCCACCTCTTTGATATGCAAGAGATCAGCTTTGTTTGCAACGATGACAACAGGGACCGTGTTCCCTGGATGCAGCTGTCGAACTTGGTGGTAAAGGTGACTGAGTAGTTCAAAACTCTTATAGTCTGTGATGGAGAAGACAATCACTAGGGCATCTGCCCAGCGAATGCATCTGTTCAGCTGCTCATTACAATCCAGACTGTGTTCATGGATCTGAAAAATGAATGGTCTCAAATTAGATAGCTGCAGTCATAAATGATTAAAGAAACCTGTCTTCCAGAATCTGTAAAGCCAAATAGCCTTTTACAGCTCCAGACACATATATTTGCATTTCACATTGTAAGTATGAACTTAATCTGAGCATAGCGAATAAATGCAGATGTTGATTCAGCTGCAAAAAGCTGGAATTTAACACTGGAGTTTGCTATACTCAAATGGAAAATTGACCTGAGTAGTTCTGCATGCAGAGAAAGACTTTGTAGTTCCACAGAATGGGAAATTAACTGGCTAGACAGTAAGTCTGGGGAAGCAAAGATATGAGCTGGAAGCATTTAGACCTGGAGTGTTGCCCAGTTCAAAAAGGCAACAATCCAGCATTACTCAGGTCTATATATTCAAAACTTAACTTGTGACACACTAATGAGCACAGCCACAATGCAGCAGACTGCTTTCTGTCATACACATTTATGAAGCTTGTTGGGCAGTGGCTGTGACTTTTTTTTCCACATGTACCTTATTTGCACAAAATTGTTTCTGGATTTGTGCCTAATGTTCCCAGTATACAGGAACAAGACACTTCAGTAATTCAGCCACTCAGAAGTAATGGGCTTCCAATGAACAAATGATTCATCAAAACAGTGAGGTGTTTTGTTTTACTACCAGCACGCTGCAGGTACCCAACACAGCGGGCTTGACTGGTTAAAACACAAGTTACCACCTCTCCCCACAGAGAACACCAAACTCTGAAATGGACAGCAAAATATTCTCTAGCAAGATGCTGCACAGAAGAACACAAGCACACAAACACAGCTACTCTGGTAAACTTCATGGTTGCATCTACCTCACCTGAACTCCTGGAGTGTCTTGCACTTGGATGGCCAACATCTCTCCATCTATCTGGATGTGCCTGCTGTAGAGATTACCTGACAAGAACACCAACAGGGTCACAAGTACAGCCACCACTCTGCAGGCAAATGTTGCTTCTGCTGCCCATTAGTTGTGTAGTGAAAGTTGTATCACCACTCACAAAGGTTTTTGTGTTTGGTTTAAGCTTTTTGTGTGTTAACAATGCTTAAGATGTTACCAGAAATCTGGGATTAAATCTTGCATTGATTTGTTTTGAAGCTTGGTATTTGATAAGTGTGCAATCTGGAACTTAATCAATTCTTAAAGACTATCTTAGCTTGTATGATAAAGGTTAGAGTGCTAAATAACCAGCTTTTATTATTTGGAGAGCAATTTGTCATTTAGTATTTACACACTTTAGCAAAGCTCCTTGCTGGTTGGCCTGTAAGATTTGCTGGTTTGGCTGGTTTGTTTTTTATTTGTTAGGCTTTTTCAAGTAATTTCCTGAACAAAATACTGCATGTTTTACATTTACATTAGTTTAGACTCTCCACTGTACTCACTGAAGCATATAACATCACCTCTCCATTTTCCCCTTTCGGCTGGCCCTGCCTAGCCCGTGTGGCTCCTGGCACTCAGTTTGCAAAGAACAACACAACAGTAGGTTTGTAGAACATTTTCTTGTTTTAGCTAAAAGCCTCCTTCCAAAAGGGAGCTTTCACCATCAAAGTGAATCCACCATCATAAAGTGGATTCTGACAGAGACCAGAGCTGCAGTACAGCCCATCCCTAGGGCTGCTGCGGTCACAGACGGCGCGGGGCTGTGCCCGGCGTGCCGCTTCCCGAGGGCGGCGGGGGCACACCGGCCAGGGGAGGGGAGCGGAGGGGAGGGGAAGGGACAGCTCCCGGCGCCGAGACCACGGCGGGGTTCGGGCCGACAGCAGCACCTGGGGGCGCCCCCAGCCCCGGGGGCAAGCCCGCCCTGCCTCTCCCACTGTGACTCGGCTCCGCGCTGGGTTTGCGCTCTCGCTCCCAGCC
>VXBX01001787.1:259353-278657 GCA_013400415.1 Scytalopus superciliaris | reverse complement strand
GGCGGCCACGGGGAGCGGCCGGCAGCGTGGGTAGGCAGGCTCGGTACCTGCCTGGTTCCCAGCCTGGCGGGGCGCGCAGGTCCTGTGGGTGTCGGGCTGTGGCACGTGCCATCCCACACCTCCCTCCCTCCACCTCCGGATTCCTTGCCTCGCCTCCTTGCCTTGCCCCCTTGCATTGCCCCCTTGCCTTGCCCCCTTGCCTTGCCTCGCGTTTCGAAATAACCACACAGAGCAGGGGCCGACTGAAACCAGAACGGCTGTAACTGTGAAGAAAAGAGCTGAAACCAAGGGACGAGGCTGAGGCAGGTCTGCGTCCTCTTAGCTCTGTAGTAATACACAGAAACAGGGGGCGAGGGGAGAAATCGAGGTAAACATGAGTATGAGAATGGTTAAAGAAACAGAAGATAAAGGCAAGGGAGGAGAATTACACTTGAGAGGCAGGTGGGAAACGGAGGGCTATACCAGCCCAGGCACAGGGAGCAGTCCGTGTAAAGCACTTGAAACAGTTGCTGGCATAAGCAGGAGCCCGGGCAGCAAAATGGAGGAATAAAACCTGCCCACACATCAAGCAAAGCGTGCTAGGAGAGAGGTAACAGAAGAGGCTAGAATCACTCTCCAGCATTCAGGGAGGTAAAGGCCACCAGATAACACTGAATGCCATTTACAAAAATTAAATTAATTATTTTTTAAAAGCAATAGACTCAAAGTGTTTGGCTCAAAACCACAGAAGGGAAAATGTTAAAAGAGAGTGGGGGGGGGTAGAACCGGGAGGCTGATGGTGACACTGGACAAAGATGGTCACCATCACAGCCAACACATACCTGTGCACAGCCTTCTGTAAGCTCCAAAGCTACATTTGCACCTGGGAAAAAAGGTAACAGGAATACAATGAAAACAGTTTCTGCTCCTGGAGTAGTTGCTGCATTCCCAGATACAACAGTGAGAGCAGACTCTATGAACAACGCCTGGGATGGAGCAGTGCTGGGTACAATAGAGGAGCAGCTCTCTTTGCCAGCCAGCAGACCAGCACCAGAGGTGATGGTGGTCTAACTTTGTGAGTAGTGAGTGTATTGTAAGACTAACTACATACTGAGGTCATAGGGGGGGGAAATGTTTCCCAGATGCACTTTAAAATAAATAGATGGGTAAAACATAGATTTATAAAATAGTGTTCTAAGTCAAAAGGGAAAAGGGTAAGAGATATAAGTAGAAAAAAAAATCAACAAGACTGAAGAACTCAAAAACCTGAATACAAAGGAAAGACTGGATTTCTTTCTGCCAGAGCAGCAGAAATGATCTTGACATTGTATCTTGAACAAAGGGAAAGGGTTTCACGGAAGATTTCCTGGCACATTAGTAACTAGGGTCACTGAAAATAGAAAACTTAAAGGTAGAAGTGAGGAGGATCACTCTCCTAAGAAAATTTTGTCTTCAGGATAAGGAAATGCAGAAGACAAATAATGCCAGCTAGAAGCAGTTACCTCAACCAGGCAAAAAGAAATAGGGCTGTCATGCAATGAGAAGGGCATACAAATTGAAGGAAGTCTGGCAATATTTAGAAAACCAATAAGCATTTTGCTTCCAATTTTAATAAAGATGATTCTGTGAAAGATGGATGCAAAAGGAAGATGAGTAATGGGAAGAAAGTCACAGGTAATTAGTGCAGTGGGAAGAAACAAATGACCTCGTCCAGAGTGCAGACAGGCCAAGTGTGTGAAGAAGAGGATGAAAGGAGCATGAAGTTTTACTGTAGCACTCAAGTCAGTCTGGAGTACTTGCATTAAAGAAATGAAGGGAAATAATTTACAGTAATCTGGACAAATTTTGAAGGAAAGAGTAATTAAAGATATCAGAATAAATGGGATAAAAATTAAGTACGCAATTAGATGAAATGTTTCTTCATCAGGATATCTTTGTTTCCCTTTTTCTTCAAGAAAGGCAATGTGATAGATGTAATCTATTTGGGATCAATAATACCTGATGTTGTCCAGACAGGAAATGGCTGTTGAAAGAGAAGAGTGTGTGAATCAGGAGACAATGACAGAGGGATGTTTTATACAGGAAGGGTCAGGCTGAAGGAGAGTGCTCTGTGTGATTCATCAATGCTCCTGTTGTCCTTCATATTTTCATAACCATCATGTCATTGAGAACACAAGCACGCTAATGAAATCTGCTGTTACAGAGCTGGGAGACATCACCAGTTCAAACAAGAGTGGGAATAGTATATTGGAGAAACTTCATGCCTCTTAGAACAGGTCTAATGAAAATACAATTCAATTTGATAATACTAATGACAAGAATTTCTTCCACTGTCTACAAGATCAGCACTTGGATAAGAGAGACTAGTTAAACATGAGATGAGTAGGAGCTATGTAAAAAGAATGCTAACCCAACAATGTCAGATAAGTAATTTCAGAAAAGATCTCCAGTACAATGTGTGATTCTGCTGTCCAGCCAAGAGTAAATCAATGTTTTTGTCATGGTTTAACCAGAGTTGCCAACCAAGTATCACATAGCTGCCTGCTTATTTCCCCCCAGCCTACCTTGGTGGGAAGGAGAATCAGAGAGAAAGTAAAACTCATGAGTTCAGATAAGAACAGTTCAATAATTAGAAAAGTAAAATATGCAGTAGTGGGACTTGGAAGATGGGGAAGCCAGGAAAGTAAAAACTAAGTCAATGTCAGCATGAGAATAAGTGGGTATAAGCCCAGTCACAGTAACAAAACACCAGAACAAACCTCTAAGGAGTGACAGGAGCAAAATCAAGTCTGATTTTTCTAGAATTGAGCTGGAAGATTTTCTAGAAGGAAATACATGGTGTGATTGACTTCAGTGGCAATGAGATTCAGTGATCCCTTCTAGAGGCCTACAGAGAATATTCTAACACCATTCCATAAATATATATTTAGGCCTAACATGTAGCAATGCGTACAGCAACAGTGTCTCCAACACAGAAAGGGGTGTGATAGAAAAGGTTATATGGGAAAGGGTGATAAAAATAAGACAATGCCTCAATAAACTGGTTTTATAAAGGAGATGATTAATTAGGAACTGGATGAAAGTGCTAAAATAACTGAAGAATGAGATCTTCTTCCTCTGTTTCAAAACACGAAAAGAAAATAATCAGCCAGACTGAAAGGTGGAACTTCTGGAAAACCTGAGATACAAAATACATTCTTGTAAAATACGTATTTGAGTCACAGAGTCAATTGTTGTTGGAAGGCACTGGAACAAAAATTAAAATTATCTCTGTACAAAGAAGGAGTGCTCATTTATAAATTATGAGGAGATGCATTTTTCAGTACTTCATGCTAGCAGAGAATTCATAAGCAGCAGTAAATAATCTTCTCAAATTTTGCACCAATTTATGAAGTATCATGGACCAGAAAGAGCTCTGGTGGTGTGGTGTGGACAGGCTTTCTCATCCATCAGTCTTTTTAATAAAAAAAGTCTTACGTCATCCTGTCGAGCAGAAGTGACTGCTGTCAGAGAAGAGGCCTTCACCTGGATGGTCATGGGTTGGAGCTGCTGGGAATATACACTTCCACACTTCAGGAACACATTCCTATAGTTTATTTTATGCACCGTACAAAGGGTATGTTTGTATACAGTTTACACCTGTGATAAAGACACTTCTACCAAAAGCCAAAGAATAAACCTTACTTTGTTATCTAGTGCTTTGGTAATTCTAACGCATGTCTTCAGAGAAACAAGGGCTGTGCACACGGTGTTCAGAAACCAGGACAAAGTCTGCTCATTCCAGAGAAATATTTACTTACCAAAGCACTGTGAGTTTTGTCTTTGGCTTTATAAGGGTAAATACAAGAAAGCTCTCTTTTCATGGCACAGCATATGTGTCCCACACTCTCAACAATATAAAGCCAAGTGGACCAACCCCTGTGAAAAGCCCAAGAAGGCTGGAGCTTACCCCTCCTCTGACACAGCCTTGCATTGCCTTCCAAGAGCAAAATAAATAAGGGAGGGAGCAGAGATATTAAAAGAAACTACACAAACAGGAAAACAACTCCTCTCTGTACTGGGAGAGATCTCCTGACCAGCAAAGGCCAAGCTTACCGAGCAAGATAGGATCTTCATTCCAGGGCAGAAAAGGGAGGAGAGAGGGAACAACATGCTCCATGCACTCTCACCTACCCACAGACCCTATGTGGTTTCTATAGCAGCACAATAGCAGACATTTTTCTCTCTCCACAAGAAAGCCTGAGTAATGTTCTGCAATTATATTAGTCTGCATTTTAATCAGATTTTATCTTCTCTTAAGCTTGCTTTTTTTTTTTTTTTTCCTATTTCCTCCTTATGTAATGCTCCCAAATTCTAGTCCAAGAAGTGGCATGCTCAAGGTTTTCTCTTTCATTCAGGGCTACCCATCTGCTGCTAGTATTTTTTTGTGCTGGCTTGTTCTCCCACGCTACAAGCAGTTGTTCTGCACAAAAAGTGCTGGTTTCATCTGAAAAGTGTCTGGGGGGAGGGGGAGGTTAAGCCCTGATTACAGAACCTCTTGAATTAATACAAGCTCTAATACTTCATTCAAAAATGTGTGAGAGAGAGCACAGCAGAATTTTTGTTTTCCATTTTAGGAATGGCTCAGGATCTATATTAAGCCCTCTAAAAATTGTGGCATTAAAGTGTCATTACCAACCCACTTAAATCTTACCTGATATCACAACAGAGTCAGTTCATCAAGGGGCTAACACCTGGGTTGCATTAAGAAAGGTCACTGATGAGTCCTGCTGTACCAGCAAACTATAGGATGATGCTTACATTGGCAGAGGAGCACTGGGGCTGCTACAGCTTCTCTCAGTTGCTAAGCAAATGAAAAGCTCTTTGCACGTGCATGTTCTTGCATATTCTGCAAGTCTAACCTCTGCAGATCCTTTAACTTCCAGCAATCAGCACTCAGAAGTTGCATCCCTGAAACTACAGAGAGGGACAGCAGTGTTGTGGTTACCACCTCTTCAAATTTCAGCCAGCACATCTGGGTGTGCAGTGACTGGCCCTGCTGCTCTGCTGGTGATGGGCTCTGGATGCACATGTCCTGTCCTGCTCAGGGGCTCAGCCAGGATGGCACAAGCCCTCACTGAACATGGCATGAGCTAACCTTGTGCTGAAGTGGAAACATACCGAAAACCTACGATTTCTAATATAACTTCTTTAGCAAGAAAGATGTGAATTCAAGCCATGCCTACATACTACTGTAGAAAGTTATGATTGAATATGTAGGTTGCAAAATAAAATGAAGAAAATATAGGAAATGCCAGAAATAAGATTGCCTGGGCAACCTTAACTCATCCTCCCACGGGCGTATGCATTTTATTAGAGCCTTTAATTGCATAATGTCCTACAATTACACCGTCTCCTGTCATACTGGCAGTCTGTTTTCTATTTGTCCACAGGAACAGAGCACCTAAATATACTTGAAGATCTGGATGTTATTCAGCAGCTCTTTTAAATCCTCAATTAATCATCCCATGGTGCAACACAGAAATTATTCCCTTCATACAGGAATTAATAACTCCTTCAGAGGCTTGTCATGGTGTCTAGCAAAGATACAGGAGAAAAGGTGGAACTCCAGGTCAGCTAGGCTGCCTAAGCCCAACATGTACCTCTCACTCCAATTCCTTTCAGTTGCTACCTCATCTACCACCTCAATGCTTTATACACCCAAATATAATGTAACAGAGTCCCATACATGCACTGCATTGAAGCGGTGGCTGCAGCCCTCAAGTTTCTGAGATGAGCAATTGGACCATGGAAAAAATCCTTCTCTCTCTTTACCTGGGTGAACATCAAACCCCTTGGGACACTGGAAAAACTTTGACAGGAAGACAGAGAATCACATCTCAGACTACATGCTAGACCAGGTCTCTGAGCTTGCTTCTGTAAATGTCACAGACTGGGAGCAAAGGCCTTCCTTGAAACTGAGGAGGAAAGAGACAACCTGAATCTATAGAGAGCAAGTGTGAGAGTAAGGCATGTTAAGCCAGGTACCTGACAAGGAAAAGTGCTGGGATGAGTGAGAGCTTCCCAGGAGTACCAGGCATGGGTCTTCTCATCCATGCTCCATCTGTAACTGGTGCAGCAAGGAGCTGTGAGGAGGGAAAATGCCAATTTTGTAAGAGAGGAGGAAAGACAGGCTTGTTCAGCCTAGCAAATGTTGTCTATGAGCGGACATGATAATTACCTGCTGCCAACTCACATGAGAGGGATCATGGAGGAGAGGAGAGCTTCTTACTGCAGCTCATTAGAGAATTTTCCTTATGAGTGGATTTTGCAGACAAAATGCCTAAAGGAACTAGGCACTCCATTCCTCCTGCCTTTCAGTAGGAAATGGATCCACGTGCCATTTTACAAATGCAATTGTTGTTAACAATTTGTAACAGTTTAAAAAAATCCTACAACTACAGAGATCTCCATAAGGAACCAGGTGATCCAAAACGTTTATTCAACATCCAAACTATAAGAACAATAAAAAGGTAACAGGCAAAACTGTGAAGTAAATGATTCCCACTTGGGAAACACTACTAGCAAGCTATATAGCTATAGAGATATGCAGGGCACAAGAAGGTAACTAATATATTCTGTTTCACTGTGTTTCTGTATCATACATTTCTATATTCTCTTTTGTTTGAAACTAAAGACTGTTGGTGATACTTTGTGAACAATCTGTTTTAAGGCAAGCATTGGTGTCTACAAGGCAGTCTTAACAGTCTTAAAAACATTTTATTCATCAAAGTTTCAGAATCGTCATTAGCATTCACACAATTACTATGCAGGCAGATGACTACAGATAGGCAGCCAAAAATTGTCAGAGGAATGGCATTCGTTTTTATTAGCAAAAAATGAGTCTCTGTAGCTACTGCAACACCCAACATTTTAATAGCAATTCATTTTTCAACAATATACTGTTCAGCTGGCTAAACATGCATAAGGATTAAACACAGGAAGCTTAGGAGCAGACTCTGTCAGCCATGTTTGTTTTCTATAAATCCCTTTGTGATGATGATGAACTGCACCATAACAAAGAACTATAGTTTAGTGTTATTGTATAGATGACTCATATAACAGCTACAGTTTGACAAGAGAACAGGTTTTTGGTTTGGATTTTTTTTTTCTAAATAAAGCAACTAGTCAGTCCAAAAATAGAAGTAACACTTAGAAGAATGCAGCTCCTTGAGGAATTACAAATTCCATCTGCCGAAAACACAGAGGTTGGTATGCTGGGGCATCTCTGCTGAGGATATTGTGTGAAAGCCATTAATTCTTCATCTGGAATGTAAATCTGCCATCCAAATGGGATTTAAGTATTTCAAGGTAGAACTTCAGTTGCCAGCTGGAACCAGCTTTAACCGGTTGGGCAATTTTCATGGTCATTTTTATATTTGCTTTCTTGCTCAGAGCCCAGAGTCATTTGCCCTGTGTTACCTGCAGTGCTGCAGTGTGGTATGGCTGGAATGGGTCCCCAGGCGAGGAAGGAAATGGGTCCCTGGTCCTGCCAGCTTTTCTCCTCCATTCACCCCGGCACAGCCTCCCCCACCCACAGGCTGCAGGGTAATTACATGGCTAGGAAAGTCAAAGGGGATGCTGCTGCTGCTGCACCACATTCAATTGCACATTTCAAGGTTTAATGCCATATTGATAACAGTAAGAAAGAAATGCATCAATTACAGAGAGAAGGAAAGCATTTCCGTGTGTTTCTTATGCTACAACAGAGCACTTCTGCCTTCTCCCCAAAATATTCAGGAACTCTGAAAAATAGTCATGTTTGCTCGTAATACTCTGGAGATGCGTGGCTGAACTGCAACTTACCTTTAAATCAGCCTCACTGATTTCTCAAAAACTAACAAAAAAAACATATAAAAGTCTCAGTGTATGAATCTAATAATTAGTCATGTTTTCTTCAGAATGAATCACAGAAATCTCCACCAAATGATAAAGAAAAATACAAACAGAGAACAGCTTCTTTTCTAGCTTCTCGCTAGAAGCTCTAGAGGCAAGTGCCCTGGGCATGCTGTGCCTGTGTGTCTCATGCCCTGATGTATTGTAGCTTGGGATGACTTTTCTCCAGCTGCCTAGAAAGTATTTGTCATTCAAACCAGGTTGAACTACAGCCTGAAAGAAAGTTTCCTATTCACACTGGCCAGAATAAAGACCATCAGTACTAATTCTTGTTAGACACTGCTGAAGATGTGAAAGAAAACGTGGGCTTAAATCAGTTCCTCTGAGAAAGGTCACTCTCCTGGGTGCATGCTGGGGCAGCAAGTTTTCTTAAGAGGGGCAAGTATGAGGACCAGGGAACAAGCCAGCTCGCTAAAGACAGAGGGACTTCCTGTCTGGACCTGTTAGTTTAACATGGGTTTTCCTTGATTTCTGATTTTCAGGGAGTCATACTGTTACAGGATGACCACAGAAGGGATCCAAATACAGCACAGAAATTGTCCCTTGTCCAGACAAGACGGATGGCTTGGACTGGCAGCAGCCTTACACATACCAGCAGCTGACTGGGCTCTACCAAGGCTCTCAGCAGTAGACAAACCACCATTTAGGAAGTAGGATGGGGCTTGGTTTTGTTGTTACAAAACATAAAAATCTCTACAATATAGCCTAAACAACCAACACAGCCAATGGCTCATCCTCATTTCAGTATTGCTCTTGCTTAGACCTAAGAACAGGTCTGTGATTTGTGTATCAGGGACATTTCCCTGTGCTTGGAGCAGGTGCAGAGTGATGACTTCAGCGCAACTTTGTCTGACTTTAGGACTTCTCTGCCTTCACATATTAACTGGCAAAGCAAGGATCGGAACTACAGTCTCCATAAGTGTCAACCCGAAATACTGCACTTTAAATGTAAGGTGAAGGGGCATTGAAATGCAAAGTACTGCCCTTTGTTCCTTTATTCAAGTATGCAAGAAAATGCAGCATTATATACCACTGTACTACTGATGCAGTATGTATTTTACTATAGGCCTAATTCCACTGTTGAAATTAGTAAAAGTTTGCATTAATTTTCATGGTATGGGAATAGAGTTACTAACTACAGAATGCATTCCCACAGTCGGAAGTTGGGAAAAAAATTATATCTAGAAAGTTTGGGAAAATTTATGCTTTTTCAGAGTTGCATTTGTAAAACACTTTATTTTTTTAATATTGAAAAAGAGTTCTGACCAAGACTGACTGTAACTCAAGATATTATTTCAAATTGCTGAAAAGAATACTAGGAATCAGCATTAAGGTAGCTGTAAGGCATGCTGTATGCTTGCTAAGAGCATATAGAAAAAATTGTGTAATAAATCAGGCTTAAGAGCAATTCCAATTAGAATCAACTACTGGGAAGACAGACAATGTTGAAATTTAATATGTATTGGGGTTTTACCACATTCTAGACAAAGAATAGCTGTGTCTTCAGGCCTAACTACAAATAGTGATTCTCCCCAGTAGTTATTGTCAGCATCTTTCCTGAATTCCCATGGGTGTGAAAGGGTATAGGTTTTGCACAAAAATAATTAGGAGAACCAGTCAAATGAGGAGTTATTCCAGCCATACTACTTAGCTGTAGATGTAGGCAACAGCTGACTCACTGCTTAGAATTCCACATTCTGTCACATCGTGGCATCTGAAATAGCTGAAACATCACAAAGTGATAATAAGATTTCTAACAGAGAAGTGGAAGTATTTTGCATTAATATTACATATAGCTATGAATAAAATATTAACACATAACTAGAATGTTTTTCACTTGTGTTTGAGCAGTAATTGCAGTCTCAGCTGTTTCAAAATATGCATTCTTTCAAAATACCAGAAGGCAGTGGTACATAAAAGATTCATTCTCTGTTGGTCTATGAATCAGCTATGAAAGAACTGAAGTTTCAGTTCATTCTTCTGTCCTCTCAGCAAACAGTACAACTACATTATTACTGATCCAGGAGAGATTGCAATGTTATAATTAAATCCAAAGTAAAAACTGAAAAAAAAAAAACCCCAGTGCTCAGTAAACTATTCTGGGGAATAAAAAAGAGCAACTGGCTGAGATAACAATAAAGTATGATTTTATCAAACTCTACTCATACAGTATTTTCTAAACTAACATTTATGACTGTCCCAATTTCTTTGACCAGCAAATCATTTGCAGAAGTGGAAAACTTTGTTGTTATACTAAGAGATTACATTTACAGAAAGAAACATTTTTTTACAAGACTCTCCGTAAGCTGTACAGCAGCTCATCTATGCCAACTTAGCTTAGAATTTTTCCTAACACTAGGACAGGCTGGCCTCTAGCTAGGAAAGACATTGCTAAATGAGGATATTTTATTTATAATTTCTTTTCATTTTAAATAAAATGCAAAACCAAATTATGTGCAACCTGGTTTTTCTTTCAGGCCTATAGCTCCAGTAGCACTTGAAAAAGTGCCGAACATATTCTCAGGGAAACAATCTTCAACTGTGATAAAAGAAGCATCCAACAAGTAGAGAATGGAAAACAAACTGTGCAAAGGAAGTGAATTGCAGCCTGCACTTGTGACGGGGAGAGAGAAAGACACTGCAGGCAGGCTGGATATGATGCCTCACGGTAGCACTCTGGGATCTGGGAAGAATGCATTCACACCATAATATTTTGCAGTCCATAATGCATATGTTTCTTAAACAGAGCCATAGAGACATACATTTTTCAGGTCGTTGTTCCATTCATTACATCCTTGGCATTCTGTCAGTCACCAAGAGTGAGCAGCAGCACGTATGGCCCTGCTGCCAGCCCCTCCACCTGGCGCTCCCAGCAGCCATGGACTCCTGCAATCCGAGCAGCAGAAGGAAACACAGACGAGTCATCTGCATCAGAAAACAGATTAGCTGTTGCCACGAGCAGAAGAGGTAAGAAACCTTTCTCTTTTGCTCAGTTCAGCCCAGCCTCAGTGCAAGGCCAGATTCAAAGCTGGCATCACTGGGGTTTCTGGAGCTCAGTGACCTTGCCTCAGGGTCTCTAGAAAATGAGCGCCCTCCTAGATCTGAGGAGCCCAAAGTTAACATGAATGCCACCACTGATAGCAGTAGGTACCAAGATATAAAGAGATGGCCAACACCTTGAACAGCAGTGATCGTGGGTCTGCCTCTGGTCACACCTCAGGATGAAGCATGTCCCAGTCCCCTTGCTCCCTCTTTGTGCCACACACTCTAACACCAAGCAAAGCCCAACCAAACTCCCATGCCTTTTCTCACTGCTCCCTTTCTGTCCCATACAAAGTCATACGTCAAGCCCAGCCCTTGCACTTGTCTGCCCACTCTTACCCCATGCCTCAAGCTGCCTTGGCAACCTGAGCCAAAAGCCTGGCTCCTCTGTGGGCAGCTTTCCTATGGACTTCTGTGCCAGGCCACCCTCACACCTGAGGGCTTGCTGGGCCAGAATCCAGAGCCTCCCCCATACTCCAGCAGTGCTGATGGGACACCCCAGACAGCAGCTGACTGCCACGTCAGAAGTGCCAAGAGGAAGGCAGACACAGCTCCAGTTTTGGGTTCACATGGTCCTATGAGTGGTATGGACACTGGCACATAGCAGTGGTGCTGTACTTGAGGTAATTGCCTGGTTTTGAAGTCAGGAAGCCCTGCCTCTCACAATAAGTTAGTCTGTTCACTCTCAAAAGAGGGGTTTTTTGGTGGGGTTTTTTTGTCCCCTCAACATCTGTTCACATATTTTTCTCTGGCTAATTGCTGTAAAGGTCTGTCATCACATACGAAGCTGCCAGTGGTTTGTAGGTGAAACTTGTGTCTTCAAGCATGGTTTTGTCAGGGGATGTATGAGGAAGCATAAGCATGACAGGTGTGCAGGGCTGTTGAGGCTCCCAAGGAGAGGCTGCCAGCATGGGTGAGGAGCCTGGATACAGAACATGTACAATTTACATTTCATCACACATTACTGGAGGACATGTACTTCATGTCTAGAAAATGAAGCTGTTATTACAGGATGAAAATGCATACACCACAAGGCTTGTTTTTGGCCTTACTGCAAGGCTGTTCTCTTAGGAGCAGAGCTGTTGTGAAACAGTAAGGGACATGCTCTGATTCACCGTGCAGTCCAGCAAGAGCTTCCAAACCATGGAGCTGTATTTTTTCTTACAGTCTCCAAATGGCTTTTGTTTGCCTGCCAAATTCGGCTGACATGTCCTGCCTTGCAGCCCTGTGTGAAGAAAGAGTAGACACAAATGGCACACGATGTAGTCACAAGTAAGGCAAGCTCTTCCAGGCTCAGACATACCTCAGCCCACAGAGAAGACAAACTTCAGGTAAGGTTATACAGCATCTTTCAAGGAGACAAATGGAAGCAGTATGTGCTGTATCAAGTACTTTTTGAGAGAACCAGAGTAAGATTACTGTGACTGTGTAAGTAACCCCAAACAAGGCCACTGAAACAAGAACCATGTGAGTTCTTGGATCAGCACCATTGCTCCAGAAGGTTTCTTGGGACTCCTGCTAATGCTTTTCTACATACTTGCTTCTTGAAATCCCCAGTATTGAATCAGCTTTAACAAGGAAACATGCTGTACACAAAAATAATGTTAGGGGGGGAAGGCACATGTAGGTGATTTCCTAATTGCAGGAAAATCAAGATAGCACTTTATTGTTATCAACAAAGCCCAGGATGCTTCAAGAAGCTTCTTTCTTCTCCCTTCCCATCCTTGAAGACTGCTGATAGATATTATGGGGTGTATGAATTGTGGCCAGAGAGTATGCATTTCTAAATCATGCTCTCCTGTTCACCTAGCTATAAAATATGTAGTTAGCCCTCTCCAATGGACCATAAATATTGAAACATTTACCTAGATGTTAGCTGCAATGCTGTATTACTTACAGTTCTGAATTGTATCAAAAGCAAACTGAATTGCCTCGTTCTCCATTTTCCCCATCTCTGGAACAAGGCAATAATCTTTCACATTACCATCAAGTACACAAAGGTGGGTGGATGAAAAGCACTGTCAAGGTGTGATGCATTCTTAGTAAAATAGTGGCTTGCAAAAAAACTGTGCAGGTGATTTCAAAATGCAAGAAAGGCCAGGTTGTGCTGGCAAAGGATGAAAGCTGGGGGAGCTTTCTGGGAGCAAAGTCCCATGATTTCCTAGGAGGGATTTATCAATCTGTCAAGGTGGCAGAGCCACCCACCAACTGCTAAATCAAGGCTGAGGCAAAAGGTCTGGAGGCTTTGCCTTCCCTGTCATTGGGGGTCATCCTCTCCTAGGGATGACCAAAACAGCTTCAGGAGGACCTCCATAGGACTCCATAGGACTTTCTGTGGCCCAACAGAGCTTCACAGGGACTTTGCTATTATCCAGAGCTAGTAGGAAGGATGATGCTTTTAAATAAAGCCAGTTCATTTGTTGTGTCCAAATGGTCTTGTGATGATCTTGGTTGTAAGAACACTGATGCTGTGAAGTTTCTTAGAGCAAGCTTTACTAAGACACTTAGGGATAGTGGTGCTCAGAGACACAGGTCAATTCTTTGAGTGCAGATCTTCAGCTCACTTTTTTCTCTTCAAAAGGCAGAATGATGGAGACTGCCTATGACTCCCCATGACAGCTGAGAGGGTGAAGTGCTCATCTAGAAAGCATAAGGCCTACATTCAGTGCTCTCCTCAGCCTGAGATGATTCAAAGCCATGTCTTGCTCCCTTGAGGAATCTTCTCCATCTTCCAGACCAGATACTTCTATGTAGGTAGGCATTCCCTGTCTCTGCTCTCAAAGAACAGTGATAGAATGGACAAGAAATGAGCTCCAGAGGGCCAAAGAGAGAACAAGCAAGAAAGTGCCTCTAAGCATCATCCACTATTCTAATATTCAGCTGAAGGAATGAGACATTGGCCCCTGTCTACTTCCAGAAGAGCTTATATATTTTCATCCAATCCTTTACAGCACTAAATATTCAGGATGGGAGCAGGGGTAGGGGTGGGAGGTGGGGGAGAGAGAAAAAAAAAAAAAACCAGGAAAATCTGTACTTGTTATTTCATGAAATACTGAAGTCTTCACTGGCATTTATTAACTCTGAATGGTAAGAGGAATTTAAGACCTGTATACTTCCATTCCAGCTGTGAGAATAATTAACATAAACAGACTTGCTCTTGAAATATAAAAGGTTTCTCAAGTAAAAGGTTTCTCTAGCAACAATCACTGTTGCTAGAATGCCATGTCCTATATGAGCAGAGGCAAACCAGTGATTCGTTCATACTTCTAGGTTGAAACGTAGGGGCTGCTGTCCTGTTGATGAATGTAACCTCCTACCTCTCATTAGAGCACAGACTGGAGGCAAGCCCAAGTCAACCTTTATTATTATAATGAGTCATATGCACTGTGGCAACTGTCCAGACCTCCCCTGGAGCCCTCTTATGCTAGGTGAAAGAAGAGGTAGTCCAAAGGCATGACAGCTTCACGGACCAGTCCTGTTCTCTATTACAGTCACAGGTGAACTCTGTGGTCTTAACTGGGGCTCAAAGAATGCAGACTCAGCAGCAGGGCAGCTTAACAATAACCACTTTGAGGGTGGGGGGACAGTGAATTGTAAAGGTCATGAGCAAGTGCATGGATTTTGTGGTGTTCATTCTCTCTCCTCACCCCAGCTTTGCTTTTGAGAACAGTAGGGGATAGAGACTGACAACGATCCAGACCTCTGAAGTGCTCAGAGAGGGAGTGAAGGTCAGGTTCAATTACCTTACCTCTACACTGATAAGCAGAGAGCCAGTAGCCAGGATATGGGGACAGGGGAACATGCCTGCATGTGTCCTGCACCCCAGGCTTTCTGCTAATGATGCTGTCTGCCAGAGATGGTTAATGCTGCTCCAGCCCATTTTTGTGGGCAGACACTTTTTTATTCAGTATCAGATTTCTTATTAAAAAGACAGAATCAGGTTTTACTCTTGAATCCATTTTCTGGGGACCCAGGGATTTCAATAGACATTAAACTCACAAGCACCACAACACTTGTATCTTAAAGTCTGCCTGGTACCTGAAATGCCATCTTAGAAATAATTGAGTCAAATAAGACAAAAAGTACACAGAATAAAAAGTGTTTGTATGTTTTTCCAAAGATCAGTGCATATTCAACATACTAGAACCCTGCACAAAGTTTAAGGTTTATATCAGGTCTTGAATGAAAATAAAAATATTTTTAAAAGCTGTGTTCAGTGGAAAGGAAGATTATACTCAATAAAACTAAAAGTAAGCAGGCAAGGACAGGCAACAATAAGGTAGCTGATCTTTTAGAACTCACTTTTTATCCTCTGATATCTACAGCTTAGTGTCTTTGGAATACAGAGGCAAAGAAAAGCATGGAATAGTGAAAATCAATGAAAATCAAAAAACAGCTGCAGAACTGAACCGATGTTGCACATTTTGAAAATATCTTCAGAAATTTATTGCTTAAGCAAAAGCAATAAAACAGGTTAAAAATCCCAACAACTGAACCATATCCCAAAACCACATCACAGAAACGAATGTGTTAACTCTGGAAGCTGTTGAGGTTGAACTTGCAGGGCATGAAGTAGTCCCAAAACCCTTTGAGATTACCATCTTTTAGGTTAGAGCCATTTTTGGTAGTAATTCCTACTGTGTTTATAAGTTGGTTAATCACTACTAGACAGCTTGAATGCAAAGGAGAAGTAGGAGCTGGGGGAACTTGTAAGACAAATTCCTGGCTGACAGGTTTTAAAATGAGCAAGCAGGAAAAGTAGAGAATGAGATCAGACTGCCCAGACCCACTACCCTATTGGCTTATTGGAATGTGGAGAGGAACAAACACTGACAGAGATAAGAAATACTTGCAACTTAGTACTAAAGTTTTTGGTAGCTTGTCTACCAATTTTGATGTAATCCTGACGTTTTAAAGCATATAAAGAAAGACGTTCTAGAGAAATGTGATCCCATAGCCTCAGAAATTACCCCCACATAAAAGAGAGAGGTAAAATAACATAGTAATACTCCAGTTACAAAATGCTAGGAGGAAAATTACAGGCAATTTCAGCCCCATTGCTATTTTCTTTACTGCTTTGAAAGAATGCAGTAGATTGCTGGCATTAAGCAGTCAAGCTTAGAAAATGGTTCTCCTTTACAGGCTGATATAGTCTCCAAGGCTTCAGTGCCTTTGGAAATACCCACACAACAAAATAAAGGACACAAAATAGTGTGGTAGTCCTCAACAAGCTTTTATCTTGCTTCTACAGATAACAGTAGCATCAAAAAACCTAGCAGGTAGAAAGGGCTTTTCACACCAGCATGTGTCTGTAACATCCACAATGACTGCCCTAGGCCAATTTATATTTGGGTATTTGGGTTGCTGGTTTGTGTTCTAGCCCCTGTCTGTCCATCAGATTGTGTAGGCATGTTTTCTGTTTTACAGGCAGTAGATGCTAATGATAATCATGCCTAATTAACAAAGCTCCCCCTCACCCACTGAAATCTGAGCAGGCTAGGGACAAAACCGACCGCATTCAACATCAAATGCTATCACAGACAGTCAGCAGGAGTGTTGTTTTCCATATCCATTTTAACTATAATACCAAGAGAACAGGACCTGTTAGAAAAAATCTGCAGGGATGGACGTTTTCAGAACATAAAGACCCATCTAGATTCCTGGGTAGTATTTGTTATTTGATATTTGGCAGTTTGTGTCTCTGTGGGCTTGGAGACAACAAGACCAGAAATAGTAAAACCGTTTGTCTTTAAACTGTCTCAAATCCAGCCCAGTAAGTAGTGACCAGAAGGGCTAGTTAACTTCTCCAGCCTATTGTTTAACTTCTTTTTAAACAATCATCATTAAGACTATTATTTGCACTATGGCAGGTGCTGTACAAATAAGGCAAAGCAAAAGGGAAGCCTAGTGTAAGGGGAGAAATGAAGTTAATGACACTACTTAGGGTTCACCAGCACACACCAGTAGCACCAGAAGCGGGAGCTTTCTGTGTCCATGCTTTGTCAGTCCAGCAGCTATCACTTACCTGACCATTATACAACATACAACCCAAGTTTATCACTATCAGCATAACTCACTACAACATTGCATCATTACACTCCCTGCCCTTTCTCACACCAGTAGCAGAGTCATCTGCAGGTTAATTCTGTTCAGGAACTGTATATTTAACAGGTATGACAGGTAGTTAGAATGAGTTGGAAAAAAGTGGGTTTTATTCCACTGAAAAATAAACTTGCTTCCATGAAAAATCTGACCTACAGATCTTTCTTCCATTTCTGAGATACAGCTCGTTGAAAGAAAAAAATTAAAACATGTTGAGGTAAATGTTAAATTGATTTCTTTCTACTTTATTTAGCTGAAAACAACCTGATCAGAAAAAATATCTGGATCTCCTAGTCAAGCTAGGTATGCATTGACTGGCATAACTAAAATTTCCCATCAAGTTGGGGGACACAATTAGAGTCTCACCTTATCCCACTTGTTCCAGCTGTTTGCCATTGCAATGGCATGTTCGACCTGCAGTCATTTCAATGGAGAAACAAACATACCAAGCTACCCCAGATATGAGAAAGGTGCCAACTCAGAACTCGGAGTAGGTTAGTTTATCCATGAGATAAGATGCATGTCTGTGACTGTGACAGACACACCTTTAAGTCCTGTCACCTCTAAGTCAGTCACTTTATAGGGATGCAACACATCTATATTAATGGCTTTCTATTGATAACCTCACTGGTGTACGTTTTTCTAAAGCAGATAATAAAAAACACCACAACTTTTCCAATCTAGAAATAACCTCATCCTTTCCTGTTAAAATAGCAGTTAAAGGGACCCAACAAGGTCACATAGTCCAACCTCACAACCCCCACACCAGGCAGGAACAACTAAATTTAAACCATCTATCACAGGAACTGCTTACTATACTTTTCTTGTCTGCTCACACATTCTTTTTAAACCAACCTTAACCTTTCTCTTTCAATTAAAAGAGGATGGATGATATTGTTCTTGCTCAATAGACTTCCTGCTGTTTCTTTCTATGCATTGTTTTTGCTGGATATTTTTCAAAGTCAAATGCCCTTCCTAGAAATCTTGGCACCTTGTTGCTGGAGCTTAAACTGCTGTCGGAGTTCACTATTGACTAATGTGTGTAGACCAGGATTGAAGTCATTTTTGTAAGAAAAGCAAATGTTTGCAGGAAAAGAATGGGATTATATATTATTGTGGGCATTGACATATGCATTGTGGAGATGGTATGTTTTCTGTTTCTTATCTGATCATTTCCTTGATTTCCTGGGACACATTTTCAGCTTATGTAAACGATTTCAAGTTGGACTGACCCATGTCCATTTATACTAAGCAATGAGCTGGCTCTCAGTTTCAACAGGCAGCATACTTGAGCAACCTTAAATGAGAATTTACAATATTTCTCTGTGGCTCCAGCTGCACCATACATTAAGGTGTTTCCCAAGAAAAATATAAACCTGGGGGAAAACACAGATTTTTTTTTTTTTTTTTTTTGCAACTGCAACACTGCTGAGAAAAGATCAAAGGACCTCTTCTATTTGATTTTATTTTTTTAAATAGAGATTTTACTTGCTAGATGCTATGGTTCAAAGGTATATTTTGGCCAAAAGGCTATGCTCTGCTGGAACACAGAAAAGTACAGACCACAAGAAATCAGCTTTGATAAACAAATGTAGTATTAACACAGTTATCACATAATTATGTCTCTGCCATTCTATGCTGCAAAGACTGTAGAGTAGTGGAAATAGTAAGGGAATGAATACAAAATAGCCATTTTCTCATATTTCAAGTGATGCAGAAAGAGGTAACAGTCTATCCATTTTCACTCTGCATTTTCTTTAGTTTTCATGTGTAGGAAAAGAAGGAAGTCTCCTGCTTGTTTTCTCCTCATATGTATTAAACTAATTATTCTGCTTTAACAAGGGGAACTTTGTTCTCATAATTTCCAAGTTTCATTCCAACCCCTGCAGCTAATCATGACCACGGTCGCTGATAATGAGCAGTAAATTGTTACAGTCCTCAGAGCCTGATAGGTACATTCCAGTCTGCATCATGTAGCCGTGCTGCTCTATACATTATTGTTCACAGATGGTAGCTGTCAAACTCTGTCAACTTCATATACACATTCAGAGAGTTACATCCGCATTCCTGAAATTTATGACTGTACAGCCCTCACCTTCTAAGGCCCTTAATTCAATAACATGTCACGTTCCTTCAGTCTCACCCAGCTTTAAAATACTTTCACCCACTTACAGGCCTTCAATTTAAAAAAAAAAAAAACAACAACCAAAACCAAAAAACCCACCGATCCTACTGAGTTATTACAA
>VXBX01001787.1:236357-259251 GCA_013400415.1 Scytalopus superciliaris | reverse complement strand
AGAGAGGAGAATATCTGGCTTTAAACAGCCCCATTATTACATTAAGATTGATGATCAGGAGCTAATGGAGCATTTGCTTTAAAAGTTTATTTAACTACAGGAAAAGTGGATATAGATATGTGTATCTATTGACTGCCACATCACTGAGCCTTAGGGTAACAGTACATAATATAAAGAGATATTTGCTGGGGCTTCGTTGTCTAAAGGGTGTTATTTAGACTAACTTTGTCCAATATTTAAACCCCCAGGCAAAATAAAAATAGGTATGAATAATTTCCATTTCGTTTTTAAAGCACTTCTTTTTAAACGAATATATATTGCATTTTGAAGATGGATGTCTGAGGATGCTGTCACTTTAAATAACATGAATGAAAAATAAGACACTCCTTCCTTTGCTCAGACTGAGAAAATGAAGTGCAAATAAATAAACAGGACAAGTAAAGTATAAAAAATAAATTGAAAGAGATTTTTTTTTTCCTTCATAACAATGCAAAGATGTAACTAGTAACTCAGAGACCATACTTGCTGAATGTACTCCACCTTATTCACAGGGTTCCTTTAGGCAAGCTCCTGTTGGCTTAGAAATAGAAATATATGAAAATACCTTTACAGAGCTTGTGCACTTTCAAATCGGCCTTGTCTTGAATTTGTCCAAGACCACCTTCCAGAAAGGACTCCAGCAGAGGAAGCTGCAGTACTGGTCTGTAAACTGACAGCATCTCAGGGCTTGACATAAATCATCCAAGTTCTGAGCTGAATCTGCCCTTGCATTTCCCATCTCTGAGCTATTCAAAAAGACAGCACATCTTTAAAACTGAGGGAACCTGTATTTTATTGGAATGTACACACAGCCAGTATCAGAAACTAAAATAATCGGAACACAGCTGAGCATGTTCCACTCCGACCTGAAGTAAAGGCTTGGTTGGGTTTTTTTTAATTTCATCTTTTCCACAAATGAAGACCACCTGAGCATTGCCCTGCTGCCACCCACGTGAGTGACTTGGCAGGAGTAGGTGCCCTGTGAACAGCACAGTTTCACCACTAACTCAACAGCCACACTGGCTGTGTTAGAAATTAAGGCAGTCTCAGGCTGTGAACAACTGAACCAAGTTTTCCTCCTACATGTCTTTCTGGCTAAAGTAAGCCAGTTTGTTTCCATGAATAATGCAACAGAACATATCTGGTCTTGGAGAAACACTTCAATCACACCCCCACACCGTCACTAAGAGAACTATGAGTAATCTGATAGGGATTATTCTGGAATTCTGTTTCAATGCTGGTGTCTCCCTTCCCTCATTAACCTTTCTAAAAGAACCCTAAGACTCCCACCAGCCTCCCTGGTGGGAACTGGTGCCACCTTTAAGGGCAGGTAGAGCACATGCCATATCACATTTATAGTCATCTCCTCCACTGCTAGTATCACTGTGAGCCCATTGTTGCAGCAGTGATGTATATGCCAGATGAAAGGTTTGTAAGGCTATAATTTATCCAGAGCTGGATGTTCTGAGACTGCAGCAGTGGTGACCTTGAGATCATGTCACAGTGGGACTCCTTTATAGGTTGCCCCATGCAAGAGTGCATCCTGCCAAGGTGAAGACACATCCTGGGTCAGAGGCTGGCTCTTGCAAAATCTTGGGAATAATAATTCTGAAAACAGCATGCTCTGTTGTCTTGCTTCACCTTGTGTGAAAGGGTAATAATTAAATCATTGCAAAACATATCAAATGATACTTCAGTACTAGCAACAAACAAGATAAAAATGGACAGGGATTTAACTCAAGTTGTGATTTTAATTCTCAAAGTGTGATAGATCAGGATACCTAGAAACTTAAGTAAAACAAACTCCCTGCCTACTTCCCTCCCCACCTCCCCTCCACCCCAGGGAAAAAAAGCAAAAAGGCGTCCACACCATTAGTAAACATTAATAATGTGAAGAATGTTTTTATAATCTGTGACTTCTGAGATTCTGGTCTGATTTTCTTGCTACCATAACTGGGTAACTCTATCACAGAGGAGACTCAAGACTCCAAAACTACTGAGATATCATAGTAAAAGTGGCTGCAAAAGGGGCTGCATTATCAGAGGACTTGAGTCAGGAAAACATCTTTAGTCAGGAAAGCTCTTCAAGTCACTGGGTGATAATGTCTATTCATGGTGACACTGCCCCAGTGTTCTGTTGTTTGTCTCTCTGGAGAGCTGAAGCAGAAGACCTTTGAAAGCTTTTCAGTAAGAGCTTATCTGTTTTTAAGATATTGGAATGGGGGAAAAAGCAATTTATAGACTGTGATTCTATAAAAGCTCTTATGTATAGTTTTTTTTTGCCATGGCAATACAATGTCTAGGTCTGTTCTGAATATTCTCTAGCACTGCTGGGCATACAAGAAATGAACATTGCATGGCACATAGCGTGTTAACAGAGCCACACCATCCAAAAGCTGTAAAATCAGTCACCCAGGCCCATTCTGGCCCTTACTCTGTCCTGATTTCTTGATAACTTTTCAGATATGGGATACCTGAGAAAAATAGCCTCAAGGAATAAACTAGTCTTCCTAGCAATATTTATCTCAATCAACCAATTGTCTAAATTAAGGGAGCCATAGATACCAATTACCCTTCCAGGTTCTGGTCTATGACCTGTAACATTTGATGAAGATCCATGGTAAAACAGGGAGTGTAAAGAGCAGCAGTCAGTGCAGGTAGTGATTCAGTTGCTCTGAATCCTATTGGCCAAATTATTTATCCCTGTGACCTGATTTGGGTAAGAAAAGTACTTCTCTCCTCTTATTATTATGTTTTATTTGAGTAGCTTACCAAAATGCAGACTGTCTGAGCACAACAGGTGTGTGCAGAATGCAGCAGAATGTGGCTTGAATCATAGCTGATAATTTAAGTGTTAATATATGACAAATAATCTCAATCCATACTCAAAAGAAAGTGCTAGAAAAAAATACATGACTTTTGGAAGAACAGTTATAATTGTTATAAACGTCCTACATTTAAAAAAGGGAGAAGCTATTAATTCAGTCTTATGTGTGAGAAGAAGTGCAGGGGAAAATTATAGAGGAAAAACAATCTAAAAATGTTAAGGTTGCTTGGGTTTAGATTTGCAAACTTTTTCCATTGTTGCAGGATCTGAACCAAATCCAAGTATTTGAAAGCCACTGAAATTTGCTCTTTTCAAAATACAAATCTAATCCACTCCAACTCTATGCACTGCTTGTTACAAACAAAAAGTCAGCTTTTTTCCTGTTTATATATCAGTTACAGCCTAACTGGGGAAACAGTGGAGCCACTGTACTGGCAACCTGCTGCTGATCTCCACTACATTCCTTCAGGTGCCGAATGGAGCAGCCTTATCAGGAAACTTGGTGCAGGTGCTGCAGGGAGTGTGCCAGTCCAGCAACAGGCCAGAGAGCATTCTTCTGCTGAAACATCAGGGCCCGATCACACAGCAGTCATTGGGAAACACATACAACAGAGCATTTCTGATTCAAAGTCCGCAAATAATAGTAAAAATCATTTTCTAATGTTAACAGAAGCGGTTTTGCAATACATGGTTCATCTTGCCAAGAGGCTTAAATAGGAACATTCCTTTGTTGAGTGAGCCTATGTGAAAAATACACAATTGAATCAGTAAACAATGAAACAATTTACAGCTGGCTTGTAAATAGTGCACTAGGTACATGTTTTCAAAAATATGTATGGGTCTGTACTACACTGCTTATTTTCAAAGTGTTCTGTGCCTTGAGCAGAAAGATTATGGATTTCCCTGTCTCACCAACTGGAGAGGAGAGATGAAAGTGGGTAGCAGGAAGATCTGTCAGGGGCATGAAACTAACGTTTTGGAGAGAAAAGAATTTAACCCAACCTGCCATTCACCTTCCCTTCTCTGCTGGAGACGATGTTGATGGAGGTGAAGAATCCTGTTAAGAGGCCAGAACTAGGGAAGACAACCCAGGAACAGCTCTAGAAAGGGAGAGGCAAGGGCACAGGAGGGTACTTGCAGCTAAGGAGAAGCTATACAAAGAACTTGTTCCATGTGGGGAGGTGCAGGAAAACTGTTAACTTACAGGAACTAGCAATGGTTTATATCTGAATCAGAGTAATTATATCAGCAGCAGTTGCCAAAATGACTCCCCCTTCTAGGTAAGTGTCCTGGTTTCAGCTGAGATAGAGTTCATTTTCTTCTCAGGAGCTGGTACAGGGCTGTGTTTTGAATTCAGTGTGGGAATAATGTTGATAACACACTGATGTTTTGTTGCTAAGTACCGTGAACTTTGATTCAAGGACTTTCCAGTTTTCCATGCTCTGTCAGTGAGCAGGTGCACAAGGAGGCCAGAGGGAGCATGGCCAGGACAGCTGACTTGAACTGGCCAAAGGTATAGTCCATGCCAAAGAATGTCATACTCAGTATATAAACTGGAAAGTGAGAAGCAGTGTGCCTTGTTTAATGATGGGTCCTGCTGTAGGAAAACATCAGAGATGGAAGATGACTGTATGAAGCCCCTCATGACAATTTGTGGAAACTGCTGAAGGAGAAGGTAAGTCAGTTTGCAGAGGTGAAACCCACCCAGCTCGCTTCAGATATTGCTGAACAAGAAAAATGGCTAATACTTTATACTGATTCATGGGTGGTGGCAAATACCCCATGTGAGTGGTTGCCACAATGGAAACAGAAAAACTGGCAGTGCAGAGGTAAACCCATCTGGGTATTGTGGCAAAATATTCCTGTCCAGACGGAGAACCTGGCTATGAAGGTATGTCATGCAGAGAGATGCTGAAGAGCTGGGCCACTGAAGAACAATAATGAACATGTGGATCAGGTTGCTAAGACTGAATTAGCTCAGATGGATTCAGACTGGCAACATAAGGGTAAATTGTTTCTAGCTCAGTGGGTCCATGACACCTTGGGCCATCAAGAGATGTAACATAGAGATGGGTCCATGATCAAGAGGTGCCCTTAACCAAGAACACTATCACACAGGTTATCCATGAATATGAAACATGCACTGCAGTTAAGCAAGCCAAGTGGTTAAAGTCTGGTATGGAGGACAATGGTTAAAATATAATTATGGGAAGGCCTGGCAGATCAGTCACATCACAGTTCTGCAAACCTGCCATGGCAAGCACCATGTGCTGACAATGGTGGAACCAACCACCAGATGGCTGGAAAAGTATCCTGTGTACCATGCAACTGCTTGGAACACGATGCTGGGCCTTGAAAAGCAGGTCTTATGGAGACATGCTACCACAGAGAGAATTGAGTCAGACAATGGGACTCATTTCTGAAACAACTTTATAGACACTTGGGCCAAAGAGCACAGCATTGAGTGGACATATCACATCCCACACAATGAACCAAACTCTGGGAAGACTGAACAATACAATGGACTGTTAAAGACTGCTCTGAGAACAATGAGTGGTGGGAGCTTCAAACACTGGGATACACATTTAGCAAAGGCCACCTGGTTGGTCAGCACTAGGGGATCTGCCAGCCAGGTCGGCCCTGCTGAAACAAAACTTTTTTATACTGTAGAAGGGGACAGAGTTCCTGCAGTGCACATTAAAAATATGCTGGGGAAAACAGTCTGGGTTATTCCTGCCTCAGGCAAAGGCAAACCCATGCATGGGATTGCTTTTATTCAAGGACCTGTATGCATTTGGTGAGTAATGCAGGAGGATGGAGAAGTCCAGTACGTGCCTCAAGGGAATATGATTCTGGGTGAGAATAAGCAGTGAATTAAAATGTATGATGTTAATTGCTGTATAATGTAGTGTATTACAATTTCCATGGTGGATTTATGCCCATTACAACACTGGGTGCCTCGTAAAGCCTGTATCCACCACTCCAGATTCGGGTATCAGAACCAGTCTCACTTTTGATTGTTGTTTTATAATGAAAATGAACTTCAGTAAAACCAGACATGTGCAGCAGTAGTGGAATCAGAACTGGCTTCAACATGCAATGGTCCAACACCACACACCATAGACTGTTATGACAGAAGGAGCTCAAAGTAACAGACTAAATGGACTTTTATAAACATGGTCCACAGACTAAGGGAATGGTATTTGTGTATCCGTCTAATAAAAGACAGGATAGTTAATGGTGCATTTGAAAGTATGGAGGTTGGCATGATGTAAAGGGTGTAGAATAAGGGGCAGATTCTGTCCTGGTTTTATCTGGGACAGTTTTCATTTTCTTCTTCACAGCTGCTACAGGGCTGTGTTTTGGATTCACTATGAGAGTAGTGTTGCTAACACACCCATGTTTTGATAGTTACTGAGCACTGCTTACTCTAAGTTAAGGACTTTTCATTTTCCTGTGTTCTGACAGTGAGCAGGTGCACAAGAAGCCAGGAGGGAGCATAGCCAGGACAGCTGACCTGAACTGGCCAGAGGGGTATTCCTTACCACAGAATATCCTGCTGAGTACATAAACTGGTGGGAGCTGGCTGGGGGGAAGTTGGCTGGGGGCTGCTGATCGCTGCTCAGAGATGGGATGGGCATCCGTCAGTGGGTGGTGAGCACTTTTACTGTGGGTCAATTGTTTCTGAGTTTTATTCCTTCTCCTCTCTCTCATTTTCATATTATTATTATTGCAATTTTTTTTTTTTTTACAATTATCAAACTGTTCTTATCTCAACCCACAAAGTTTACTGGAGATGGGGGGAAGTGAGTGAAAGGCTCTGTGGTACTTAGTTGCCAGCTGAGGATAAGCCACGACACTAAGACAAATAAAACCTGATAGATTTTCGGAGTTTGATTGCTCTAACAGCAAGAACTTTATAATGTACTTTTTTTGTCTTGATGACATTATTAATATGAAGATGATTCTATGATAAATTAATTGCTCATTAACAGTTGCATAAAGTAGTCCAGATTTACTGTGGGATATATTACATATTTTTAATAAATATGTAAAATACATCACTTGGTTCATAAAAAGGCACATGATTACAGGAAGATACTCCCTAGAGGCAGCCTGTCCTCCCTAGAGGAAATGTTTCTACCTCCTCTAAGCAGCACAGGGTCAAGATTTATCTGCATATAAGAAAGCCAGGTGGATGTTGTATTGACCTTTGCTCTGCACTGTCCTACCAGAAAAAAAGAAAAAAAGTTGAGAGTTTCCCAGCAAAAACTGGTATTCAGAGGATTCAGCAGCAATTCCTCTGTTAAGTCTAATGCTGAGTTACAAAACTGGTTGTCCTTTGTGATGCTTGCTTTAGGTGATGGATGGGAATATTTCCCTCCTCTTCATCCCAGCCATCCTGTGCCATCAGATGAGAAAGCTCACACTGTACTAGTTCTGGGAACAATAGGAACGGTTTCTTTTTCTAGTGCTGACAACCTGATACCATTCACAAGCACTGTCAACTTAAATTGGGAATGTGGAAAAGGTACAAGAAGTTTAGGGAGCTTAACTGAATTGGCAGGATTCTTAAAAAGGGCCTCTGGTGTCCTGAATTTTCATGCAACTGTAGGAGTTGCTAAATCAGAAAGATCCATCACCAGGAACACAAATGTGGACCAGCCACGTTGCCCTTGATTAAGAGTTCATTAAGATTTTTGTCATTCATCTAGATTTTCTAACAGCAAATGCACCCAGGTGTTATTTTTAAAATAGAATCATAATTTGAATATCACCAAGCCAACAAGATAGTTACCAGAAAGATCACAATTATCCTTATAAATAGCACAAATGGACCTATTTTCTAGTAACAAAAGGCCTTGAAATTATGATTTTATCACACTTTACAGGTAGTTATTTTTGTCTCTCTGTGTTTCAGTATCAGCTGAAAATTACCTTAAGTGTTACAGTATGGTGGCAATAAATTCTCTGTCCTCATGCTGGAACCAGAAGGAAAAGTCAATGGTGTTCTTTCCATTTACTTGCTAAATATTGTGTATGTAGAAAAAAGTAAGAGTAGGCTAGTACAGTTCTGAACACCAGTGGTGAAAGATTATACCCTAATGATTTTGAAACCTCTCCAAAAATTATTGTGAGAGCAAAACATATCTATGTGCTTTTTCCCAGAATGCTGAGAGATATGTATAAAACAGTGCACAGGCTGCCTGTCTCAACAAGGAAAGAATCACCATGCTCTGGCATAAATCTGCAGTAATTATAAAATGAGATTGATATGGTTATTATCTAGAAACTATTTAGGAAAAGTTTCAGCTATCAGGGGTTTTTGAGTTACAAAATAAAGGCAAGGAGGAGAAAGGTTTTCTCTCCACTGTCATCTTACCAACTCCACATTACCTCAGTGCTGATTATTAACCTTCATTGTTATGACAGTGGGTTTGGACCCTACACATCCTCACAGTAACCTTCATGCAACCCTCTGATAATTTTCTGCCCTTGTTCCTTTGCTTTGTGTGGGATTTTCAAAATTGCAAAAATGAAATCTAGATTTCAAAAAGTAATTTTGTAATAATTTAGAGCAACTGGGGCTGGGATGTCCACATTTTTGATAATACAATGCAGTGATTTTGCTTTTCAGTAGTATGGTCCAGCATTTTGTTACTCATTTTGTTTTAGGTTTTCATTCTTTCAGGCTGACCCATCATTTAAGTGTTTAAATTGAACAAGGCAAAGTCTCTGCATTATACAAAATGTCCTACATTTGACAAACTAACATTTCCTTCACAGCACGAAAAGCCTTTCTGTTACAATTCATTAGGTTTCAAAGGCCTATATGTAACACTTCGCCAGAATGTTATAGTTTCTGGGACTCAGAGGAGCTTCTTTCATGTTGCTGTGAATAAGAGAAACCTGCTATTACCTATCACTTGGGAAAAAGCATCTCTGTTGCCACGTACAGAGAACCTAACAATTAGGGTGCCCTGAATAAATGGGGCACAAGTACATCTTTAAACAAAATGACACTTTGTCCTTGGGTAGCCAAGGTGTCTGTTTGAGGTACAGAGGGTACCATGAGGTAATGGATAACAAAAGAAGGAATTAATTTTCTCAATACAGTAAAATTAGTTATTTATAGAAGTGTAATTATAAGAAGACATATTGGCTCCTATTGCTTTACACACAATTCCAGCTATTTAAAGGTTCCTGAAGATCAAAATTATCATTGTGATAAAATAATTAATACTATACATCCTGCATTTCTGCTGAATGCCCAATGTCTAGATTTCATGGCACAAACTCCCCTACAAAATTAGGCTTAAGCTGATTAATTAATATACTGCAAAAAGTCTAAATGCAATTTTATGGTGTTCCCTATAGGTTTATTTAACATGTTCCTCTCTGGTACCACAACAAGGACTGATTCAATATAAATTACAGTGGACTTTTTGTTACACTGCACTGACAACATCCCTTTAGGCTCATTTGTAGATTTGCAGCTCCAGGGAGAGAAGAGAAAATGAACTCCTGAGCAAGAGAACTGTACCTTTCCCTTGTTCTACAAGTGTCTGAGAGCATATTTGCACAGTGCAGATCCTTTCCATATGCATGTTTACTCAAATTGACCTGCTCCAAACATCTTGGAATCAAAAAGCAGAAGGCAAATGGGGTAACCCCACCTCCAGCATTGGGTTCAGTAGAGTTAGAGCTGAACAAGGAGCCCGGAGTCTCTGATCTCAAACGGCTCTGATTCAAGTTAGATAAGGACAGAAACAACACAGCCAATGCAACCAATTTGCTTTTGAAAACTCAAAGATGGTTTTGCTGAATTTGTACACTGTTTTCCTAACAAGCAGAGATAATATTACCCTTGGGTTTTTTTGTTTTTTTTTCAGTTAAGTTAGCAGCAATTACCTAAATGAATAACTTATTTTCTGGACAAACCACCTGCAAACACTTTTTTGGGGAAAAACTGTACAAGATTGAAAAGGTCAATGTTGCTTCTCGAGCAACATTACTGAGTTGTTAGTGATATACTTAGTCATATAGCTTGTGGTTTAGACATCATTTTAGTAGATTATGACTGTGAAGTGTATTTCATACTCCTAAACTATCAATCTAAAGACACTGATAACCAATGATTTACACTGAATATCTCACTCCTTGTTACATTATAGACCAGAAGTGTGAGAGGCATGTGAGATGTTTCTGATTTTGCTATATAAATTATCAAACAAGAAGAATGACTTATTTAGCTTCAATGCAGACTCGACATACTCAGTTTCACAAAATGTCTACATTTTGCTCTATGTTTTGTACTGTTCTTGCCAAATTTATATCAGCTCTAGATAAGTTTTAAACATCAACTAATTCTCATTTTGACTTAGATTTTATAAGTCGTTATACATCAACACTTTGTTGGTGGAACTGACCACTAAGTATATGTTGTCACAAAAAATATTTAACATCTCTTTAGCAGGGGCTTTGATTTTTTTTCCCTTCAGTCAATGTTTTTAAGAGACTGATGAAATGCATTTTCCACACTAGGAGACATTCAGTGAATAGTGTTTATTGTGCTACTCCAAACTAGAGCAACTAAACCAAACTCTTCAGGTTCCTAAACATACAAAACACAAACCACTGCATCTTTGCTTTCTGCTTTCATTTTTAGGGGACCATTCACACAACCATATCTAGACTTTTCTTCAGTCCAAGCCAAAACCCTCACATTTGAGGTAGCTTTCCAGTTTCAAAATAAAATTGGAATTACAACATGCTATATGTGATGGCCATAAACTCTTTTTCACTCATATCATGGTGCTTCCTCAAGCCATCATTTGCTAAGTAGATTTGTTAATTTTAACTCTATGTTCTATCTAGCTTTAAATTATGATTAATTACATATTGGTTAAATAGGATTTTCTTTTGCCCCAGTGATACTACCGTAATGACACTAAAGCATGCACATGAAAATCTGAGACTGTCCTTGTACTCTAGGTTGAGTCTTCCATACCATTCTCTGTATGAAACTATTTTTTCCTAAAAATCTTAATCTTGGTGATTGTTTTGATTTACAGATTGGCCCTCTAGTGTGTTACAGCCCATGGCTATGAACTGTCAATAATAACTCTACCTCTAGAGCTGTATTTTCGGAAACACAAAATTCAATCAAGCAGTTAAGTGTTACACAGGACTAGCTCAGGTTCTTAAAAGACCTGCCTTGCAAGTGACAAAAATTCCTCAAATCAAGCTCCTGCCTTTTAAAATAGCTCATATTTGCAAGACTACTTACATTTTCTAATGTATTTGATGATACATAGGACATGAACTAAGACTTTTACAAAGACAGTCTACAACTATGTCTGGGTGTTCTATATTTTCTTCAATGCCTACATGGTAATAAATTGGTTTTTTTCTTTTGGCTTCATGATATAAGTACAGAACTACATTACAAGAGTCTCTGTGTGGCCGATCCGAATTACCCAACTGAAGAAAACACACCCTGCCACCTGAAGAGATTTAAGGAATACCAAAGATTTTTATTTTAACCAGCAGAGGGATTTTCAAACTATTCAGCACTGGCCAAATTTTGCTCTATTGACATCAACAGTAAAACTCTTCAGAAAGACTGGAAAGAATCCAGTTCTGAATACTTCTGAAAAACCCTACCCTGAAAATCTTTATTTTAAATTATGTCAAAACATGCAGTTTATAGAATCTACCGTAAGAAATTCTGCCAGAGTGGATCTGAAAGGCAGCTGAGAATATAAGCAAACAGATGATCCATATGATATTCTAACTTAGTGCTTTGAAATTTGACAACTGAAAATAATTTACTTGGAAGGAAAAACAATTTCTATCCATCCCCTTTTCCATACATGAAATATTCAGTTCTAATTTATTTTTCCACAAGAAAATGGCAAGCATTTTGCACTACTGAATTTTATGTGAGACGCTCTCAAGCAGTCCAACTCAAATATCAAGGCAATAAAAACATATACAAACTATGTAAAAGTCCAACTGAATAAAACCACACAATTAAGTTACAATCTGTAACTACTTTAAAGATTGTAATTGCAAATTGCAAGGCATTTTTTCTCTCTGTGCTAACACAAGCATACACAAAATATTGTGAAGATATTAAATAACCTTCTTAAGGTAGATGCAGCAATAACATATTTACTCTGAAAAAAACAAAATTTGGTGAAATGGAAATAATTCACAATTGAAATGCAGAAGGCATAATGGAAAGACAGATCACCTACATGGAAGAATAAAGATTATAATTCATAAAGTGAAAGGAGTTAGTACATGGGAAACTGTATGAGTCAAGCCAGAAAATTGTGACACCCTGCTGAACAAGATCAAAGATAAATTCTGGTTAACAACATGAGGATCAGTGAGAAGTTGTATAAATAACCCAACTGTGTATAACCCCAGAGCTGGGTAGCTGGGAGCACAGCACAGAGCAGGAGTGGTGAGGTGAGCTACTGAGCTAAGAAAACAGCAAGGGTGAGGGCAGAACCTCAGATAATTTTGTACAGTAGGCTATGAATACCTTCAGAAAGATAACTAAGACTCACGGAGAGGAGTGGGGCCCTGAGTCTCTGCTGTAGTAAACAAGCATTGTTTAATTGCATTTTGGTGCAATTGACTGAAGGTCTACTCTGCATTTGTGTTAGTTCTCTTATAGGTCCTAGTGACTGCCAACTAAGCATACATATCTTATTTTTGGAAGTTTTAAAGCTAGATTCAAGCAGCCTTTACGAATTATAATTAATAAGTCTTAAGCCAGAGAGAGCTGGGAGAGCAGTTCTTCCATCATTCTACAGTTTACATGGAATGGCATCTTCACTTAATAAAAAAAATGCAACAATTTTCTAAAATACCCCACAATGTTAAACAATGGTAGTGCCCTATCTATATTTTCTTTCTCATAAATCCAGCCCTGTCCAAGGTTTATATGGGATCTGTTACTAACTACCTAATAAATGCTGGTTCTGCTTACAGTTCCTGAAGTGAACAGCAGCACAAGAACTTACAGTGCTGTGAAGCAATGTGAGATACGTGAGATATTCAAGAGGGTATGTAAGACATTCACTATTCTTCTTTACCTTTTTATTTCATATCTGAACCCTATATTCGAATATGTAGAGAGAGTTCTCATCTGATAACGGAAACTGCATTCAGTTGGCATGATTCTAGTCAAAAAGGAAAACCATCAGCCCTTCTCTAACAGCATAAATACAAATACTCGAATTTTCAAGGCTTTATGACGAATTTTTGACTCTTTATTTTCCCTAGCAATTTCCAAAGAAATTGGACAAGAATTTCAAGAAAAGAGTTTATAAAAGTTGTGGACTATACAGTATATAGTGCACAAACTAATTTAATTGCAGAAGTATGACAAGGGCAGTAATTTTTCTTTTCCTCCTCACCACTAAAATATACTACCTGTAGGCATGCAAGAAAGAAAAATAGATTATTTTTTTTTGTTTATAAATATCAGCTTAATACTCTCTGTAACTGTAAGTATTAACCTGTTACAAAGAGAGATTACAAGGCAGAACTAATATTTTCCCACATCTTAAACTTGTGTTTGTTTTCTTTAACTTGTCTCATTTTGTAATTCTTTCAAATCACAGACACACATTCCACAGAATTTATTAAAAGCAGTTGCCTCTCCATATTCTATCCATTTAAGATGGGTTTTTTTGTTTAGCATTCCTGAGGTACAGTAACAGCAAAACTTGAGTAGTATAATAAATCTACTGAGTGCTCACAAATTGGTTGAAGGAGGGAAGCTCCACAAGAAGTGAAAGAACATGGCAACCTGAGGAATATGGCATAGACTTTAATAGGATCAACCTATAGAAGTACCTTGCGATGTTCGTTCTGCTTTGACTCACAGTAAGTTGACACACTGAAAGGTCTCATCAAGTCAGGTGAGAACAGCTTAAATACTGTGAATGGAACCAGATACAGCAATAAAACATGCATTTGGAAGAAAAAACAGAGGTACAGCACCCCAGTAGCAATAAAAAAGTCACCTTGTTACTTATTTCGGTAAATTAGTTTTCTTTAACTAACACATGGGGTAAAACAACTGAAAGGACTGTGGCCTTCTAATAACTCTACTCATTATGCAGTAAAAGAAGCAGAAATTGCTTGGACCTGTGAGTGACAATGTCATCTCATAGTTATTGGGGATACTTTTTAACAATTTTTCACATTACTATTATTATAGAAACACATCATAGAGTTAAAACATTTTATTGCACAAATATGAATTTCATTATTATACCTTTCTTCTCTTTTGGACTTTTCTTGATAGCAGGAGTATGACTAGATAAACCCCTCCAGATTTCATGTAGAGCAGCAGAAGGGATTTTTTTTTTAATTATTATTACTTTCTGCTTATTTCTAATTTTTTATTATTATTGTTATTTTTTATTTTATACCACACAACAGAGAACAGAGAGGCCATAACTTATGTGCAAATTGAAGCAGCAAGATCTAAAGCAAAAGTTTTGAGGAAACACATAGGTATGTGGAAAGAAGTTATGGTATGTCACAGCGTACCAGCAACTCTAAAAATCTCGTGTCATCCTGGACCTGAAATCTGTACCTTGGGTCTGGCTATGCAGAAGAGAACACATTATTTCTGGAATCACTGGCTCCTTCTGTATGCTGTACTTGGCTTCATTTCCTTCTGGTTACTGTACCAGTGAAGTGTGTTGTGTATATTTTATGTTTACACTTCAGAAGAAAAAAACCCTGAAGTGATGAGCCTAATAGGATCCATTACTGAAATCCTGAGAACCCTACAGTTAGCAACCTTTCTGAGTAGCTTGCAGAGATTTTCTTTCTGCAGAACTGCTATTGATTTTCTTTCACTTTCTAAACTTCTTAGCAGGAGAAAGTCTGAATCATAGGTCACATACCCCCTCTGCTTTGGTGTGCAATATACCACTGAGAAGGAAATAAAAAGACCTCACTTGCTACTGCAGTAAATAAACTAGAGATCGGGATGGCCTATTGTCTCCAAATCCAGGCAGTGCTAAAAGCAGAAAGTCCCAGCATTTTTTTCATCCCCTGGTTTTATGCACACTGCTCTTCCTAGACCTCTGCCTGTTTCCAATTACTGCTGCTCATGATTTTAATATAGTATATTTTAGTTGAAATATATTTATTAGAATGTGTTGTCAATTAAATAACTGTGTCTTACAGTAAGCACATACAGTACATTCTGAAGACGGCAAGTCATTGTTGACAGCTTCTATACTTTTCTAATCTGAAAAAGTGTGATATTTTCAGTAGTATTACAGTGTTCATTATTTATGCATTGAATGAAGGCTGTAGAACTTAATTATCAAAGCATAGGAGGAAATCTCTGAGCTTTTCATCAAAGTCCACTGAACAGAAAAAGTCCCCTTTGCAGCAGTGAAAAGTACTGATGTGTGGAAAAATCCAATGAGAGTTGCACCCGAAACCAAAAGTAGGAAGGTTTTTTAAAATGTGGATTGCATAGATCTGAGATGTTATAACCATAAACACAGGTTTCCACCTCATAAACTGTAGTTTGGTAAGAAACATCTGCCTGCATTGATCTAAACCAAATTACAAGGGATGCACACACACTGTTTCTTAGGTACAAGCACATTCAGCCTATATTCTCACCTGATTTTGCCCTTGCCATGAACTCTAGAATTTTAGATATGGCTGTAACATTACGGGAAGACATAAGTTAAAATAAGGAATATGCAGGTAACTAACCATCAGCTCAAAAGATTAGCTTGGACTAGAAGCAGCCATTATTACTGCCTCCAACCTTCCCACTGAAGATCAGTATGATTCATTAATGTAAGGACCTAAAGAGTCATAAAGCTAACTCTAACGCAGATTAATATCTGCATCCAGACTTTAGATTATTAAAAACAATGCAATACAAACTCCAGAGGTCACAAATCTGTGCTACTAAGTAGAAGTT
This sequence comes from Scytalopus superciliaris, assembly GCA_013400415.1. Taxonomy (NCBI): domain Eukaryota; kingdom Metazoa; phylum Chordata; class Aves; order Passeriformes; family Rhinocryptidae; genus Scytalopus; species Scytalopus superciliaris. The sequence continues at coordinate 243,397 of VXBX01001787.1, read as the reverse complement.
ACACAAGTTCTGATGTTGCCAAGCTCCTCTCTCTCTCAGACAGTTCCAGACTTTCAAGGTGGTGTCTGTGATGGGTTGTTTTTTTTTTGTAGGCCTTCCTTGGTAACCAGGGTCAAGATCTAGGAAGTATTCCATCCCATCTCTTTACGTAATCAGGTGTATATAAACCGAAGGAGGAGGTGTTCTCTCTCTCTTTTTTGCTTCTTTTCCTTCTCGGGCTCGCACGCTGACGAGCTCCCGGTGTTTGGGCCTGGCTTATCTGTGTTCAGCGAGGCCTGCTCTGGGGGTTGTTTTGCCTGGGCCGGCGGCGAAGGTTAAGAATCTGCCTTTCTAAGGAAAGTATTGAATTTACTATTGTATTTGTTATTTACTGAGTTAATTTCTGAATTTAGATTGTATATATATATTTGTTTTGTCTTTTTTTTTTTCCTTATTTTGTCTCCCTCTCCCCTTTCCCTTCCCCTTGTCCCTTACTGGGGTGGTTTGGGGGTCCCTGTCTTGTTGTGCCTAGTATATAAATTTAATGTATGTAAATATATATATATTCCTTCAATTTTCTCTTGCTGCTTTTTTGCCGTTTTGGGAGAGGGAGGGGGGAATCTTTCTTGTGAGGTTTGGCTGTTGGCAGAGAGCCAACCCGAACTTTCACATCATCATCATTATATTTTTTGGTGGCCTGTACGGGGATCGAACCCGCGACCTTGGCGTTATCAGCACCAAAAACCGCACCATCAACAACCCAGGCTACACCACAACCGGCTCAGTGTCTCAACAAGTGTTTCCAATTCAAAAAACAAAACAAACAAACAAACAAAAAAAAAAGGCATTTTTATGTTTTGCCAGGCCATTGCATAGAACATAACACAAAGTTGTTGCATGTAGCCCTGTATACAGAAGACAGTACAGGGCTAAGCATTCTACTCCCTTAGTACATTTCATTCTTCATGGTTTTTTTTATTTTCATTCCTTTGATCATTGAATCTCATCAGCTGTAACTACTTACTAAAAGGAAGTGAACTAGGAGATATCATGCTTTTCAACTCTCTGCTAGAACATGGAATAAAAGCATAAATACGTAGATATCCCCCTTTCTGTCAGACAGTCTTTGGTCTTGACTAACAGATTTAATATTCTTGCAGATTTAGTCAATGAAAAGCCAAAGCAGCATTCCTAAATTTGTTATCAATAGCCAGAATAAACAGAAATGTGTGGATTAAAAGCTGTATTATAGCTTTCCTCCTCCTTTATTTTCGCTCAAACTCTCCTATAACTCCTGTTGGATGAGCCATATATAAAAAAGATTTATAAAATGACAGAATTTGACTTCATGTCATTTAGCCTGTAACAAGGCAATTGACAAAAGTCTGTAATGCTGCAAGCAAGTTCGGTAGCCCTGGACTACTGGCAGGCAAATCTGGCTGATTCTTTCATTAGTTCTCACTTTTCCAGTGAGTAACTGAAGGGGAAATTGTATTATAACTCCACTTAGGAGATAGCATTGATACAAACCAGGTTTCTCAGTGAACTGGACAGCACCAAGCATACAGTCCCCAAGGTGGTGGTTAGGGTGAATGAGCTAATTGACACCAGTGAAGTTAACAGTGTTAGACATGCTCTATATACCTAGCTAATACTAATCCCTTTGTTTTGCTTCACTACTTTAACACGATATATCACAAATTTAATTAGGTGAATGATGCCTGAACTGATGCATTTATATTTCAAAAGGCCTCTAGATGGAATAGGAACAAGCCAAAGTTAACTGAGGAGAGATTTCTTGTAACTTCTCATATAGTCCTGGAAAAAAGTGTTCTCAAATGACTTATTGTTCCAACCAGTGTTTTTTCAAAATGAGCCTTCAGCATAGAGTAATGGCCCCAGCTGAGTGATAACAAAGCCAAACGTATAGTCATAGGCCTTATAAATACATGAAATAATCTGATACTTTAGTTGAAAGTACAATCTCTACTCTGATTTTAAAGAATAATGCTTAAAAGAAAGTACAATCTCTACTCAGTTTTTAAAGAATAATGCTTAAATGCTTAAAGATTGCCTAGTTACCTGAAGAACGAGATGAAACATTGTGTTCACTACTGAGTCCCAAGAACACTTTATTTCAGTCTTGATCTCTCTCCAGATGTACTAAAATCACTAAACTTAATCCATTTGTGCCATGTGAAATCAGAATAGTAGATCTGGAATGTCTGGAATAGATTGTCTCTCTCTTCATCAGCCTTTCTGTCCAGATGCCATAAGGAGAAAACAGCAAAGACTGGACCTTACGTGCAGCATCATCACTTAGAGGCATGCGGGTATTTCATTAAAAGCAAATTAGGACTTCAGGAACACAGCAATTCTATTGGGAAACTTGTACACCATAGTGCTGGTATGCTGTGTGAGCCAGTAACATGGAAAAGCTTATCTTCTGCATCAGACAAACACAAAACAAAACTTCAGCTGTCAGCAAGGGAAAGTAGATCCTAAATCATTTTAATATGAAACTTCTTGACATCTAAGATAATTTTTTCCTTTTAAGAAAGTAGCAAGCAATGAAATTACTTAAAAGTACCAGCTACTATCAGCTAAAAAGGGTGCAGTTCAGCCAAACAGATAAAATGTTGCTTACAGGGCAGTCTCATGGGCAAAATGAAACACACAAAAACATGTATTTCACACTCCCAAACTGAGAATGTGCTCCACAGTGCAGCTGTATCTTTCAGAAACTACAAGTCATGCCAAAATAGACAAAACTGAAAAGTAATAACCCCGTTAAAATTTGTTGGATACTGAAGCAGCAGAAATGCTTAAGCAGCATAATGATAGAAGAACATTAAAGCTCTTCAAATTGATCAGAAACAGGCAGCCTGCAAAAGAATTGCAAGTCCAAGAAATGAATGAGTATGAAAGGAGCCTTTGAGAATTTGAAGGCAGCATTACGAAGGTCAGATTATTTGTTTCTGATACACAACTTTCCAAAAGCTTTTAATAACTAGGAATGAATGAACAAGGACCTGCTTGAAACATTTTAGAAGAAAGTTGTGAATAAGGACCAAGTCATTAGCATTTAATAGTACTTTTTATCACCAACTGCACAGCATGAAGAGTAGTAATGCCTCAAAAAAACTTGACAAGTCTCTGAAGGAGTCAGCATCTAAGCACAGAGCATGACTCAAAAGAAGTACTATTTTCAGTCTTCACACAGGTCCTTCAAGGGCATGGTTGTCTGTTTTCAGCATCAAAAAAAGCAGGAACATGGCTGCAGACTCCAAAACATCTCAATTCTGACAAGATCTGTGTAGACAGAGCCGCAGATGGAATTTATTGACATTTAATGCATGACAAATTATTCTGGAAAGGAAAACTCCAACCCTAATTCTAAGATAGTTTCTGATTCCTTCAGAATGTTTTGGAAGTGTAGATAGCTCACTAAACATCATGCCAAGCTATCAAATGTAAACAAACTTACTGGTAAGGAAAGCAAGACTGAACATCTAGAAATCAGTCCATATTGAATATTATCAATTAATGTTGAACCCAAGAGAAGCGATACTTAGAAACCCTGCACAGGGCAGATATAAAACCAGTCACATAATGCAAAACCAAATAGACTGAAACCTGATCCTGACTGCAAAGGACACAGGTATATAGGACAACTCACAAGGCATGGAGGAAAATGATGCAGTTTCTCGTAACAGAAACTAGACAGTTGTCAGACAGGTTGAATATGATGAAAAGAATACTTCTGTATATCCTCCAAATTTAGTTTTGTGTTTTATTAAAACACAAGTCCAGAGGGAAAAGAACCAAACTTAGAAAAGCTTAGCAGGCCACAAATAGAAGAGATCACTACATACCCTTTAGCATACATTTAAGCACGGGTGTGTGTGTCTCTGTATACACACTTGTCATCTGAAGTCCACTTTTTCCTGTGTAGGCAGTGGGGAGTGCCTGACAGTTACTTCTATTTGCTATTCTTGCTTCTGAATTCTAAGGAAGCATTGGCTAGTAACGTTGCACTTAAGCATTTTACGTAAAGACCTACCATTGAGAAAATGTTTTTAATATTTACTTCGACATAAGCAACTGAAAAGCACATACAAGCTTTCAATTGTTTAACAATATTGATCTTGCTCTTCAAGGACTTTACATGGAATACTGCAACATTTCCCTTTTTGTTCATTTAAAATAGGCAAGTAATGGGATTCTTGCCAACTTGTTCTTTACAGATTGAGACAATCCTTTTGTAGAGAACGTGCAATAACATATCCAGTCTAATGAAATAAGTTATGAGTCAGATGGTTGATGGCAGTGCTTTTTCATTATGAAATACTTCAGAAAACCCAGACATTAAGAATAAAATATTAAAGAGGACCATTTTCAATGGATTTGTAAATTTAAGATTAAGCCTATCGAGGTTGCACATAGCAAGAGAATGTTTCTATGTGGCAGCATAAAGTGTTTACATCCACAAAACAAAGCCTTTATACAGAAAGTACCTCAACAAGAAACCTTCAGAACACACAGACTTCTAGTAGCACTCATATTTTATTTCAATTCATCCACGAAGACAGTAATAAATTACAGAAGTTTTTGTTAAGAAACCTGTTTCAACAAATGGCGAGGTTCTTGTTTAAACATGATCATTGAAGACACGTAGTTTGAGCCAGTGCTTGTCTCAATTCCACTTCCAATACGTTACCTCTCACATGTGGAGTCATCTCATATGAAGTCAGAAAGCAGCCACTCAGGAAATCATGAACTGATATTTAGCATCAGAACAAGTCCCTGGCACATTCTGGTTTCCTCCCTGTAAAAGAAGTTCTATTTAATTTGCAGTCAGCATCATGCACACAGGAAAGGGGTGACTGCCCTAAGGTTGAGATATATGAACCTTCTACATGATGCTAACCCTTAAGTCAGAGCCATTTCTCAATACAAAGTGCTTCATTTGTGCAGGACAGGATTTTCTTTTTCCATACCATTAGTATGGATTCCATTCTAGAGGACCAGTCATATAAGAATAAGCAGATCCAATAACTATCACAAGCTTTCCTCAGATTTCTCTGCTATTTAGATTGGCTAAATCTATATAAAGTTTTAACAGTTACCAACTACGTTTTCCATTGCTTCAAACTATTTTGTTTTGCTTTCCAGTAAGGAATAAATTTAAAAAGTAGTGCATTCATGAACATCTGATAATCCTTTTCACACTACATATCTGGAGACCAAATAATTTACAAGAAACTCTTCACTCATGCTGTTCATCATATAGGTTCACAAAGCACCAAGAGTTGAAAAACCTGAAAAAGGTTTACATGAAACTGATATCAAGACTCAGATAACATACCCAGATAACAGTCCAAAACCTTCCTACAAGCTATTAATAAAGCTGATTTAGCAGCTGAAGTTCAGTAGCTTCATGAATGTGTTCCTCCTAAGCATGGTCCAAAGAAGGGTTTCAACCTCACCTCTGGGTTTGCGGGAGAGCTTTTATACCCCTCTGTATTGGCCACTTAAGACACTGCCAGACTTAAGAGGGCAAAGCATAAAGGGGAGTATATTATAGTATGCTATATTGTTTTATTAGATAAGATGATTCTGAACTTACCATTTAATTTGTAATTAATCAAAAGATATACTAACATTCGCTTGAATTTCGTGAAATATCAAAGAGCAAGATTTAAAACTATCTGCAATTGTCATTAGACTAGAGTACACTTACCTTCCATTAGGTATTATTTATTCCTAAGAAGTCCTGAGCATTGCTTCACATTTAGGTGTGCTTATCCATGTCTAAAATATTTCTTGCCTCTAAACAACACACAAAAAAGTTTATAAAATTTTAATATAATTGTGTTTAATTAGGCCTCCTCAAACCCATATTATACAGTTGCTACTACATTGAGTTAATCTTTTAAAATAATTTTCTACAAAGCTGCAGAAGTTGTTTACATGAAGCTTATTATCAAATCAAAACCTAGGGCAAAAAGTGGCCAGTGGTGCAATCTTTCAAACTAAGGCTGTTTTCATTAGCCTGTTTAAAATACATAGAACATATTTTTAATACATTTTAAAAAAATACTATAATCAGAAACAGTGAAAAGTTTATTAAGCCTAAATTGTTTTTCGTGCTGACACTACCCTGAAGTTACAAATGTCCAGACTTGACTGATCTTTACCAGCCAACTCATTGCTACCTTGTATTTACTTACATATATACACACACCTTGTAACAAGTTACGCACAGAGCTCAGCCAAGAGACATCAAAAGACACTGTTACAGATGTACGGGAAGACTGGAAGGAAAGCCCAAGCAACTGGGGACTTCTCTTTGTTTGAAATTATTACCAGCCGAGTCTAAGTGCCTACAGCATTCACTACTTCAAAGACTGAAGGGTATAACCATACTATTCCTGATGCAGCCTTTAAAAAAAAACACTTCTTTTTTTTTGTCTCAGAGATTAGGGGGAAGCATCCCCTGAACACCTCCTAGCCGGGCGCTGTGGCGGCCCGGAGCCCCTGCGGGCCGTGAGGCCGCCGTGCCGCTCACCCGCAGGGCCGCCGCTCGCCGATGGCTCCGGGCCGGCCCGCCCGGCCTCCTGCCCTGCCCGCCCGGCCTCCTGCCCCGGGGGACATCGGAGCGACATGCGGGACACCCTGCGGAGAGACAGAGGCGTCAGCCGGGGCAGCGAGGGGGCCGCGGGGGGAGCGGAGGGAAGGGCCGCTTGTGCCTCACGACAGGATGCAGGGCGGAGAGGACGGCTCCGCACTGGGTTTTTGTGAGGGAGGGCTGCTCTATCCCCCTGTGTTGACTCCCCGGAGCACCGCCAGGCTCCGAGAGGGCAAGATGTGAAGGGAAGGTGGCGCAAGGCCCATGCCCATTCCCATTCCCAACCCTCACCGCCCGCCCTCCCTCCCTCCCTNCAATGCGGCCTTACCGCGCCAGCGGCCCGCGGGGAGAGAGGGAGGGCTGTGCCTCGCCGGGCCTTAAATACCGTCCGGGCTCCCGCGAGACCCCGCGCGGCGCTCGCCCCCGCTGC
>VXBX01001787.1:222683-236255 GCA_013400415.1 Scytalopus superciliaris | reverse complement strand
GGGGCAGTGCTGGCGGTGCCCTCAGCCCGTACGGGGCGCCGCGGAGCACCCCGGGGTGGGGTGGCTCTCACACCGCACACGGCACTGTGCGGCAGGGTGGCCCCGCACAGTAAACGGGAGCCCCCGAGGGCAGAGCGCCCCCCACACAACACACAGGACGCTTCAGAGTCCCCGAGGGCAGAGCGGTCGGCCGTGAGCCCGCCCCGCGGCGGTCAGTCAGGGCGGTCCTCAGGAGTCATAACGGGGCCTCCGCCAGGACGCGATGGCTGGCCGAGCGCTGAGCGCCCGGAGGCCTCTAACTCAGGGAAACAAGAGCGTCTTCAGTGCGAAGCAGCAGCCGTGCGGCGGTTTTGAGGCGATAAATGCGGCTGATCTCTGTCTAAACTCCCGTCTAAGCCGTGCTTAGGCGGCTTAGGAGCTGTGTGTGAGGATGGCGGGGTGAAGCCCCGAGCCCGCTAATCCCCCCGGCCGGCACACGCGGCTCGGCCCGGGCTGCGGGTCACGGGTGGCACCAGCCCTGCAGGCACTGCTGCTGCCCGGCCCCCGGGAAATTGGGCTGCCGAGAGGGTTTGGGGACAGTATGAGCAGATGAGCATGGATCATGGAGCCCAGCCCTTGGCCCTGCACAGGGCACCCCAAGAATCACACCATGTGCCTGAGAGTGTTGTCCAAACTGAATGGAATGAAAATCCCTGCTTCACAAAGAGGGGCGTATATTGCTGATAACTCATAGCTTCCTGTCTCGGTGAGAAACAGCATGCTGAGTTACCACCAGCACAGCACCTCTGTGGTAAGAAAACAGCAGGTTAGCCCACCATCCCTAATGTAGATGCTACATTTAAATTATCCTCAGCAGAGCTAAAGCAATCTGATTCAGCCTGAAACAGTCACATAGTTGCAATCAAGGCGTTGTTCGAGAAATTGTTTCTTACCATTTCTAGTTACCTCTTCAATCCATATGTTTGATATTCAAACATTGTTGCAGATGTAACCCCTGTGACAATTAGGTTTACTGTCAGTAGGCCAGGATTCAAAAGCTGTCTCAGAACTCCGGATGAATCAGTCTCTGTAGAGGAATTTGTGAGACACACGGTTTCAGGTTATTTCAACTGGGGTTCTCTGCAATTACCATTTTCTACAGTCAGACACCTAAGTCAGATCAGTCCTTTTTTGTAATGTAGCAAAAAAGACAACTTGGCATTTAACCTTCTCATTTTTACCCCTTGTGCCAGTGGGATGTATGTCAAGTTTAGTTTCTTCTTTTCCAGTGCAGAATGTCAACTGGCACTTCTGTTAGCAGAGCAAACCAGTGAGCACTTTAATCATTCACATTGGCATTAAATAATTGTCATGTTTGGAACCTTACAATATAGCAGATATTTTTTTTCCCATTATTTGGTGAAAACTTTGAGATGGTGATGTAATAAAAATGAAATTTGATTAATTTATGTACAGTTTACATAAAATGAAAATTGATGCTGGAAATAGACTAAATGCCACTTACAACCTCTCTGCCCTTGGTGTGGTGTGTTTTGTTTTTTGGGGGGTTTTTTGTGGTTTTTTTTTTTTTTGTCTTTTTTTTTTTGTTTGTTTTTCTTTTGTTTTGGGTTTGTTTGGTTTTTTTCTGTACTCAGAATGTTTATTAATTATAATTAGAGTCTGTAAAGAAGAACAAAAATAATAAATAAAATCTGTGGAGAAGTGGAGGGCAAGTCAGAATTGTTGCTTCCTTTCCAGAGGCAAAAATCACAATATATGGCTGTTAGAAACTTCACTTTACTGTTATTTTTGCTCTTCTTGTATGATAAACTACTTCCATTGTTAAAATTTTTGGTTATCTCTTTCTAGCCAATATGTACAATTAGCACTTTAACATTTTTTCACCTGAAAACACATTTTGTATAGGTAAGAAAAATGCCAGTGAAATTTGCTAGTGAGCTTCCTTGCTGAATAAAGCCCATAATTAAGAGGAAATTCTTCAAGCTTCTACCGTCTGGAAAGGTGGGAGTATTTTTAGTTGAGTAGTGAATGTCAAGGAAGGTTAGTGTTATGTAAACTGAGAAGCAATACACAGAAATTCTTTCATTGTCACTGTTCAAAGCTCCTAACACGTTTTTGAAACACAGTTAAGCAGAAGGAAAAAAGCAGTAAGATATCATGAGATAATCACACCTCTGAGCCATTCTTGAGCATTTAACTGACTGCAGAGGCCTAAACAGCCTCTTCATAGCATAGACTTTAATGGTTACCACTACAGAACTATCAGATCCCTGGTATCTAGTCAGCTCTTGGTATATTGACATCAATATATTTGCATCTGTCATATTCTGCTGTCTTTGGGCTTTCGGGTCTGATGACTGGTCAAAAAAAGAAGTCAGATACTGTAAATTGGTTTTGTTTCATTCAGTAAAATGGTAATTTCAGAGAAAGAGATGCTATTCCCTATTTGTCAACTAGTATAATGTTTGCACTAGCAAAAAGATAAGCAAGATTCAGAGATCAATGTAATGCAAAGTTTTACTTTCTTTGCTTTATCTTTAGAGCCCTAACAAGTCACACTGTCACCAAAATATGAAGCTTTACAATATTTTTAATTAAGAGAAATAGTTTCTCAGATAATTTGAAAATGTTGAGTAGGGGTTGCTTTGAAGGCGACAGTCTTAGAGAGCACTAGTGATTCCAAAGTTGGGTTGCTTTTTGGGTTGTAGACTCCCCACGTTTTCTGTGGATTGCCATGAATTTTTCCTGGACTACAACTCTTTCTTACCATTAGAATTTCAGGTGCAAATGGAATGGTTTCCATGGACCTGCTATGAGCCATGCACTACTGACTCAATTCACAGACTCAAGTTAGTATTTGGCATTGTACTGAAGCTCCCAATCTGTTCTGCAGTGAGGGCCAAGCTTCATGGAAAATCCTAATCCCTCATGCTTGTGTTTCTATGTTTGCCATCTTGTTAAAGCTATATTGCTATTTTTGGTAGAACATAATTTAAAATGGGATATAAAATATTTTTTTTAAAAAGTTTGTAGAATTCTAAGCCTACATTGTCAGCACTGAAAGTATTTCAGATATTCAAATTCTCGTTTAATTCTTATTATATATTTTCCAAGATTCCAGAAAACTTTAGTATTGTTTTAACTGCCTTTTCCATTAATATGACCTTTTTAATTGGCTGGAAATATATCCTAAGTTTGATTCTATTCCAAACACTTGTTCAGCAAAACTGACTGATGACTACTCATTTCTGGAACTGAGTTTATTACAAGAAAAACATCAATGAAGCCTCTGTGGAATTTTCCAAGATTTCTGGAGGGGAAATGCAATATCCTCTTTGTAGCACAGAGTGAGCAGATACTCTAGTCCCAGATTTGTTACTGACTTTCCTGTGTAACTTCACACAAGTTGCTAAATTTCTGCTGCCTGTTTTCTTACTATTTAAAAGCAGCCAATATTAACTTGTCACCCAATAATTTGACAAGTCTGAGTAAACCCTTGCAAAGTACTCTGAGAAAGTCAGATGGAAAATGTTATGGAAGACCATGCCTGTGCTAGCCAAAGAGGATATTTACAGTAGATTCTTATTTTATGTAGCAAAATAAATAGTTTAAGTGTATAGCCAGATGAGACCAAGATGGATCTAAAATTAAATGCAGGAGGTATTTTTTGACCTTTCAACAGAAATTACATAACCACTCTTAGGTTATAAATAGTCCTTTGTTTTCCTTCTCTTTGTCTAACACTCGGAAGAAACAGAGGGTTAGTTGTTTGTTATGAAGATACAGAGCAATGCTTTAGAGTGAAAACAATTGTGCCCTGTTCCTTATTTATACAGTTCCTATAATGTTTGTCGCTAGCATTTGTTGCAATCCTTAGCACTTTTTTGTCTCCAAAAAGCTACAGAAATAAAGTTTCTAGTTCTGAAAATGACAACAGCAGAAGAAAATGAAGACACACACCAGTCTGTTTCAAGCCTGAAAGTTTCTTCTTCTCTGGTTTGATACGTGGCTGAAGAGCAAAGAAGTCAGTACTAAAGTCTTGTCAAACTGACACATAAACACAATTATTTTCTATTTTTATTATTTTCTATTTTTATTCTATTTATCCTCAGAAACAAGGCATGAAATATGCTCCCCTTTACATAGAAGTATTTATGTTAGCATTAAGGAAAACAATATTGAATTCTTCTTGTAATTGTGTGCATGTTTACAAATATTTCCTTCAACAACCAATAAGTGCTTAAGTAGTAGCAATTTAATTTCATGTTAAAAAAATAAACAAACAGGTTTAACAAACAGAAACTACCTGGAAATTTACCCTGAAGTCAAGTATTGGCACCCATGAGAAAACAAAATTATGACAATAACACCTTTTCCTTATATTTGGTTGTCTTACTTTGTATGATTTCTCTAGGACTTCTATTATGGAAATAATGTCCTCGACATTAAAATATATGTGAGGCAAATGGCTTTATTAGATATCACATCTAGTTTCATTTAAACTTTTAATTATCTTTCAAACCCATTCATTTGCTCTGTAACTTTTCACTGAAAGCAAGTATGATTCTTTACAGTAAATTGGAATAAATGGGCTGCAGCAAAGAATACATGATTAGGCTTCTGAAATAAAAGGAATCAGAATTTTTAAACTGTCCAGTCTCTGCAGGCTGCTTGGAATTGCACTGGAGACTGATCAGGCCTTGACTGCTTCAGAACTGAGGCCAGGGGTGGCCAGTCCTTAAGTGACATGTCAGCTTAACACCTATTTTCCCTGGTTATGTTGACAAAACCTGTTATATTACATGTAATCCAGTCCTCTGACTTTAAGCAAATTAAACACTTGGGATCAAATTCTCACACAATGTTAAACCATGAACTTAACAGAATTATATCAAAGATTATTCTTTTCTCAGTGTTATGTTATTTGATGGTGCTTTTGCATAGTGATTTGTGAATTATGAAGCAGTTTATTGGCCCTGACAACTTCACACCATTATGTCTTAAAATCTTTCTCTATTCTATATTTCAAATGTCTGTAGTGATTTAATATAACTAATCCCAGTTACTGAGGAAAGAAAGTTCTGTCACTGTGACAATTACCTCCATTTTGAGTTTCTTTGCTGAAATTGTCATCAGGAGGCCAACTAATGCCAAAATTCTATAAAGTGCCATTTCTATAAAGTAGGCAAGTGTCCACAATGAGCTGGATTGAGGCCACTTACCTAACAGTATTCTCAGGGCAGGAATTTATCATTAGATGCTACTGCAGATGCCAGGTTTCTGTTAGTAATCATAGACTTTCTCTTGAAATAATTACTTAAAAAAAAAAATAAAAAATTACTAACTCCAGAATGTTTCCTGTAAATAAAGTTTGTGGAGCCAGGCTCTTATAGGCTAAAATTATCATATTCCAGCATTATGAAGTAAAACGCATAGCCAAGCATGTGCATGCCATGCTTCAGGTTGTTGTTAGGAGTAGAGGTGCCTGTAGGAATGTTAGCAGTTCTCTTTCTTAGTTTGAATGATTTCCTCAGCAGACCAGAAGAACAATAAACTGGCCTTAAGCTTCTGCTGAAAACAGCAACATCTGCTAAGGAAAAGGGGAATTCTAACATGAGGATTGCCCTAGCTGAACTCTCTTCTTGCCTCTCTCAGATTTGCTGTGTGACCTCAGGTTAGCTATTTAACAACCTTGTGCCAATTATCGCGAGTGTAAACTTAATACATTCATACTGCTCTACTTTGGAGAAAGGCATGGACCTCGACTTGCTTGTGTTTGAAGAGAAACTGAGATAATTGCATTGACGGTGCCACATACTGTGAACTTGTGGGTGAGCACTGGGACACGTGGTGTGGCCGAGGTCCCAAAGCAGCATTTGTGGAGATAAATGTTATCTGCATGAATGGTAACACAAAGCACCAACTGTAAACTACAACTGCAGTAAACTACATTCCAGCCTACTGTTCTGAGGTTTGCAAGTGCCCGGGCTCCTGTGCAGCTCTAATTAGGTGGAGAGAGCATGTCCCAAAGCACAGTGCCGCCGTCACTCCCACACGTCCCCGTCCTGCTGCCCGCACTCTGCTCTCCTGTCCTTCACCCTGCTGCCTGCAGGCATTATTTCGCAGGCACTGAGGCCGGAGTGCCGCAGCCATTGGAGGCCCTGCGGCTGGGGCAGCGCGGCCACTCCGCCCCGCCGCGCTCCGGGCACGGCCACGGGCACGGCCACGGCCACGGCCACGGCCACAGCCACAGCCGCGGCNGCTGAGCGCTCCGGCGGGAGCGCGGGGCCCTGCGCGCCGGGCGGGAGGCAGGGGCGGAAGGAGCGGGGATGCGGCCGCGCTGCTGAGCCTCCCGCTGGCCCGCCCGCCCCAGGAAGGCCGAGCTGCTCCGTCCTTCTCGCCGCTCTGCGGCCGCAGAGGGTGCCTGTGCAGTCCCCTCCTCTCGCTTTGATCCAGCCCCGGAGCAGGAGCCGCCGCCGCCGCCCCCTATCCCTTCCTGCGCGCTTCCCACCATGAGCGGGGCTGTTTTCACCTTATAAAGATGGCGGTGTGGGATCGCTGCAACCTTTAGACTAATGACTGTCAGAAACATCGCCTCCATCTGTAATATGGTGAGTGCTGGCGGGGCGCGGCCGGGGGGCTGCCCGGGGGCGCAGCCACAGCCAGAGGGAGCGGCCCCGTCCCTTGCCCGGCGGCCGTGCCGGCCCTGCCCGCGGCGGGCTCGGCGGGCGGACAGCGGCGATGGCCCGAGGGGCTTCCCCGGCGTGGGCCGGGGAGGCACGGACATGCAGAGCGGTGCGGGGCCCCTCGCAGCGGCACGCTTTGCAGACGGAGCCGTGGCCCGCCCTTCCTCCTCCTGCCCTTCCTCCTGCCCTAATAATCCTGCGAAAGGACCAAAGTTGGGTTCTGAATCCACATTAGGTCAGTGACCCCGTTAAGTCCTCTCAGGCAGGCACCCTGTGGTCTCATGGGTCCAGGAGCTCCCCAGGTTACACAGAAAACGAGGATGTAGATGCCTAATAACACTCCTTTGGATCCCAGTGCTCAGTACCTGTTCTAGGAAGTCTTGGCTTTATTGCTGACAGAGTTTAACTTGCACTGCATGCCGCTCAAAGCGACTGCTGTTTGTTTAGTACTCTTGAATCACTTAGCATTCTCTAAACCAATTAGGAAGGAATAAGGAAACATTAATATTTTTGTTTGTTATGTTCAGACTTTGCTACTTTCCTCCCCAGGAACAGCTGAAAGGATGCTTTCTGCACTGTGCTTGAGTTTAATTTTAATCTTAACAAACTTTGAGCATCTGATTTGGTTTAGGTTTTTGAAATTTCTTGGTGGGAAGAGGAAAAGCTCAAACTTTGTCAGTTGAAGGTTTATTAATAAACACAGCAAGAAAATAAACTTGCCAAAGAAATGGTTGTGTGCAAGCACCCCAGTGCAAATAGAAGAGAAGCCGATTTCTGTACATTTTGTTGTTTTAGTCTGTATTTTTCCCCCTTATTTCCAGGTTCTTCAAGAGCAGCTACACGCATTTGGCAGCTTCCCTCCATGTGGTGCCCCAGCATGCCTTGTGCTGGTGATGCCACACATACCATCCATCTGCCCTGGAGAATGGAGCCTACCTCTAGGGTAAGGCAGCAGGCACAGCCCCAGAGGCCTGGCTCCTGCGGGGTCAGCAGCAGTGGTCTGGGGGAGGGAGTGCAGATTGCAAGCTTGCTCCCCCTTCCACGTGTCCACACTTCCACTTAAGTGGGCTCGCTCTTTTGTTTCCAGCCAAATGCTTGGATCATCCCATGCATAGTTTTAACTTAAGCCTCAGTCCTCCCTTTGGAATGCCTATTCTGAAAGGCAGACAGGGTGAGTTGGTTCTGGAGTTTAAAAAAAACAAAATTAATACAAAATTCAGATTTGGAGTAAAATAATCTGGGCACTCATCTTTCTGCACCAACAGTAAGTAGTTTTCTGAACTTTTCATTGCTCTTAATGTTATTTCCAGTCCAGTGGGCCAGGGATACTGCAAAGAGAGGTTTAGGAAACAGTACAGGACTGAGGAGAAAAGCTGGGTGCACTTACCTTCCTTCTGAGGCAGGCTCCAGTATTTGCTGCTGATTGATGGTGGATGTGATGCCCTGCAAACTGCATAAAAGAGCACCGCATGAAGGGGAGCTGCAGACGCATAGGTGGTTTTAAGACCTTCGCACTGGCATAAAGTATTAGGAACTCCATGATTTTTTTCATATGCTGCAGATAGATGCACTTGTATGCAGCATGCTTCTCTCAAAGACTGAACAGATTCCCAGCAAAACTGGTGAGGTGGTTCTAATGGTGTGCTGCTCAGCTGTCTCTGCCAGTACTCGCAAAAGTAGCATCTGAGAAATAGAGACACTGAAGGGAAGAATGAGAGCCTCAAGCATACAAGAAAAGGCATACAAGGACTCATACTTCGAGGCAATTCTAGCTCATAGTACTGTGACAGAAGGTGAAGTTGTTCTAACAGTAATGATGTTTTAAGGCTACATATTCCTTTGAGTCTGTGTACTTAGTTTTTAGAGTTGCTGTGTTGTGTTGGTCACATTTAGTGTTTTCTGGATAACCCACAGGGATTGGAAGTTCTCTTAGGCAAAAAAAGGGGAGATTTTCAGACAGCTACAGGAATTAGGGGCTGTAAGAGAAACACAAATTCTTGTAAGTGTTGGCAACACCGCATTATGGCTCATTCAAAACTGTGTCCACTTCGATGAGGTGGTGGACTTGAACTCAGTAGTCTGCAGGAGGAGCTATGACAACCTTCCAGAAGGTTAGAGGTGTAAAAATAAGCCTTTTGCCTGTATAAAACCTGACTATTTGCAGTGCTAGTTTGATTTAGGACACCTGTAGAAATCCAGCAGACAAAGATGTTAATTCCCAGACCTTGTTCCTGAACTGTAACATACTACTTCAAAAACTGAGCTACTTACAATTTTTGGACTAAGAAATAGATATATAATTCTTAGATAATATAATTTATTTTTGTATATAATGCTGTGTATTAGTATGTTTGTAAGTTTTTTTACCTAGTTGAACTCAGTAATGAAAAAAAGTGTCCTGATCTTCTTTATCTTTTCTCATTCCCATTCCACTTGCTATTTAACTGTCTGATGTTTGGTATTTTGGGTTGCAATTTTGAGCTCCTGAAGATGGTTACGGGATCAAAACAGGTCTAGTGAAGCAAGAAAGCCAGGGACAGTATTTCACTTGCTTGCAAAAGAGATTTAGTACTATATGTTCACTGGATAAGATCTCACATGCTGAGAGAGACACAGTAGGAGGTAACCAGTAAGAAAAATTATAGGGGCAAAGTTTCCACTTGGCATATTTGCTTGTAGTAAATATTTAAATGCAGGACTTTCTAGAATTAAAAAAAAAATCCTTTATTGTCTTTTGCCAGTTTTATTTCCTGAATTATAATAATAACAATAGTACGAGTTATTATTCACTGATTTGCCCAATTAGACCTAAGAGCTAAAACTTGTTTTGCTGGGGCCAAGGGGATGAAGGCAACTGTGCCTGAAGGAATTGGTGGGACTCTTACACGGGCACGATGGCCATGCTCCCTGATAAAGGAAGTCTAGTGCTCAAGATGTTCATCTTACCTGCCTCTCAGACACTGTAGAAGCTCATTCACTCTGTCTGCACACCATGCTCACCACAGAGGGATGTATACAATAGGCAATTGTCGCCTTTATGTAGGGTAGGTACAGTAGATGTGAAGAAGCGTAAGATACACTGAAGAAATCCTCTTTGAGGGAATACCAATGGCTGGTGCCATGTAATGCTCATAGCCACCAAATAGAGATGTGATTTAGCCCCTACAGTGCTGTAATCCTCTTTGGTTGTTGTTTCTGTGAGATAACTGTATGACTCAAGTGCAAAATGCTGGTTCAAAAGTGGATAGGCATGCTGGCATTTTAAAGCTGTTGCTCACTGAAGTACTCTGCAGTATGTTTCTCTGCTGATGAGCTTTAGGTACAGCCTTGAGTTCTGAGTTCAGCTCATGCTGCAGCTGTGGCCTAGGGATATTACTGTTACGTGCAGTGAAGGACATCTATCCATTTCATAATGTATTGACATATATTTTTACAGATCTAGCTAACAAGCTCTGTGAACCATATTTCTCTCTTGTAGAATTCTGTTGAGAACAAGTATTATTCCCCTTTCATAATTTTGTAATAATATTTCAAATAATCTGATCTGCACTTCAGACTGTTCTGTCAATTTAATAAATGGGCTATTCTGAACACATTCAGATTTCTATTGGTACAGCATATCATCTGAGAAGCCTAGGAGTCTCTGCATTCTGGAGACAAATAAGAATAAATGTTGGATTTTTTTTTTTTTAATAGCACAATTTTAGAGACTTATTGCAGGATTTGTTTGAATATAGAGCACTGGCAAAACGAAGACTCAAAACTACAAACATAGATTTGGAAAATGTTTGATATAAAAAACATTACAATTTTAATACTGTGAAAATGGTAACATTCTGTTTCATACAGTAAGAATGTTACTGGGTAACAGAATTGATCACTAGGACTTCAGTTGAATTTATTCATTTGAACAACTTGTGATCTGTATTTCTTCATCTTTTATATCTTCTCATAAACAGAGATAAAGGCAAAATAATACATGCCAAGACAATAAAACAGCTATCTGATGGCATATTTAGATAGATAAAAGAAAACAAATCTTTTAAATCTGTAAAAAGATTAGTTACAGACAGTTCAAGCAAAGCATTTTTAGAAGCATAGTCTCAGGAGTGCACAATTTCAGTGTGACATATATATAAAATATATATTATATAAAGCATGAAAAGTACAGAGAATGTGAAGTCTAATTACTCTAATACCCTTCTGAAGTAATGAGGAACTTGAGAGTATGGCTGACAAATGGGTACTGGACTGACGAGCACAAAATGTTCATTCCATCAAAAGATAAACAGAAGTCCACAAAAGATGTTTTTTCATTGGATAGAGTAGGATGTGCAAAATGAGAAACATGCTAATACATCACTTCCAACTAAAACCTGGAATAATGGCTGATGCCTGTCTTCCACAAATACCTTTTTTATGGCTAAAGTGGTTATTATGCAGTTACTAGCTGTTCACGAGGTAAGCACAAAAGGGCAGTTCATGAATACAATGCGTGGTTTACAATGTGTTTCTTTTTAGTCTTTGGATTCATATTGCTGAATTAGGAGTAAACTGGAGGTTATGCTAAATACCTCAATAAAGGAACCTCCTAATTACGGCTCAGCAAGGCTGAGTGAGTCTGAATTGTGGAAGAGACGAGATTAAATGCAGACTCTGGACCCTGATTAACGGTGTGGTGGGCAAATGCAATGCAGGAGGTTCGGTTTGGATGGATTTGAAGAGCCACAGTCTGTGAAGTGTGTCTCAGTTTGAGACAATTTGGAGGGGCAGAGGCCTTGGACAGAAGTCTCTTCTCTTAAATTCAATACCCCTGTTTTCTTCAGTATACAGAGGGAGACCACATGTACCCAGATGCAATTGAAAAAAATACTATTTACCAAGAAGAATGCTGATAACAATACTGATAAAACTGGGTTAAACCAACCGATGAGGAGAAACTTCCCAAGTTCTGCCCACTGGACCAAATTGAGATGCTGGCCAGCCTCCCCCACCCACAAAAAACACACGTGGCTACAGGATAGAAACAAGGTGGCTGCCCTTTCCACATGGTTTGCCTCCGTCACACCCGGAAAACCTGGCAGGAATGGTTGGCCAGTCAGCGCTGGCAGGAAACAGTAGATAGCTGGGATTTGATACCAGCAGACACTTGGGTGGTGCTGCAGTGAGAGTGTGGCACTGGTACAGGCAGTCAGAGCAGGGCTGCAAACTCCCCAGATGACTGGGAGGACCCCCAAGACACACCTTTGGATCCAGCAATGAGACTTGTTTGTTGCAATTTTGGTGTTCATTGGTCAAAGTGGTGGTCGCGGTCTGGATCCATCAAGGTGGTGGCGGAAGCCCCGGGTGAGGAGGGAAGCCCTGAAACTCGGAGTTACATACACTCATGAGCATGGAACTTGGGCATGCCTCTGGTACCTCCTCTGGGGTGGGGAGTTTTACACTGGATAGTGTAATATTGGGAGTAATAGGATACTTCAGGAATCTTCTGAGATGTTGCAGCTGTCTCTTATATCAGTGCAGCTGAGTCCACCTTGTCCCATTATGGCTTATCAAGAAGAGATGAAAACCTTCAGGCTAGGTGTGAAAATACCAAAGAGTTTCACATCTGAGTTGTCTGTGTAAAGAAAAAGAAACACTATGCCCCCTCACAGGATTTGCCTTTTTCCTTACCTTGTTCAACACCCTGCTTTTACCCTGAGGAGTAGGATGTGCCTTCAGCCCCTGACCTAGGTGGCCACGCTGGACATTGTCAGCAAAGCACGCTGCTGACTGAGCCCTGAACACCAATAGTCCAGTCTCTTGCAGCATCTGGGCGGTCACTGCAGGTCGTCACATTGTCTGAGTTCAGTATCTTTAGAGAAGACAAACCACCAAAAAGGCATATTTGGAGAAAAAAAGGAAAGGTGGATAGTAGAATTCTTGTGTAATCCAGGACAGTAAGTCATGGCCAATCAGAGAAGCAGTCAAGAAAGTGTCTTCTGCTGATCTTCCTTTAGCCTCAGAAAATGCCCTTGGCTGGCTGTTTGGTAGATACACTTACATACGTTTATGTACATTATGTACTCAACAACAAAGTATATTAGTGCTTCTGGGAAAGAAATGAGCTTGCACCTCCACAGTCAGGACTCCATTGTAAGCATGTTCTTGGGTTTGCTCAGCCCTTGCAGAGAACACTGTTGTGCTGAGGGTTTAAAACCAGCCATTACTGGATATTGTGTCTTGCAGTTATTTGATTTTTTTATTTCAGAATTAATGACCTAGTAAGAGGTTCATCTAAACTGTTCTCGGACAATAAAGTCTACAACTGTCCACTGAAATTCCATTTGATATACCTGTGTTTCTTCTGATGTACATCAGTCAAACTTGAAGATTTCTAGTAGTAGTGTCTACATCACATTTTCTAATGTTTTATAAGAATCTGTGTTACGGTAATTTGAGCTTAGTACTTCTCATTTGTCCACCATTGAGATCAAGAACAGACTAGTTCCCTTCTGTAACAAACTGTAGACTAATCTAGTAAATCTAGTTCATAGCTGTATATGATCCGAAACCCTTTGTCATGCTCTGCCTCAGCCTTTTCGGCCTTATGCAACTTAACCCCATTCAGACCTTTTTTATAGATTACTTTTCTCTGGAGTTGAGTTTTTCACTTTGACTGCCTTTTTTGGATTCTTTTTAGTTATTTTTATCTTCCTTTAATCCAGGCACCCAAACCTGGACTTAAGATCCTGTCTGAAGTCTTACCAGTGACAAGTTAAACAGGAAAGTTACTTTAAGAACTTTGTAAACTTCCTTTGTAGGCTCCCATTTAAGAATTTCATTATGTTATCAACATTTCTTCTTGTATTTTTTGGGGATTTTTTTTTTTTTTTTATTAATATTG
>VXBX01001787.1:179103-222654 GCA_013400415.1 Scytalopus superciliaris | reverse complement strand
AAATTTTTTTTTTTTTTTTTTTGGGGTTTTTTTTTTTTTTTTTAGTAATACTGCATAGCTGTGGCTTATTCATCTTATACTACACAGAGTCTTCTGTTTTCTTTCTTTCTATTTTTTTTTAAAAGCTTACTACTACCTTAGTCTGCTGTTTCCCATTCTGTACATGTCCAGGTGATTCTTCTCTTCATGTGCAGAGTCTTGCACTTGTCTCACCTCTTTAGACCATTTCTCTAAAAGAAAAACATTGCTAAAAAATAATTTTGAATTCTAAACCTGTTCTGCAACATAACTGCAGCCCTCATAACTCATGTTATATGGAAATTTAATTAAGATATTCTTACTTCTGTCTCCAAAAAGTATTCCGGCCGGTGCAGCTGTGATCAAGTCTAGATGCTTTGCTTTTAGAATACTCTGAGGCACCACATATGCAGTCTAGGTGGCTCAAACAAAAATATATTTTTTTATTTTTTAAGCAAATTTCACTCTTTTTGACTTCTGAGGCCATCTTGAGGTTATGTGTTCTGAAGGAGGAAGTTGGCCAAAACCAATGATTTTGCTACTTGTTCCAATGAAAGCCTGAGTGCTACTAATCCAAAAACAATTAAGCTGGTAATGCAGACAGACTCATGGGAGAATACTGAGTTTCAGATTGGAAAAAGTTGTATAATCCTGGAAACTTTAATGGCCAATGTTTTTAAAAAATTACTTATGGGTTTAGATACTGAACTTCTAACACTTCACTAGAACCACACTTACAGTACTTGGTTGCTTTGTGCTTTGAGACAATGAAGCTTTGTAAGCTATCTGAGTACCTTAAACACTTCGTCCAAGTGGTTCAGGTTTTCAGGCCTCTCAGTTTTTACCTGTTTCTTGGTAACCACAGAGTTAAGAGCTGAATTTATTTGTGATAGACATGGTACTTGGATCTGTAATTAGAGTCAGTTTGGTGTATCCAGCAAAAAAAAATCCAGGTTAGACATCTCCTTTCAAACTCTTATAATTTGCCTTAATGGTCAGAGAACTCTTTGGAAGAAATGCACAAGGATTATTGATTCAGATACATTTCCTTAAATCATCTTCCCTACAAAATATGAATATACAGTGGTTTTTCAGTCAGTCAATATCCTTTTGCTATGATGTCCTATATGTTTTCTCTGTTTTATCTTGTGGCGATAAAGACCCAAAATAGCTTTGCTGGAGGAACAATGAAGTGTTTCTTCACAGAATGAAAAGAGAGATAGTCTGGTTAAATTCAATCATCCTGTGGGATCTACACTATAAAAAATACAGAAACATTTCAGGATTGGTATTTCATATCAATGAATTTGTAAGAAGGCTGGGTCAGCTATTTCAATTTCTCACCATATCCCTCTGAAAGTTGAGGTTGTCCCTGAGGATAGCCGAAGTCCAGCACTGAGGACAGGTGATGTCTCTGTTGAAATCACCTGCCTTTATGCTGCATGCTGTGATATTGCTCGCTCTTCTCTTACTTTTGTTTCTTTGTGTTGCTTCTGGGAGCTAATTTTGGATTTTATTTACAGTTGCCTCATCTCTTTTGAGTTATCCATAACTGTCATTTGTTGGCCAGGAGGCCTTTCACATCTTCCTTCATCTTCTTTTTCCCTTTCTTCCCATATGCTATGCCCTCCAAAATCCTGAAACTCAGGCTGCCTAGCCCTGAAGCCATTACTATTTTTACACTAATTTCTCCTCTACCAGCCCAAACATCACCATTAGTTTGTCTTAAGCCTTCAGTTTCTCCCTTCAGGAAACAACTCTATTTCTAGCATGCTGCTCTCGCTTTCCCTGAATACTGAGGAAAAAAAAGATCTAGTTCATAGCTGTATATGACCTGAAACACTTTATCATGGACCAGTCATCTTCCTTCATTGGTTTCTTGTTCTTTATATATTTGCTAAATTTCTGTTTTCATCATTCAATGTGTTTATTCCTTATATTTTTTACATTTTCCTGTGAACAAGGTATTTCTTCTTATTTTGTCTTTTATTCTGTTTTTTATTCACACTGTATTTCTGTTTATTTAGTGATACCCATTTAATAGGTGGCTTATGAAAAGTCCTAATTTCTTTACTGCATTCATTTACTTTAAATTAGACACATGCATATTTCTAGAAAGTTAGTGCCATTTTTACAGCTCTGTCACAGTACAAAGTATAGTCTGATTTGGTGTCTTCTGATGACAGTATCTTTCATATTAGCTCTATTCCATTTCTCATCCTCCATAGAGTAATAGTATTTAGGTTACTTTGCTACGTGTGATTTAAGGATCTAATCTGATAGCTTTTCTTCCCCCTGAACTGTTATTTTGTTTACATGCTGAAGTGTAAAGAAACAGCAGGAGTGTTTGTTTTGTTTTGGTTGTTTTTGGTTTTTTTTTCCAACTTGATCTGTTTCATGTGATACAAAGCACAAATTAAACTCTTAGCAAGATTATTAGAAATTTCAGCTGAAAAGAAAACTGGCAGTCTTATCCTTTAGAAGGCCTAGAGCAAAATACCAAGAGGAAAAAATACAAGTCGCATGGCCAGAATATTTTTAGAGCGATGCTGTATGTCTTTGCCATTTTATAAGGGCTGAATACTGATTGTTTAATGAAGTGGTTAAATCTTCTGAGAAATCAAGGTTCACCAGCACCACAGAATACATAGTAGGAGTTTCCACATTGACCTAGTTCTCATTCTCAAAAGGTCTGGCTACCACAGTCACTTCATTGCATTTCCTCATTAGTGTATTCTTTTAAGAAGGAGCCGGTCTCCTTTATTGTCTCTGTACTCTGGTATGGATTTATTTAATACTCCCAAAGCGCACTGTATTGATTTATGCAGCCTCTCCTCATTTCAGGCTCTGTGGTCACACTGCCACTCTTGCTGAGTTTTATAGAACTATGGTGGATTCAGCTCTGGTAGAATATTTCTGCTAGCTGAAACAAACCCATTTATTAAACCATAGATGGTGGGTTACATTAAAATGTCTGAGCAGGTTTTCACTGTAGAAGTGACCACTTGCTGGGAGTGGGAACAAGTACAAGCATGCTTAAAACTGTTAGATAGTCGTGGTTTATTTTTGTTGTAGATTAACAGTGATAGACAAATAATTCTATATTTGATATGGTTGATTTAAACTGAATTCTGAATCATCTTTAACCCATCTCTAATAGCATGTTTTTTCCAGTTTAAACCTGGCTTGCGTTACAGTTTCTGGTATACTTTGGTTGGAAAAAATTCTTTCTTCTGCCATTGTATCAACTGCTTATTGAGGAGACTTCATATGCAAAACATGTAACATATATATATATATGCAATGTGACACAGTTTTGACTTTATTAAGTGGTCTGCCTACATTTTTTTCTTCATGTAAGAAATATATCCGTCTTTGAAATATTAAGTCTCTGTGCTTCTTACCTGTTTTCATAGACTTCTTTTTCTGTGAATTTAGCAATATCTTTTTGGGGACCTTAGAATAAACCAGACTGAAATTACCCTTGATATAAGAAGGCACAATTCCTAATGAAGTCCAAGGGAGCTATGTCAGCTTACCCAAAGATTGAATTTAGCCTCTCTGGTTTTTTTGGGTCACTGGCACACAGTACTTCATTTTATATTTGCAACAGCCTGGTTTTGGAGAGCTAAAGCTCCATGATGAGCTGTTACTAAGCATGTTGTTTCAACAGCGTGCACTGCAGACATTTCCATGCAATGTAGAGTTTTTGTATGAAGATCGGTTAGTGCACATCATGAATTTGGTTTTCATTGATAATTTTGTTTGATAAATCCTGATTCCTGCTCGTTCTCACATTATTTTCAAGAAAATTTAGATGCTAGAAAGGTTTTGTCAAACCACCTGGCATCCTCTGAAGTAAGATACCCTGGCCTTGGAGGAAAGGCAAATGAGTAATGTAGGAGCAACTAATTAGCAGAGAATGTGCATTCTGCTTGTCTAACAGCTTATACTAACCTGTAGTTTATGAAAGAATAGGAGGTTACTTTTTAGTGATAGTATTTTCCATGAACAGTAGAGGGAGAATTTATCTCAGTGTGGAGAATACTTCCTACAAAACTGGAAAAAAAACCATTTCATTCTTACATTAGGGAGCTTAACTGTAATGCTAAAAGCGTAATCAAAGGAAACCTTTGCTTTGATCTGAGTGCTGTACAATGAGTAGTAATATGAGGATGGTTTCCTTCAGAAGCTGCATTAATCTCCTGTAGTCAGGTTTTTCTTTTGCCATACAAGGTTTGGAGGGTAACAGTGGCTGTCTGCTTCACTGCTAATATCAGATAGGCAAATGTCTATCAGTTTCCTCTCTTGGGATGTCAGATGCTCTGCTGAATCTGTGCATCTTTGGCAAGGCTGACTTTCCTAGCAATGAAACTAATCTTCATATGGGGCTTACATAATTATCACACTGTCATCTCTGTTGAAAGGTAGCCAATAATTGCTTTGTATCGATCATTCCTTTTTTCCAAGTTTCTCACTGAAGCTTAGCAGAGTCTGGTGAGAACAAATAACGTATCCCTTACTAAAGCTTTGCATGAAGCCTTGTGCTTGTAAAGCACTTCAGTCTCAGAGGGATGGTCTGGGAAGCAACATACACTTGGTCTGAGCAATGAATTATGTGTATGTGAGAGGAAGGGGGAGAATAGGAAAAGATCTGGGAAGGGAATGTGAAATACGAAATCTTTGGAACTTTTTGGAACCTGCCAGCTTGGAGATGTTTTACTTTCAAGGCTTGTAAGTTCTCAAAGACCATTTGTGCCAAGTTTCACATTACTGAGTCTGTTGACTAAAATAATCTTCTTTTAATGAGTTGACATGAAATAATAATCTAATATAGCAAGCAGTGGTGATGATAGCTGCAGTAAGGAAACAAAAATCAGGCCCTGGGGAGATGGCTAAGGGACATCAGAATTACTGAACCTGATTACCAGTTACTTTGAAAATTTTAGCTGATGAAGTCTGAGCAAATGTCCACCTTTACTTCAGCAAGGCTTTCAACACTGTCTCTCACAGTGTCCTCATAGCCAAACTCGGGAAGTGTGGACTGGATCAGTGGACAGTGAGGTGGATTGAGAAAGGGCTGAACAGCAGATCTCGGAGAGTCATAATCAGTGACACAGGGTCTAGTGGCAGGTCTGTCACTAATGGTGTCCCTCAAGGTTCAATACTGGGCCCAGGATTGTTTAACTTACCCAGCAATGATTTGGATGAAGGGGCAGATGCCCCTCCTCAGCAAGTTTGATGATGATGCAAAGCTGCGAGGAGTGACCGAGACCACAGAGGGCTGTGCAGCCCTTGAGAAGGACCTCAGCAGGTTGGAGAGATGGGCAGAGGAGAACCCTCTGAAATTCAGCAAAGGGAAATGCAGGGTCCTGCACCTGGGGGGGAATAACCCTGAGCACCAGCACAGGCTGGGGGCTGACCTGCTGGAAAGCGGCTCTGCAGAGAAGGATGTGAGGACCCTGGAGGACAACAAGCTGTCCATGAGCCAGCAGTGTGTCCTTGTGGCCAAGAAGGCCAATGATAGCCTGGGGTGCACTAGGAAGAGCATTGACAGCAGGTCAAGGCAGATGATCCTGCACCTCTGCTCAGCCCTAGTGAGGTGCATGTGGAGTGCTGTGTCCAGTTCTGGGCTCCTTGGGATGAGAGAGATATGGAGCTCCTGCAGTGGGTCCAGCGGAGAGTGATAAAGATGATTAAGGTATTGGAGCATTTCTCTTATGAGAAAAGCCTGAGGAAGGTGGACCTGTTCAGCCTCAAGAAGGGACCACTGAGAGGTGAACTCATCGATGTCTATAAGTATCTGAAGGAAGGATTTCAAGAGGATGGAGCAAGTCTTATGGAGTGGGTAGGAGTGATGACATATTTGGCAGCAATCTGGCTTGCTTACTTAGTAATTTAAACCTGTTTAAAAGTGGGCCTTTTAATACAGTAAAACTACAGGTAACATGCAAGTTAGTGGTCGTACTTCACAGAGCAGTAGTTACCTAAACAACTTTGCTATTGGAGTAAAGACACAGCTAAACGTAACTTGCCACACTGAGTTAGTGACTAAAAGGTGTAGCAGTGCTTGTTTTTATGTGCCCTTTGATGTTAGATAGGACAAAATGATAGGTATATTACACTTGCTTTTAACATTTGTGATGTTGTTACTATAACTGTGCCAATCTGAAGCGCAAGTATTGTTACGGCCTGATGATGATGAATTAAAAGGGGTTCAGAGGAGTTTCAATAAAGCTTGGGAAACCTGCCTTACATCTAGGAACTGGTTTAGCCAAGACAACTTCTAAGGTTGTGCTTAAGATCAAATAGTATCTTTATGAGGCAAGTGAGTAATGGGATCCAGATGTCCATGTACACAGTAAAAATAAGGGGGCGTTGGGTGTGGGAAGAACCACTGTTGTTGTGACCTGTTCACTACTAATCAGCCATTACTAGGGGGTCCTACTGGGACAGCTCCACTACCTAGGTTGGCAAATATTTTTATTGCTTCATGAGACTGTTGTGCTTGCCAATTAATAAGACAGAGTAAGCTTAGGTAATAGTAACTGAAAGAAAAAAATATTTTCTGTCTTAATATTGTCCGTAATTTTATTTCAGAATCTTAGTATTCTAAATAATTTCTTTCTTCTTTTTTTTTTCTTTTTATTTTTTTTTCTTTCTTTCTTTCTTTTTTTTTTTTTTTTTTTTTTTTTTTTTTTTTTTTTTTTTTTTTTTTTTTTTTTTAATTTGTATAGGGCACCAATGCCTCTGCTCTGGAAAAAGACATTGGCCCAGAGCAGTTTCCAATCAATGAACACTACTTTGGATTGGTCAATGTAAGTACCATGTTCCGTAGGCAAACCACGTACAGAACTATGACTTTGATGTTACTTGACCTTTGCTTTGTTTCTTGTTTTCGTTTGCTTGGTTTGGTATTTTTCACTCCCTGATTCTTAATCAATCTTATTCTAACTTAAGATTGCCCTTTTTTTTCTTTTTATGCTGCTCAAGTTCCAATTTTAGGCAAAGTGGGTTGCAAAACTGCATCAGATGTTTGAAGACAGTTTCATACACCTTCAGAGAGAACAGTTTACTGTTCTGTGAGTGTTTCTAGGGATTAGAACTTACACTTCAATAAAGTTAAAAGTCTATTTTAGCCATGAAAGGGCAGGAAGGAAGTGACAGAAGTATGTACAAGCTTAAGTGCAGCATTCTGTATTGGGGACACTTATAAGGAGTGTTTTTATTTGACTAAAGAGAGAATGAATGAGAAGGGTGTTTAATCACTTGTTTATTCCCATATAAATAATACAGATACAGTAATTCTTTCTATTGAAAACATTGGTCATTCTGCTACTGAGCAGTAAGATACAGACCAGGAAGAGTATATTATTATACAGAAACAAACATAAGGAGATCCACTACAATAAGTGGAACCTTTACTTTGTATCCTAGTTAATTTAGAACACTCTAGTTTTTTTCTGTGAAGTGTCAGGAGTGGGTATGGAAATATATTTCTACAGCAGCTGCATGGAAAAATGGCTGATTTGTGACAGGGACACAGAAGCCAGAAGTTGAATGAAGCAATTAATTTTATTGTGATACACAGGGATTAAGCTTGTTTTTAATTTTACCTGGCAGTTTGGGAACACCTGCTACTGTAACTCCGTGCTGCAGGCATTGTATTTCTGCCGGCCGTTTCGGGAAAATGTATTATCATACAAGGCCCAACAGAAAAAGAAGGAAAATCTCTTGACTTGCCTGGCAGATCTTTTCCACAGTATTGCTACTCAGAAGAAAAAAGTTGGAGTTATTCCACCAAAGAAGTTCATATCAAGGTTACGAAAAGAGAACGGTAAGTGTAAAACTGGAATCCTCTAATACCTTCATGCATTGATCAGAAAAGTATCAACAAGCATTGGTCAATGGAATCATAGTAATCAGATGTACAGGTTAGACTTGTAAACTGCTTTTAGTACTTTGTGGGGTTTAGATGTTAATATTTTAATATCTTTGTATGTGATATTATGCTTGAAATAACTATACCAGGTTTCATATGTTTCCAGAGGTGTATGAGTTAATCATGTTTACACAGCATGGTGGGACAGACTGTACTGTACAGTGAGCCGGGGCTGGGCACAAGGTGACACTCTGATGTAATTTTTAAATTCTTTTTTTGTGGAGTATGGCAGAAAAAAACATTGAGGGCAGTTGGCAGTATAGAAACTGTGTGACCTAGGAGTGCTACAAGCACCACTACTCCAGAACACCCTGCAGGATAAGTAACTGGATGTAATTGGGGTGTTCTGCTGACTGGACATCAACTGCTGCTCTTGTTCTTGGAAGTGGTGACACAGTCTTACTTTGTGAAACATCAGACACCTTTTGAGCATTACATTGGCAGTAGCATATGCCTAATCTTGTAGCAGTTCTTTCTAAGGGATATGAGGAACATCTTGAGATAGGAAAGCCTGCCACACAACTCCATTTTGGCCTGGATTCATGTCAGTGTGGGTGGTATGCTTAGAAACCAAGGAGCTTGGAATGAAGAGACAAAGTAGGAGTCAAACACCTGGAAAAAATTGCTTCCTGGTGACAGCATATAAATGGGCAGACTGTTCATTTCAGAGCAGACGTTTGAAATTGTGACAAAGTTAACTCTGAGTCATCTAGTGATAAATGCCCCCACACTGTTGGGGATCACTTTTAGAGACTGGATCTTATGTTTTCAGCTTTTTTAAATTAGGGCCAGACTCAGTGTGTATTATGCTGCTTGTGTGTCCAAGTTAGACACTACAAAGCCAAAGGTTCTGTATGATATTTTCTGAGGAAATCTATGTGTGCTTTTTTCAGGAGCAGGGGGATAAAAATACACATTTCTGGGAACACAGATGCTTTTTCTCTTCGACATGGTGGGCAAGTTAAGCCTTCACTGGAGAAGTCTATTAAATCACCATTGGGATGTTCCCTCCTCCTGCAAGCGTTTCTTATGGAAGAGAGGAAGTGTCTGTTTATCAGACTTGTGTGTGAAAAATGAGCTTTGTTAGATGGTGTTATTAGTATTGCTTGAGGTGCATTAACTTTGACTGGCTGCCAGGTGCCTACCAAGCCTGTCTCTCACTCCTCCCTTCAGCAGGACAAGGGGAGAAAACAGGATGAAAAAAACTTGTGTGTTGAGATAAAGGCAGTTTAATAAGGAAAAATAAAGAAAAATTTCCATGTGGAAGTAATGCAAAACCAAAAGACATTTATTCTGTACCTCCTATCAGCCGATAATTCCCAGCCCGTCCCTGGGAAGTAGGGCCTTGGCATGCATTGGAGTTTCTTTGGAACACATGTATCTTAAAAATGAATGTGCTCCCTCCCCCATCTTTCCCCTATTTCTTTTACATTTTATTGCTAAACATGAAGTTTCATGGCATAGAACATCACTTTAGCCAGTTTGAGTCAGCTGCCTCAGTTATGTCCCCTTCCCAACCTCTTTCCCACAGCCAGCCTACCAGCCCTTGCAGAGGAGAGTTGGAGCGACAGCCTTGATGGTGTGTGAGCACTGCTCAGCATCAGCCAAAACACTGGTTCATTAGCAACACATTTTTAGCCACACATGCAGAGCACAGCACCTTATGGGCTAAGGTATGGGAAAGGCGACTCCATCCTGGCCAGACAGTGTGCTAATATATGTCAGCATCCAATGTCTTTGGTTTTTCCAGGCATGGGTCTTACTGTCAAAACTCTGCAAAGCTCCTAAGCATCTGAGGGAGTTGGAATACATGGGAGTCAGTGCTGTCTGAAGTTAGGCATCTAGTGTAAGGAATTAATTTAGGATGAGTCACCCTCTTGCTTTCTTCATTGACTGTAACGGGAGCCTACGCAACCAGCTCCAACGAGCATAACCTTCTAGACAGCTAAAGTTAGGTGAGCGGAAGCTTTTCCCCAGAGAGCCTTTGCTGAAGCCAGGATGACTGGCTGCAAAACTGCTCTGTTTTGGCATGATTCTAAATATTTTGCTGAGCAAAGGCCATGACACATATTGGGGGGAAAAAATTAATTTTCTTTCTTGAAGAAATTAATATATTCCGCTGTACAAATCTCGACTCTTTCCTTCACAGATCTCTTTGACAACTACATGCAGCAGGACGCACATGAGTTTTTAAATTACCTGCTCAACACCATTGCAGACATTTTACAGGAGGAGAAGAAACAGGAAAAGCAAAATGGGAAACTGAAAAATGGCAACATGAATGAAGCTGAAGAGAACAATAAACAAGAACTCACCTGGGTGCATGAGATTTTTCAGGGAACACTGACTAACGAAACTAGATGTTTGAACTGTGAAACCGTAAGCATTGGGATAGATTTTTTTTTCGTTGTTGCCCATTAGTAGATAGATGCATTTTATATATATAAATATATGAATCTTTTCAGACATCTGAGAATTGTGGATATTCGTGTAGAATTTACTTCTTGAAGTGAGTATATTCTTTTCTGAAAATTTATTTTTCTAAGCATTACTTGGCTAACATATGCCAAGTTTTGCTGTCCTAATACCTATCTCTACAGTTACAATTCTTGCTAGTGAATCAACACCCTTCCTTATTACTGTAACATTGAGGGAAGGTATTCACATCATATTCAACGAATGAGTGAAATGTGAAGATGAATTTGTGTTAATTCAATCTTAAAATGTGATTGGTATACAGACAGTTCATTATTAACAAATCTTTTATCTCCCTAATGTTTTCTAGAGGTTGAATGTCAGTTTGGAATCTCTTATGTTTGAAGTATAAGTAAAAATTAGTTTTAGTTAGGAAACCTGATTGCAAGTCTGCTGTTGATTTCTGTGGTTTTCAATCACATTCTTCTACTGAAAGAGAAAGGAAATAATTTTTTAAAATTGATCCTGTGAGTCTGCTATGTGAAAGAGTAACACAGATAGGAAAAAAACTGATTTGGGGAAAATCACAACACTGACCTTCCAAAAAGATTGAAATTAACCTCACCTAATGTTTGCTTGGTCAAGTAAAGTTGATAGGCATCAAATATGAACTAGTTTTTTCAACTCCTTCTGTAGATAGAGATTATAAAGGAACTTCTGTAGGAAACTTTCCATCTGTCTCTAGACTGTTTCATGAAACAGGAAGTTTTTAGCAGTATCAGGTATTTTGATGCCTACAGCTCATCCCGGCTCCATGGCATTACCAAGCTGTTGCCATTGTTGGTGCAGCAGTGCTGTGAACTGGGCCAGCAAACTCTTCTGGCCTAAGAATAATGTGGTTTTATTCAGATCAGTCCTGCTACTGAGGGCTTCCTGTAAAGAAAACACAACCTTAGATTAGCTGTGTTAAGATGGGAGAAGGTGCCCAGACAAGATACCTTCAGACAGCAAGGTGAGGTTTAATATCATTAGGCAGCTGAAGTTAAGTGAGATAAACTCCACCCAGGTCCTACCAGATGTGTAAAATAACATATTCTGATATTTCTAATCTTCAAGAATAGCTCAGTATTGCAAGAAAATATTACTTTTCCAGGGACTTGGGTTAGAAGAGGGAAGTGGGGAGAAGAGATACAATGATACTCAACATGAAAAAAGGTGTTGGAACAAGTTTGGAACAAGCTTGTTTAAGTGAAAACATGAGAGAGAGATTGGAAATTAATTATTTAATCTATTTCAATTTTAAAACCCCAGGTAATAAAAGCAAGTTAAAATAAGTGAAATAATTGTAAATTGTTATAATAATTAATTCTAAATGGTTGTGGCCTAATTCTAAATCAATACCTAGTGTTTACTGAGACAAACTGTAGTGAAGTGGGGATGTGTCTGTGGGTAACAGCAAAACTGCACAATTCCCTACTTGTAATTCAAAGTGACCAAGCTTGACGGAAAAACATAGTGCTAGGTATTGCTGCCATAGGAAAGCTTGTCTGTAGCCTCCTCTGAATGGAGAAATACTGTCTACTAATCAGCATATATTTCAGGTTTGTTTTTCTTGGATTATTGAAATCTTTGGGAAATAGTAAAACAAATTAAAAGATGCTCCTTTGCGAAAATATCCGTAAGTAGTGCATGAAGAATCCTGCAGATTCCAGCAGTTCTTATTGTCAATTACAAAAAGTGCAGTTTTCCAGCTACCTTTAGTTTTAGTCTGTATTATTCTAGCTCTAAGTAGCTCATCTTCCCTTTCAGTAAATATTTTATATGCTGAAATCAATAACAAAATTTCTAGCTTCTTTGAGGCATTCAGATGAAACACTACGCTTGCCAAAGACTTTTTCAAGCATTTAACCTCTTTCGTGATACGCAGTGTGTCTGAGAGAACCCCAGTTCCAGCTGCAGAGACACAATGTTCTCTGAAGCTTTATTGCTTTATTTTTCAAATTTTAGCTGTGTATTTATACTGCAGTTGACTGCTGCCAATTTTGTGGCTTCCTGTCCCCTGTGGGTCAGGTCATGTCTCAGGGAGGGTTTTTGTTTCAAGAACTGCTGTTCATTTCAATTGGGTGTGCACTACGCCTCTGTACATCTTTGATAATAACAAAATTCATCCTGCTAAAGATGTTTCTCTGGATTCAAGTCTGATGTGGGCTGCATTAACCAAGCCTATAGGATCTCTGATACAACAGTGAGCTGAAAGTAGTACATTCACAGAATTGCAAAAATCTGGGCAAGAGGCACTTTTGCCAGAATGATGAATTCAACCCCTCACGGAAATTCTGGATTTGAACTTCACTATTGTCCATCTGATTTAGTTATTCTAAGGAAATGTAGCCACAGGAGGCAAAATATGGAGTGTTCATGCAACATTTTATAAAGAAAATTGGTTGTTATGAATATGACTGAATTCGTGTGCAGCAGTAATTCTGCAGTCTTTTGACTCAGTTGAAGTACTACAAGAATTATCAATTTGCATGATTTTCTCATTAACGTTACTTCACCTTCAAGATTAAACACTCTTAGTGAAAAATAATTTTTAAAGCAAAAATCAAGACCTGTCATTCTGAAAATACCTGGGCTTAATTTTTTAAAATAAAAGCTCATTATACTTTTTCTCCTCTACTTCTGTCTAAAAAAGAGATTGGCAATATCAAAATGATTTTGCAAAATATTATCACTTCATAATTTTTACCTTTGATCTTTAAATTTTTTAGTCAATAGTATTGACCAGGAACAATATTCAATGGGGAAATGCAGCCGTGTCAACCAGAAATATAAACCCAGCCTTTTGAATGTGTCACTGGAGAGAAAAGATAACATGATTAAATATGACATTTCTTGAAAGACGTATATTTGGAAAATATCTTCATCACATCCTTAATAGTGAAAACAATTATGTAGGAATAGACTGTGATTGTACAGTCTAAGACATTATAAAAAGGGTAAACAAGATTGTGGTGAACTAAGAAAGTAGACTTTGTTACATAATGAAGGAACATCCATAATGCACCAATCATGGCTAATGCAGGGGATGATGGGTGACCTTTAGTGAGCAGGCTGTTGTCACTGGCCCATGTCTGGTGGCATTGGATCAGTGGAACATGCAGAAGTTAAATTATATGAAGCTGGGTTGGTAGAATTACTAATAAATATAGTCACGTTGAACTAGAAAAAAAAGACATTGAAGTTAATTATTTTTAAGTAATTTATTTTTGTAGAAATTGCTCTATCCCTTAGCATTTGCTAGAGATATAAACAGCATGTAGATGTTTTACAGCATTTCTGTTTTACATGTGTATTTTTTGCAACAGGTTAGTAGCAAAGATGAAGATTTTCTTGACCTTTCTGTTGATGTGGAGCAGAACACATCGATTACACACTGTCTAAGGTAAATTAATGGATCCTTTTTGCAGATAGTTCTGTGTAGCTGCTAAAATTTTCAAGTCGAATTGATACAGAAAAATAGAATAACATTTGGTTTTGAACTTTTCCTAAGTAGAAGAAAAGTACTTTAAACTGGATGTTTTCTCTAATGACAAAATATACATTAATGTACTTTGTTTTACTCACTTTCTCTTTCAATGTGTGTATTTGAAAGAGTAAAAATCATCTTTTAGGGAAAACAGTTGATTGCCTTGTCATTTAAAAGAATTGCTGAAGAATAATAATTGTCTACAAAGACATTTTTGTTTTTTAAGCTTCTGCTCAAGTGCCTTGTTGATTAGAACTTATGTGTATACTAAAAGTTGTGTGTGCTTTGCAGAATGAGTGTTAGAGTCCCTAAAGGGCAAAAGATTTCAAAACTCTACTTTTCTATTATAAATGTTCTATTCTGTGTCTCATCTTAAAATTATCTGGAGAAGTCTTTTTTTCTAAATTTCAGTTCTGCTCCTAGTATGCTCTTAACTGCAAAAAAGTACTTTAGAGATCAAAATCATTTTCAGACATGCATGGATGATTGTTCTGAGAGATATCTAGCATTTTGGCCTTGATAGAATAAACCATTACCTTGATGTTGCTGCTCTAAGGTAATGATTATCAATTGACCAAACTCTTTCAAACTCCAAAATTGCTACCAAGGTTGGAATAGCGTTTATCAGTTATTCTGGAATGCCTAAGAAGGATTTCCTGGCATCTGATCCCAAGCTCAGAGTTACAGAAAAAGAAATCATGTGAGGTACTAACCCATTTCCTGAGTCAGAAAGCAGTGATTTCTCCATGGATAACACAATTGTACTAAGTAACTTCTGTTGCATTTGAAAGTGTTAGGTCCAGTTAGTTTTTTCCTTCTCAGTTTCTGTTCAGTGTCATGTAGGATACTGTGGCAGACCTTAGCCCTCAAGTAGTCCACACTGCACTAACCAGCCTCAGTAGAAAGTGAGCAAACTGAAGAGTGGCTTTGGAAAGCAGTGCATTAATCTCTCTTTTCCTCCTGTGGTCGTTCTGTCTGTTCATATTCACCAACAGTCAAATCAGTACTGGTACTGCAGACTTCGGGTTGAACACTTTGGTTCCCCCCTGTAGCCACAACTTTAACTTCTCACCATTGCTCACCTTTCCCTATGGTGTTCCAACTCAATTTGAAATCACACTGATGCAAGGAGGCTGAAGTGTGCATCTTCTGAAGTCCTTGCTAACCTGAGTTGTTAGTCGGTTCTATGTTATACAGTTACTGGAGTCTGAGCTCTGACTTTTTGTTACACAGTTGAGTCGGGTGAACTTGTTAGAAACTGCTGCTGTACATAAGTTATCATCTGTTCTCCAGCTTTCTCCATTTTTTTATTTAATTTCTTGGTTGTTAAGCTTCTTGGGAATGTTTTGTTTGGAAAGGCCATTTTGTGCAAAGGCAGAGTACTTCAGTAAAGTACCAGTAGCATTTCTACTACTGAACGGGCAGTGGCTGTAGCTTAAGATGTGGAAGAACTGCATCTTCACTACTGCAACTAACAGGTGAATGGTGGAGTTGAAGGTGACTCCAAGAGGTTAGTCTCTACCTCCACATCAGACAGGCTGCTTAGCCAATCTGTTCTAGAAGATCATTTTAGCAGTAGTAACTTGGTTGCTTATCCCAGTCCTTCCTGATCTTGCTACTAAGTTTTTTTCTGCTGCGTGACATGAATCTTCCCTGTGTCAGTTCAAGCCTATTTCTGCTTATCCTGTGTACTCTGGCAATAAACCAGGGCCTGCCCCCATTCCTCTTAGCTGTACCCTTTTACATGCAGGAAGAATGTAATTATTTTCCTTTTAATTTAAACTGCCTAAGGTCATTCAGCTTTTCCTTCTCAGGCTATCTTCTCTAGATCTCTGCTTATGTTCATTACTCTTCAGCATTATCTCCAACTGAACCTCTCTCTTGAACTCCATCTTTCTTGAGGTGCAGCTGCCTAAAACTAGGCATAATATTCCAGCAGAGATCTACACAATCCTGAGAAGAATGGGTGCCCTGAAAGTTTGTTTATTCATCCCAGTGTGGTATCTGCCTTTACTCCCACAGCATGATATGCGCTTTGAAGTTCACCTATTGTTCCTTTAGGAAATAAAGGAAAGCAAGATCCTGTTTTTCCTTTTTTTGGGGTGGGATTTACAGATGGAACAGGAGGAGAATGATCACGTATGATCTATTCTGATTGCATTTTACACTAGTAGCATTTGTACCTCTGTTTAGAAAACATATATTTGGTTAGAATATGGATTTCCTGTCATTGCTCTCTGGTATTATGCATTATTAAACAAAGCATAAGTGCTATTGTGGTTTCTTTCAATGGGAGCATCCAAGTTGTTACTCTTATTGGAAACTTTGCTGCTCCCTGTTTTTTTAACAGGTTAGCTTTGCTGTGTCTTAACAGCTTTAAGTGCTACTGCATTGAAAAGGTAAAATGTAGAAAAACTGCAAGTTAACATTTAAGTAGAATGAATTTCTTTGTTACTACAGATGAATGTTCTTTTATGTCTAGTGTTTTCAAAATGTAAAAGGTCCTCGTGTGCTCAAGATGTCTGAAGAATACAAGCCTCTGGCATAGTCTAAATCCACAGGGTAGACACTTGGGCCTGAAGCAATAGAAGTCCAATAACTAATATAATACATATCCATTATTTTTATTTCCACTAGGAGTTGCAAAGTTTACCAGTCAATTTGATCCTGACTTCTAACTATGCATTTATATTACAACAACAATTCTCTCATCTCTTTAAACAGAAAATTCATGTTCTTTATGCATATAAACAATAGAAAGCATATTTCACTCTATAGCATAGAGGCTGTCCTCACATGGACTGTGGAAGCATGAGGTCAGTGAATAAATTAGTGTATCTTGAGCAGGTGTATTTAAAAATGTCCTTCTTTTGTTAAAATAACATAATCAGAATGCAGACTGGACTGTTAATGGAATAGGAGAGACATAGCTTGAAAGTAGCTTTGCAGGTCTAGAGAAGAGCTCTGCAAACCTGTGGCTCTTGCACGTGCAGACTTTGTGTGAACTCCAGTCCTGTTGTTTTTAACTGTTCAACATCTGGTAGAAGTTCCATACAGCATAGGTGCAATCAATAGGGCAGTTCTGTGCTTCTGATATAACTATCTAAGGCCCAAAGTCACAAGAAAACCCATATGTTTAAAATGGAAGCTAGGTGTTTGTCTGCAGTTACAGTTCCTAAAACACCTGCAATTTAACACCTCAGCTACAATGTAATACTAGAGGTGGCAAAAAATGACTTGGTTTTTATCCTTTGTTTTACAGTTAAGAATTTTGAGGTACCTAAAAGTCTGCTCCAAAGAATATCAGCACTATGACTTCCAACAAATCTTTTCTGTGAACTGAGAGGTGCTATCAGAACAGCCGTCCTCTGCCTCTGTCACTTCAAAAGTTCAATTCAAAAACATCTCCCAGTGTGTTTACTTGATCAGGATTTACAAAATTTTGTATACTACCTGCTGCTTTCCATTTTAGAAAATGAGAAAGCATAATTTAAAAACTTCCAGATGACTGTTAAAGAGGTTAGAGGATGCAGGACCCTGAGTTCAATTTATTTCTTCTGTGTAAGAGGATTCAAACCTATTTTATGGAAGAACACCATAAAGTGTGAGCTCTTTGGGGATGACAGAAGTGCACTTGAAACTTCTCCATCCTGCAGATAATTTAAAAGGGAACTGGGTGGCTTGAGTGGCTGCACTCAAGTCTAGGCAGCCCCTTTATGTGTAAGACACCAGATATACATTCCATTTTGAAATACCTGACTCTCCACTTGTATCATATGGAGCTCCTCAGCTCCTAAAATACCCCCATCCTAGGAGCCAGATACTTTAAGTCCCTTTGCAAACCCCAGTATAGTCACTTTAGATGTTTTAGAAAATCAGACTCAGTGTAGAGAAAATTTCATCCTGAGTGTCTTTTCAGGGTTCCAGTTCATCAGTCCAAGTGGAGGAAATGTATTCAGATACTTTAAGACCTGATAATTGTATTTATTTACAGAGACTTCAGTAACACAGAGACATTATGTAGTGAACAGAAATACTACTGTGAAACTTGCTGCAGTAAACAGGAGGCACAGAAGAGGTAAGTGAAGAGCCAGCTGTTTCACCATGTCCCTCCTGGGTTTTGACAAACCTTCTCCTTGATATTTATGTTGTTTAGATACCCAGAAGCCTTACATCCCAACTGCATTCTGTGTGGGCCAGAGAACCTTCAGACAGATTTAAAAGCATGTGTCTTAGTCTAGAAGCTACTGCTACTTGACTGTTGTTACTTACAAATGCTTTATAAGACATTTGCTTATTAAGGAAAGAGCGAACAGCTTTGAACTGGTCAGGTGTTTATCATATGCTCTCTAATGGTTTCACAGGATGAGAGTAAAAAAACTGCCAATGATTCTTGCCTTACACCTCAAGAGATTCAAGTATATGGAGCAATTGCACAGGTATACTAAGCTGTCTTACCGTGTGGTGTTTCCTCTGGAGTTACGTCTCTTCAACACATCTGGCGATGCTGTCAACTTAGATCGGATGTATGACCTGGTAGCTGTTGTTGTTCACTGTGGCAGGTAATAGACTTTCGTGTGTATCACAGACTGTTGCCAGCCTTTGCCAAGGGCAAAGGTGGGGGGACTGGGAGGGAGGGCTTAAACCCTGCTGCTGCACTGACTTGCACGTGCCTTGGGCAGAACCTTTTAGCCACCCTCCCTCATAGTAAGTCTGTACTTGTTTAAGAAATAATCTCTCAAGTCTCCCCAAGTCAGAAGTTTGGCTTAAATTAATGAAACTACTTCGTTCCTCATGAACCCACTTAGACAGCTTGGGAGCTGGTGCTCTGTGAGAGCTGCTAGCATGTAGGCCCACAGCAGATCACGCTGATCTCCTGTCAAGACAATGAAATGATAGCTTTAATAAAGTCTCTCCCATATGGGATATTGTCAAATATGAAGCAAATGAAGAATCCTTGGGGCTGTAGGAATAGAAGTTGTCTTTTCTCAAAGACTATATGTACCTAAATATTCATGGTTGACACCAAACAATTTTCCCCCATGTATTTGGTTCATAATGTTTTTAACATATTTGCAATAGCTGATATCTGCCATGAGCAACTTGATAAGTGTTCTATATGTTGTAAATGGTCCTGGTGCAGATGAAAACAACACCTTTAGCTTTCAGTTAACAAATTCACAACAAGTCAATAAAAAGGTGAAAGAACTACATGTCTACTGTATTACAAAGGATGGGTTAACTATATTTTTCGTAACATTTAGTTGTAATTCTGCTTGCATAAAGAAATGCAATGTATCAAAATGGACTCAATAGTATTTTCTAATATTTTGTGGTTTGGGTTTTTGTTTTTGCTTTCTAGTGGACCGAATCGGGGGCATTATATTACTATTGTGAAAAGTCATGGATTTTGGCTCTTGTTTGATGATGACATTGTAGAGGTCAGTATGCTGAAGATCATGAACACAACTTTTGTATTTATGTTCTCTGCTCTGTTTGGGGTTAACATTCTGATCCAGATCTGGGTAGAGATTACAAAGCCGCAGTTTGGTTGTAATGTGACATTTAGCTCAACTCTGTTAGGAAGCAAGATTGTAAACAAAATTATTAATCCCATAGTTTGTGCTCTGTCAGTGTCAGAGGCGGTTGTTTTATTTCAGAGCAACATCAAAAGCTTTTAATATCAGACTTTCAGGGTTTAGTTTGGAATGTTTTCCATATCTAATAAGATCAATTTACTTCACTAAAACCTATCACTTAGCAAAATTGGACTAGGTAAAGCTAGCATTGCTGTAGAATTTTAAATTTTGAACAATTAGAAAGTTGCAAGGAAGTCTGAATTCAGTAGTTGATCTGGGATTGCCTGAATGTAAATGAGAGCAGTATCTGTCCCACAGCTATTAAAGATTCTGTCTAAGCATTCTGTGATTCATTCTTATTCAAACCCTGCAAGTCATTGTGGCCCCTTGACAAAACCAAGGTCTTGAGTGATTTCCCAGGAGGTAAGGAAAGGGAACACTGGCATGTTGGATGGGGCATAGCTTGACTAGGGTTTCTGAGTCTTTCAGAAGGGATCACATGGTCACATTCATGTGTTTTAACAGTGTTCACTACTGCATTCCAAGGAGTCTGTCTGCTATTGGAAAAATCCTAATTCAGTTAGGTTCAGTGAGTCAAACATGCCTATGAACTTCCCTGAGTGAGCTCAGCAGGACTCAGACTCTGAACGTTACCCTTTCACTGCTTAAATTGCAAACACAATTTGCTAATTGCTACCGCAAAACAAATGACCAAATTTGTCTTTTCTGTTCATACAGTTGTTTCATTTGTGTTTGGTATTTCTTTTACCTAACAGCATATTAAATTATTTATTTTGCAGAAAATAGATGCTCAAGCTATTGAAGAATTCTATGGTCTGACCTCTGATATATCAAAAAATTCAGAGTCTGGCTATATTTTATTCTATCAGTCAAGAGAGTGACTTGGCAAACTGTGCTAATTGCGCACAATGATGCTGCACACAAAGGAAGGCGATGGCTCCCTGAACTGCCTTTGCCACAGCCCGCGTCTTGGATAGCCGAACAACGACACGCTCTGTCTCCTACTAAATGGTCTATGTGATATTGACTATAACCGTCCATTTTTGACATGCAGGACTTTGTTTTACGGAGCAGGGACTGTTTGTAGTTTTTAAGTCTGATTGAAGAGCTGATTGCGGTCAGATTTTAGTGGAATTTATATGGACTAACATTTACAGATA
This sequence comes from Scytalopus superciliaris, assembly GCA_013400415.1. Classification (NCBI taxonomy): domain Eukaryota; kingdom Metazoa; phylum Chordata; class Aves; order Passeriformes; family Rhinocryptidae; genus Scytalopus; species Scytalopus superciliaris. The sequence continues at coordinate 201,990 of VXBX01001787.1, read as the reverse complement.
ATAAGATTTGGATGTCAACTGTTAAACCCAATCCAGCTAGAGTAGTATTTTATATGGAAGTGTTCGTTACATTTAGGGCAAATTTATTTAAAACTTTCTAAGTGGTTTTGGGTGTTGATTTACAAAGCATTCCTTGAAATACATCCTGACATATACTTACCAATTTTAAGTGTAAGAAAAAGAGTCTATTTCATGATGATTGGAGTTGTGGTTGTATAGGGGATTTTTTTACATGTTGCTCTGCTGCAGAAAAGCTATTCTTCCAAAATCATTTAAACTTTGAGTTGTTAAAAACTTTCAGTGTGTAACCTCAGGCCTAAAATTCACATAGAGGGATTTAAATTACACTGGAACTAAGTAATTCTGTATGTTCAGTCACTTTGTTTATCATAAGATAGTACAAATTTCAGAAATTACAGAGCACTGGAATAAAGGGAGTGAGGTAACACATGATACAAAGACAAATTACATTTATAGAAATTGAGCTTATCTTTTTGTTAAAATGATATCATAGATTGTTTACTTAATCGAGTTTGCAAAGATTGCAACACTGCTTACATTGTAAAATATCCTTCAGGACTGAAATCACCCAGTCCAGTTAAATAAGCGCTGTTTGTACATAAGACACAGCTCTATCCTGCAATTTTCTGAATGTCAGTAGGTCCCATTTTCATTTCTTAAGACAGAGTCCATTTCTTAGAAATGCAGTACATAACAACAGCTAGCTTACACCCTGTCATGTATATATCATCTCCAACATTTTGGTCATATTTGACAGCATTTTATCACCACAGGCACAAATAGGTCTCCAGAGTGTTTCATTTTAAAAACATCAGAAGGCTTAGTACAAAAGGCTTAGTTTGTAATTTTACTGGGTGAATTTGGCTGGCACTAGTCATGCACTGGCTGATAAAATTTCTGAACTCATATACTGGAATTTGGCAAAGAATGAATGTAGAAGAAAGTATCAGTAGAGTCTGAGAAAGGATTGATAATGGCTTGAGTCAGTGGTAACACTGGGTAACTACCTTGCTCACTTTGGCACTTTCACTCCATTATACAATTCTTGAACTTCAGTAGCCAAAGTCCTATTCCAATGATGTCAACAGCAAAAAGTCTCTTCTTGTCTTCATGGGGAATGATAGTTGGTTCTACTATTTATAAGAAAATATTCTCATCTCACAAAATATATTTCTACCTGTTATATTTCATTCATTGTACTTTACTGTGAATGTGAAATATCTTTTGTTAAATAATGGTGAAAATGAAGTACTAGCTTCTGCTGTAACATCATTTGAAGTTCAGCTGGATTTATCAATGGCCATTTTGTAAACTAAGGCAATGTAGCACTTTACACTGAATGAGAAACAGAAGTGGACTTTTCAGCTAACAGTATTTGTGATTTTTCATGTTATTATACCGATGCAAATAAACAGACATAGAATGTAACCTGAGATTACTTCCTTAGGTGAGTAATAGTAGTGGTCTACAGAGGTCGCTAATGAATGAAGGCTGGTATGTAGGCTCAAGACAAGCATAATTGGGATGCAGCTCTTGTTCTTTCATTGATACCAGAATGAAATGTTCTGTCTCTAACATGGAAGACAGACATCTTACAGGAGACTCCAACTCCCACTGAGGCCCGGGAGCTTTTCTACTGAAAAGCTAAACTTGCAAATCCCTCCTTAATGAATTTATTTATAATTATTCAGAATTTCCATATAAAAATATAATAATCATTTCCTTTTAAATTGGGTGAGGTTTCCTCACTGTGAATCAATTTCTAGATCAGCACAAACCAGTGCTGGTCCAAAGATCTGTACTTTGCAGTTTACTGCTGAACTTTCTGAGGTCATTATTTGGTTTTAAAACAAGCAACAAAACAGATATTCTTAAAGTATCATTTGAATCTTCAGGGCTTATGTTTATATGAAAAGTAATTTTTCTCAAAATTATTTTTTTAATCAGTTCACTTTTAGGAAACAATTTCCATATTTCAATTGAATTACATGAAAATTGATTTTTAAAATGTTAACAGTATGAATTAATACTTAAATGCTAAAGCACAGGATAATAATCTTTGATTTTCTTCAGCTGCAAGACAGCTTTAGATTGTAAAACACACAGATCATTGCAGTATGTTATTGAGAGTAAAATTACCAGAATAAGTATAATTCATAAGATTATGAGAATAAACATTTTAAATTCATGCTAGGCTTCGAGAAGATCACAGTACTGCTATGTCTGACATCAGCTCTAAGAAATTATGGAATACACATTTTATGCTAACACTAGCCAAACTAAGGAACACTTTATTTGGATTTTAAAAAAATTGCAGTTACAATTCTATAAATTGGATCCAGTCTGCAGTGTGCTGAATGCTTGATGTCAGCCCAGGAAAAGCTGTCCATCACAGCTGTATGAGTAAGTGCCAGTCTAGGCAGAGGAACTCTTCTCTGTCAAATTAAGCACATTCGCACAAGTTTTGCAGGATTGGGATCCCCACAATCATATGATGTAAAGTATTTTAGTTGATTAAATACAGTATAATCCTTTTTCTCTTATGCTTATGCATAGATTTCCAGTCCCTTATGAAAGAATGGAAAAATACCTAAGACAATAAAAGCTTTTCAGCTAGCAGCTAGAAAACAAAATGCTAGCAAAAAATGTCTAATAGTACCCTGTGCTTCTCTAAAATCACTATATTTTACAGTGTCAGGTTCTAAGCACATTAGGCCTAATGACAATTGAAGTTTTCCACTTGTTTCATGTGCTGTTGCTGAGATGCACTGTCCATTTATAAATCTTACTAATAAGTTCTTACTTGGAAAAAAAGAACATTTTTGTCTTGTGCTGTTTTTCCACTGAGCCCAGTGAAACACTGCAGTGCTGATGAATCTGTTATTTTAGAGGATGAGCTCAGAACTCAACTTTTATGCTTCCCAGAACAGGCTGTCAGGATTTCATGTAATTTCTACTTTGAGGACATAGCAGAGGGAGGCAGAAGAGGGGAGGAATGGAAAAGCCATACCAATGAAGCAGAATACCTTTTTAAAATTAAGTCCCAAAAATACTCCTATCAATTTTATTTTAATAATTTATCTAGCTCAGAGTATTAGATTATGTACTAAAGGTCTTGTTCCTTTAGTGGCTGGAGTAAAGAAAATAAAGCAGTAGGTGTTTCCTTCATATCAGATTTAATAGATATTAAAGACCTCACAAAATGAAACTGAAATCCATGTTACATGATGGGTCCTAAAGTGCTACAACAAGCTGTCTTTTATCTTCAGACATTGCATTTCATTCACTCATCTATTACAGCATCATGCACTTGGCACCTGAGCAGACAACTTGCAGCTGCCAGGTTTGAGAGGTTTGATGCCTCTCAGCAGCAGATCCCTTCTTACTTTGTCTCTTTTTTGCTGCTTGTGGCTGAGGGGTGTGAGCAGTATCTTACAGCTGAATGAATAGTAGAAATTTTAGCAAGTTTTGGCTGTGTACCTATTCTTTGCTAGTACTTTTTACCATTGTTTGTTTTAATTTATTTTTCTTTCTTTTTTCTTTTTTTTTTTGGTAAGTAATTGTATTTGTATAATAACTTATGTGGTTAATATTATTTGGTTTGTTTTAATTTTTATGTACTTTGTTTTTTTTAAATGTAATCAACCCAAGCACTTTAAGCAACAATGTCAATCTTGTGAATTCCAATCACCTTAATATTTTGCCTTTGTCTTATTGCTTTTGCAGCTGTTTGGTTGTGATCCACTATCTCTAGTTACAACCCAATTTCCATTTTAGGTTTCTGGTGTGAGTTGGGTTGTAAGTTTGGGAAGCCCAAGTATTGTCATATATATTTGTTCATACATAAGAAGGATGCAGTAATTGCTATGTGTCTGCTACACATAGCAGTGTGTACCTGACGAGCTGCACTCACAATGCACATTTTACAGCCTTTTTTTGCATTCTGTCTGCTAACCCATCTGATAATGACTGTAGTACTTTAATCTGTGGAACAGTTATCAGTGACTAGAACTTAGAAAGCTCCAATTTTCACAGGAGAATCCTCTTTTACCAAACACAGTTAGCTGTCAGTCTGCTGATGATACAGGTATTGCTCTCTTTGCCATTTTATCAGTGCTCAGTACAGTCTCAAGTATGAATGACCTTAAGGGCCACATTTATTTGTGGCCCTTGTGTGAGTGCACGCAAGGAGAGAAATCTTTCTTCTTTCTACTTGGGCCCATATAAAGCAAGATGATGTCTTTTAGAGGACAGCATCTGTGGTGTCTATATCAGAAAGTCACTAACTTTCTGTGTTGTTAATGCAAGGGTTATTCCTAGTGCTTTAGACATTGTATTCTCTTTGATCAGTGAAAAGGCCTGGGCTTTTTACTGTTGTGATACTGAGGTGTTCTCAATTTAACACAACACTTGCTATGTAAATAGCCCTTGGCAAGCCTCAACTGACACACTTCAAATTTCTCTCTACTTAACACACATTACTTCAAAGAGATTGCTTGAACCTGTCTGTGAGATTTATTCCAATAACATGTTCCTTTTGCATACAGAGTCAAATAACACCTATCACCTGATGGGACCATCTGGGCTAAACCCACACCATTTTACATACTAATGATTCTTTACCCCTTAGGAGGTTTCCTTGCTGACTTTGCCTGAATGATTTAATATGAAACTGCAAATAACTCCCTTTATTCATGATCTCAGAGTTGCTATAGTTCTTTAATAAATTCTGCTTCATTTGGTTATCAAGACTGGGACTGTTGCACTATTGTATGATGTAAAATAAATCGTGTGTGCCATTCACAGCGGTCAATTTAACAGCCTAATGCTCCTGATGAAGGCTGTTGCAGGTTGCAACTTCACTGTATGTACAAATACGAAAGAGTAAGTGACTTTTCTGGTCTGGAGGAGAAGCTAGACTGACATGCAGCTTTCCTACCCTCAGCTTGTGCCCAGCTGAAGTTGGTGGTCCACCCTCCATGTAATCCTAACCCTTCTCCCACGGGTTCCAAGGTGGCAGGAGCAAAACCTTTATGAAGACACCTTGCAGTTCACCAAAACATCTCGCCTGCTGCAGTGGATAATTAATGAATATGTGCAACCCCTCTGTCCCTGCTCCCCAAATCTCATTGGCAGATAAACATTCCTGAAAGAATCTGAGTTTAAACATCAGCTTTGTATGTGCAATGGTGTTCATGTTTGCAAATGTCCCAAGACAGATTGTGTTCTCATACTAAATTGTTTCCTGGTTCTCTCAATTCTCGTTCTAACAGCAAGAGCAATATCAGGGCAGCCACGTTACAGGTTACAGTGCATTTCCTGGACACAGTTTTCTACCTTCAGTGGCTTGTGTTAAAGAAGACTTAACACAGGCTCCATAGCTGATCATGATGTTTTAGGAGTAAAATCACCACATCCTATACGAATATGAGTCTAGCGTAGGAGTAAGAAGAAAGAGAAGAGGAAGAAATAGGGAAAGGGCTGTTTTTTCAGAGGTTTTGAATATGTGTATCTGTTTGTAAATACATAATCCCTCTCTATCTTGTCAAAATGATGCAGTCATAATAAAACTACTTAAATATTTTGTGCTAGTTTTTTAAATGGAATAAGAAGTAGTAAAATTATTAGGCACACAATTTGGGACACATAAAAGTACTGAATTTCTAGTAAAGCATACAATATGCAGTGTACGTGTACAGTTGAGTATCTGCTCTTTTTAATCATCATGTACATGTAATTAAACCCTGTGCTACCTACAGAACTGTAAGAAAAAACTCATGTTGGTTATTAAGGTTGTAACATAAGAAAACAGTATTTTCTCCTGTTAACATGTTTATATTTTACATAAAATAAACTCCCTAGTTGATCTTGCTTCCATTCAACTTGCTTTGATTTCAGCTGGAGCCAGACTAAGGCTGAGCGTTGATGTTGGTTGTTACACAACGTGCTTCTGAATGTCAGGTACCTGTATTCTTACAGATGACAAGACTGCTGATGCTTGCTTTTTATTTCATTTAATGGAGTCACTGCATTTTAAGTGACTTCAGAGAATATTTCACCACCTGGGCTGACTGCTTCTGAGGCGCCTTAAGAGAACAAGTTTTGCGTGCAGATGGTGAGTTGTCTTGGTGGAATACACACACGATCGTGTGGCTGAGCTGTACCTAGTTAAAGCACATCACTGACCTTGTCAATGTTTCTGAGCACAGCTAAAGCTGAACAGAATAAAAATCAGTCAGAATCAAACTACCTTTTGCATCAGGGAACAATGAGCCCTTTAGCTTGGGATTTGGCATATGACTACTGGAGTGGGAAAGGATTTTACTAATGAGATCTAAAATTCTGTCAGAATTGAAATGTTCCTGTTGTCTGCAGATTTTTCAGAAGTTATTCAATAGGAAATACAATTTGCTTTCTCAAAAGTGAGGTAAATCAAAGGCTGGAGGTTCTTGCTCCTGTCTAAATGGATTCTCGTTATTCCTTCAGAATCATTTAGAGAACCAAAATCAAACATAACTGTCAAATTGCATATTATATTTATAGCTAACACCCTGTAAGATTTATGGCATATCAGACTATCAAAGGACTAGGTTTAAAAACACTTCACATCTTACACTGTGTATTTCCTCTCAAAAACATTTGATGCATCTTCAAATTTATTCCTGGATTATTAGAACATAAGCTTTTAAGTGCAGGATGGAGACAGAAATTTAAAACATGGGAGATGATTGAAGCAAATAAATCACAAATCCATTCTTTCAAAACATTTTAAAGAAATAGAGTTTATAGTGTACATATAAAGAAACCAAGAAAAGGTTTCCAGGAGCAGGGCTCACAATCACTGTACGTGAGCTCCACTCGAATTCCTCTCACTTAAGACATGCATTTTCCAAGAGGCTGTATGATGTCTACCTATGTCTCCGCTCTTTATTCTTTTGTATGAGCTTGATTAATCATTTTACATTAGATTGGGTTATGCTCTGTGTGCCAGATAAACAGAGAAATGCTAAAAATACAATTTAAACTCAATTGAAAGCTCAGATACGGTAGGAGAAAATTGTAAGATTCATCATCTAAATACACCGACCAGACTTCAAACAACATTTATTAGACATGACTAAATACATGACAGGGAAGACCATGTATCTGGAGATGTTAATTTCCTTGAATGTTTGTGGGTAATGTAAAAAATTTTAAGGAAGAAAAATAATCCATTTTCAATACATATAAATATAGATGTGGCAACAACATTTTAATTATCTGTTTTGATAAAATGTTCCTTTATTAATTTTCTACCTAATAGTAGATTAATCCATTGCCTTGTTAAAGTAAGTTCACTCACCCTCACTGCATGATGCATTTGGCTGCTTCACTGTGACATAAGAGCTTGAAGCATTCCTCAGTCTAATGAGATTGTAGCCATGTGTCCCTGTTCTCTCTGGGAGATGCCTGTGGCACAGGCTGTGGGACCAGCAGCCCTCTGAAGACCTGGATCTTCCTGGATCCTTTCTCCAAGGGAACACGAGACCAGTGGTGGCTCTCTCCGCACCTCAGCAGCTTCAATGCATATTTTCCCCAAGCTCATCTTTCCAAGAACACATGGTATGTGAGTTTTGTAATATTTCCAGTACAGTGTAACTTTGCTTTAGGAAGATACATTAGCAGATCTAGAAAAAAACCCCAAAACTAGTCATATGTAGTCTGCCTCAGTTAGTTTGTGTGGTAAACCTAAACAGATTCCATTAATGAATTAATCAAAGAATGATAAAAACTTTCCCCTTTCTCTCCCCTATGGTTGCCTTCCCCGTATGCTCATGTGGCTGGGTGGGAGGCACAGCAGGTGTCTATTACCAAGCACAGTGTAAGCATTTGGGTGTGACGGACAAGCTTGCAAGGGAAGGAACCCACTGGTTGCATTCACCATTGTGAAGGCTGGTCATTGTCAAAGTGAACAGCATCAGCTCAGTTTAACCAGTCACAAACAGTGCTGACAGTGCGTTTAATCTCAGCATGAATACAGAAACAGCAGAGGAGGCAACAACCTGGAGTTTGCACGGAGAGACCTACCAGGATCAAATGGAATTCAAGAAGTGGAGACTGGCGCTTTTTGCCAAATCACTGCAAGGGTAAAATAAAGAGGTTAATGCTGAATGAAATTTGGAATAAGGCAAAATGAAACATCCTTTGGATTTCATTGGACACACATATGAGAAAAAAATATTCCAGTCATGTTCCAGAACAGAAGACACAGATACCACCCAGTATTGCAAACTAGACATCACAAATGTTTAGAGAGCGAATTTTACCATCCATCGCTTCAGTGCAGCTGCAAAGAAGCTCCAGGCAGCTGTGCAGCTTTACAGTGGGATTAGTAAGAACAGAACCTGAAATAAAGTTTCTTACAGCACCCTCATAAAAATTCTGGTGTGCAGAGATGTGTTTTCCATGCAGCTGTAAGACATGGCTGTGTGTGGCACACTGTGAGCACTGGAAAAGGACTACAAGTATTATCTCTGCTCTTTGACAACAGGGTTCAGGAGCACAATTAAATATTAAATTTTATTTAGGAATTAATCATATAATTCTCACTGACATTTATAAAACATTTTTCATCCTCAAGGTAGTTTACCAGATAACCTAATAACTTTCATACTCTTAATTTGGTGAAAATGGTAGAAATTGGGTAATGTGTGCCAAAATCCCTATGTATTTTAGCTAACTTCAACTTGAGCTGAATCTGGCCACTCCTCAGCTAGGCCAGCTGAACTGGTAGGAACTTTTTCACCAGCTCCTCAGGAGGTACGTTGATAACCTATTCACTCTTGGATGCAGTTCAAAGTGCAGATCTTGTAGCACATCATTCCAGAGTAACCTGATCCTTTGCTGTCTCAAACAGCTCATCTTGCCTGGAATGCACTGAGACAGCTGAGGTTACTCAGGAAGTTTGTCATAAGAACACTTTGGTTTCAAAGAAATGGATGAGATTTCTTTTGCCCCCTAGTAATCATTAAAAAATACTAGGTAAATATTATATTATATAGGTAAGTATTAGGTAAAGCAAACATGATGTAATTTACTTGGTTTATTTCTCTTTCTTCATTCTCAATATTTCTAGTTACATTTTCAGATGAACAAAAGTATTCCGAGGTGAGGTCACTGTTTTAATTCTGCAAGATGAGTAGTTCAGGCACAGAACAATGTTGGCTAAGACATCAGCATGACACTGTTTTGCCCCTCAGAATATGGCCTTGTGGACAACATAAAATCCAAATTCTTCCCCCTAATCTTTACAACTACAATATTTTAAATGCTCAAGCACAGGTTGCTAATGCTACTGTTGACATTTATGGGGATATTTCTGGGCATATTGCCTTACTGTCCTGTCCTGTGGTTTCTACCAACATTGAATTAACCAAACTTTTTCATTAACATGTTTCAGAGTAGTATTCAATATTTATATTAAACTGTATTTTTACCATAGCTTAGAGGAGACGGTGCATGACATCCAAAAGCCTTGCTTTATGGCAATGTTACACATTCATACTCATTTATTATTCCCAAATGCAGCTAGAGAGGATGAGGAAAGACAATCAGTTTGTTATGAAATAAATGGTACTGCAGAGCACGGGCTGTGCACAGCCAGTGCTTGGCATGATAACGGCAGTGAATAAAGGCTCCCTGTTTAGCACGGCTGTTTAGTTGTCATGACACCTGTAAAAGAAATGTACCAGGAGAATGGCATTCCTTAGTGTAGTGAATCTCTTGCTCACACTCTTGTGCAGCCAATCCACACCTCCAGATACTGAGCTGGGAACAGACCACTTCATTCACCATGCTCTATATACAATTGAACTTGATTTATCCAAAGTTATTGTACTCAAAATCCCTCTAATATGAAAATGAGCCATATCTCCCAGGAAAAACATTTTTTATATTGAAACTGTGTTAAACCTGAATTCATTAGACTATTTCTTAATGAAAAAAACCCTAAGATCAGGTCCTCCTCCAGTGGCAGTTCTCCAGTAGCATTCTGGTTTGGGGTTTTTTTTCCATAAGCCATTATGCATGGACTTCTTTATTTTTCCCATTACTTCTGTAATTTTGGACAGCATCATCCACCTTTCTAGCTCTCTTTGAATGGAAGAGTACTTAGCTTCTCTCTCTCTGAACGATTGCACTATCAGTCCACCAGCTTCAGTGAATTTTGCAATCATTTAATATCCAGTATTATAAGGCACATTCACAGGACTCATCCTTTGGGAAAAGATGTTCAGGAAAGCAGAAAGGGCTGTAGATTGAACAGGAAAGTCTGCATTTTCCATTCTCATCCATGTCAAAAACTTGTTGTGTGACATGGGGCAAATAATGCAACCTCTCTCTTTCTCTATTTCCCAGCTAGAAAATGAGCATGTCAACACTTATGTATCTCAGAGAACTATGGAGTTTAGATCAGAGAAGTAGAGGCTGTGACTTAAATTACTCTTATATGCATAGGAATTAGGTTGTTACATTATACTTTTTTTTCCTTTTCAGGGACAGGGATTTGCAGACAGTAAGACTAGCTCACTGCTATTTGACAGGAAAAGATCTTTACAAAGATATCAAACAACTATCCAGAGGTGGCAGGAATTAATTCAGTGATATAAATACGCTCGAAGTTTGTCCTGAAATGTCAGTATTACTGATTTTTATTTCCAAGCAACATACCCCATCATAACCCCAATCAAAGTCAGTGTGCAAAGATCAGGTCCAGAGTGATCTAACAAGGGAGTTGCTGCATGTTTCTTTCAGCCAACCGACTCTCACCATGACTATATCTAGAGATTTCAAAGGAAAGGGGGAAAACCCTATTACAGACAGCTTATGAAATAAATGACCCATTAAAAAAGATCATTTCCTTACAAAGAAAAGTTTCCATGGGAAAGAAACTTTCTCTCCAAGATTACTCAGATTATTGTTGCTTTTTTTACAGATAGGAATTAAGCTAATGGGTTATGCACTGCGTACTGTTTGATTCTTCATGTATTTGCTTAGCTAATTTCTCCCTTAAAAATGTTTTGTCACCCGTCATGATTTTCCATTTATGCCTTACATACTAAGATGTTATCATGCTATTTACATCATTACTTATTGTTACTTATCTTGAGCCCTTGGAAGGATTTTAGAAGGACTACAAGATCATCAACAGAACTGATCTAACAAGGATAATACAAAAAACCCCAACAAACTGACAAAACCAAACCAAACAAAGAAACAGCCCCTCAATGCTTTTATAAAGTTAAATAGCAAAAAGGCAAACATTTTAATGGAAGCATTTTTTTTCCAGTACTCTGTCCTTAAATCATTTTACTCTTTGGTTTTGTACTTTTAATTTTAATCTTATTTTGTATGTGCAAATCAGGGAAGTCCACTAAATCATGGCACTGTTCAGGAAGGAAACGGTTAATATTCATGAAGGGGAGTAAGAAATGCTGTGTTCCTTTTATAAAGGGCAATTCCTCGCCCACATGGGCATTTGGAGCTCATACAGATCAGGTTTCCAATACCCCACATTCTGAGTCTGGAACAAACAATATGCAATGTGCAGAAGTGAACCATCCTCAGCTGCCACTGTGACAGACTGGTAGTTTAAAGAGCTGCTGCTCATTTCCAATGTCAGTTTTTATCAAGCCCTTTTAACTGGTCACCAAACAAAGAAAAGGCAGTTATTCTCTCCCAAAAGATGGTAAGGTCTTTCACAGAAGAAAATTTGCATTTAGCTGAATATTAGTTTTATAATGCTGTCCAGCTACAGCAGAGTAATTTGCTCTTGCTTCCTACACACACCCAGCACACACACAGCCAGGAAGGGACTCTACTGAACCTCCTCGACTTCTTTGAACAAATTAAGCAAAGCTGTGTCACTGGGTGGCTTTTCTCCTTAATGGAGAGATACTTCTCAGAACAAATAAGAGACAAGGACATTACAAGAGGGGATCACTGTCCTTTGGTCATATCAGCTCTGCAAAATGAAAATGTTTTGTGCTCCTTACTGCTTTCCTTTGTGGACATTTACCAAGTGTTGCCTTTACTCTTTGGTTTCACAGTTTTCTAATAAACATCTCAGCATTCTCCGACCTCGGGAAAGGTCAAATCCAGACCTAAAACCAATTCCAAGTTTTATGGGTTTGATGTAAAAAACGTAAGTCATGCTTGTTTTTAGAAGCAGCATATGGGACCCAAGTAACCTCATATATATGGTCTTACAAGCCATATGGTCCAAATCCATGTACAAGTGGCAAAGGCTGGATAGCTTGTGCCCTGTCTCCTGCTGGGTGATACAGTGGATTAGATAGCTAACACAAGTGTGTAACACAGGGACTTGTATGTGACAAGGATTTTTCTAAACAGTTAAAACATCATCCCCTTTTACTTGTTTCTCAGTCAATACACAATTTCACGCAGAAAGAACATTGTGCTCTCACCTTGGAAATCTATTTGAGAGTGATGGGAGAAGTGATGGATGACTGCCTCAGGCACGAGCCTCAGGGCATGGACATCCTTGTGCCCCATGGTGTCCTGCAGTGTTAATGAAAGCACCAAACATCATCCCACTGTTATTTTTAAAAAATAATATTCTTAAAATCATATGTACCCAATTGCTTGCAACAGCAACTTCTCCTCCTGTTGCTGTTTCCTTTGGACTGTAACACAGATACAAATTCAAATACAGAAGTTGCAGTAGGAGAAAACTGTGGTCTTATTTCGTGAATATAGTGTATTTCCTTAACAGCAGATGCCTTTTGACATTGATCTCATTTACACTGGAACTGTATGTTCCTCCTTCTGTGAAAAAACACTTTTTTTTCTTCCCATATCCTACCTGCCATCCTTCCATAACAGGAATTTAATAGAATGCAAAAAAAGCAACTTCCCTGTGCCTCAAAAAATCTCAGTTGCCTGTGGATAAAACAGACCCAGGCACTGATGAACATGGTCTGATGAAAGACGAGCTCAAAACAGAGCACCTCATCCAAGTAACCCCCAACTGGCATGAATTATCATCATCATCATCATCATCTATATTCATGCAATATTTGATCCACATGAACAGATGGGAAAGAAATCTTGTCTTTAGCATGCTACAATTCAATGGCATTCACTGAGTCAGTGTGAGCAGTTTCACCATGTTGTGCTGGAAGACTGGCTAGGACAGCCAGTAATGGGGTGTTTGTTAATTGAAAGTACACATATAATGTTTGTAACTAGGTGCCTGTTACTGCCCTTCAAAATGCAGTGTAGGGATGTAGAACCTTGGCAGCCCAGGATGACTTTCCTGATGTTATAAGCTCTCTGGCACTTTTGCCTGTGCTTTCCAGGACAATTTCCAAACAATTTGACTCTGAAAAAACCCAAAGATAGTCAGGTTTCTGAAGAAAATAACAGCTCCAAGAGAGTGACTCATCTTGAAACAGCAGGATTTGGAGGTCAGTATTTATTTTTCTTCTCCCTTTTAGTACCTGGCTGTAATCTAAGGACTTGCATAAGACCAACTCTTAAACCAGAAACTTGAATAGAAACAACATCTAAGTTGTCTGACAGAGGACTCTCTTTGGTGTTGGGAGCAAAAAGAATTTAGAACAGGGACATACTAAATCTTAAAATAATATTAAAAAATATGCTCATGCTGCCTTTCTTTTGATAAAGGGGTCCACAGCCCAGTAATTCTTTGCTGATGAGTCTCTCATTAGTATGCATTTTGTCTCTGCAGAAGTAAATTTTGAGTCTCCAGTATCACAGCAAACCAAACTTCAATTAAAAATTGTATGAATTCTTTAATTATTTTATGATTCTTTTCACATAAATCACTTGCATTTAAACTGCCTAAAACCTCTCCTATAAAGATCCTTTGCATGATTCACTACACCAACACAATAAAGAGCAAACATGTTTTTGCTGTGTATGTAGAATATAAACCCACATTTTACAGATTCTGACAGAATATGTATAGTCATTATTTCCTTAATTAACTTTTTTTTTTCTTTTTTTTTTTTAAAATAGCTGCTATGCCTTTTGAAACAGGAGAGGGGTCAAGTCTGCAAAGGGCTGGAAGCCTGTGATCCTCGAACTACGTTTGAGGAAACTTGAGTTTAGTTGACACCACTAACAGCACCAAAGTGACTCCCATTGAGCACAGCTGTGGACAGACAAATGTTATGGTATTAAGTATAAATTCTTTTACAAGCAAAAATGAGAAAATCTTTATTGTAATTCTTTTGACTCTTGGCTATTTTTTTATTAACTTAGATTAATGCAACATACTTCAGCTATTTTGTGGGTATTCAAAATGCTCTATTTTTTGGCTTAAAAAGAGGCAAATAATATGTAATTGTCAGTTATATGGCTTGCTTCTGCTTCTTCTGAAATCCACAGGGAAATCTTACCTTTGAATTCAATAGGTTTTGCTTTAAGGCTGCATTAATAAAGCTGTGGATCTGAACCTGGTTAGAGCTGGAGATGGGAAAATGGCAGAGATGCGCATTTGGTCTTACACACCTTGCATGGTATGGCACTCCTGACTTCAGTTTATTTCAGTGGAAATGACTGAAATGAAGGTTATAGCCAAAAGTTGCTTTACTCAGACACTATGTTTCAATACATCTAAATGTGGGAATGTTAAGATTGGTTAATAAGCACTTATTGTTAAAAAAATTCAGAGTATTCAGATTCTATATTTCTTTTATGACCATAGATCCCATGAGAATTTTAACAGCAGTTTAAAGTTAATAGTATTTCTTGCTCCTTGTGGCCTTCTCCATAAGTTCAAATTCAGTTTGTGATCATTGCTAATCTTTATGAATTAAATTGCTCATAATCCTTATTCATTCAAGTGAGAACCTGATAATCTAATGAAAGCCATTAAATTAAAGAGTTCAGTCGCACTGAATCTTAGCTGAAAGACTCATCATACATGAAATATATCAAATCAGCTAATGAGATGAAATAATCAGATAGCTAAAAGACTGTGTGTAGACTGCACTGTTGGAAGTCTATTTTAAAAGCTAGGTGAATTTATACCCTTTATAATCCACTATAACCCCCTAAATTCACATGTGTCTGATACTGAGTACACTCACAAATTTGTATTTGAAAATTGCTGTGGAAAGTTTCCATTGAGGCATTTCATCAATGCTATCTAGTTCTCAGGGTAAGACAGCACTAGAAAACCTGAGATTTTCCCCCAGCATCAGCACGTGTTGAATACAGCTTTTTTATCCTTGCCCCTTTTGCTCTGGGGCTTCCCAGCAGCTTGCTGACCCTGATGTGCATCTCCAAGAGCAGAGTCATCTTTGATAAAAAGCCAAGTAGGCATCTAAGGAGCCAAGATCTCTGCTGAAATAGCCTGTGTAGCTCTACTGAGAGCCATGAAAACTTACTGATTCTCACCACCTGGAAACCATTCTCCATCCTTAATTGTTGCTGTCTTTTCTCAACCAAGTGGTTCTCATTTCAGATATGCAGCTTTGGGGGCTGTATGAACTCTTTGTGAGTCACCCCCAGAATTTTTGATACATAACACCATGGAAAATTCATCTATCCCCTTCCTATATAGTTTGCTAGCAGACTGGATTACATAATTACCAAGAAGAGATATGTCCAAGTATCACAATTACACTTCTGCAACCAAGCTGAAAGCTGTAGCTCTGTGGTTTCCTCACAGGAACTCATACAAAGTGAAATAACATTCCTCATGATTGGATGATGCAGGGTGTCTGTGCCATGTACCTAATGCAAGTAGTTGTCTCTTCTATTTGTAACAGAGCATGAGATTGGCTTCCAAAATGTACTTAGGGCAGAGTCACAGCTTCTCTTCACTAAAGCACGCTTCAAACTCCCACATCAGCAGGCTTTCTATATAGGCACTTCTGATTCATATGGCAGTATAGTCGAGTTGTAGTTGGTGTATGCATCTATAAAGGGAAAACTATGACCACATCCCTCTAGAAATAAGCCCTGACTTTTTAAACTATTACATTTGAACCATTAGGAGAGGCTTTGCTATCTTTCTGAGTCTTCAAAAACCGGGGAACAAAACACCGGAATGGCTCATCCCTCAGAATAAATTGCTTCATAAGGATGTGGCCTTTGGTTTGAAACGTGTGGGCAGAACGCTGACACAAGTGGAAAGGAAACAATTTCTCACATGGGAAGCAGAGTGTGGGTGCCACACAGGGTGTTTTTTTGACCCACCCAGTGCCTGTAGCATTCGTCAGACCAAGGAGCTATTTTTCTATGTTTCAAATCCAGGACAAAAAGTTAGATGGGAAAAAAAAAATGGGACAGCTCCCCACTTCAAGAAAATTCCATCATAAAGGACTACACATTTAGCAGTAAGAAAATCCAGGCTGCAAAAATATTAATTGCCTTTAAAATAAGGCTAAGGATGCCGCACTGATAAAAGTAAAGATATCAGCAGTAATGAATCATTGGACTTCTTGGTTATTTGACTGACTTGAACCATTTTAGCTTGCAATGTTTTTATATAATGCACATTGATCAATTTATTCTGGGTAAGGCACCCACTGAAAGGATGATTGAATTTAAGTCAGTGTACAAGTGACAGTAACGTACTGCTGCCAATAACAGTGAAGAATAATATTAAAGAATGCAGCAGAACAAAGTGCTCCTTTCTTAAGCCATCAGCCAAGATGTGAGCCTTGAAAAATAATCTGATGTCACTTCAGGAGGCAAACATGGACTGATATCAGAGTCAAAAGAGTGCATAAGGAAATACAAGAGATGACAGTGTTTTTGAGACTAAGAAGGAACGTGTCTGTGGTAATTTTTTGTCTTTTCCTTTTGTCCTTTGTGTTACTCAGAAACAATTTTCTGTTATTCAGAATCAGGATCGGGCTCCTGCTACAAAAGCAGTACTAGTTTCTTTATAATCTCAAGCATCAGAAATATTTTTCTGATTTAGAGTGTTTTATATTTGCCTGATCATCAGTGATGCAGACCACACTCCTACTCACTTCCTCTCTCAGGTGGCACAGGGTAAAAGTAGACATGGACATGCCCTCTCATGGTGACCCAGTCTTGCTCCTGGACATCAGGAACCATGAGGGAGCCAAGTAGCACCAGTTGGGTTTCCTGGTGTAGAGAGATTTATGGCAGATGTTTTTGGTTTTTTTGTTTGTTTGTTTCTTTTGTTTTTGGGGTTTTGTTTGTTTGTTTGTTTGTGGTTTTTTTGTTTGGTTGGGTTTTGTTTGTGGGGGGTTTTGTGTGTGTGTGGTTTGGGTTTTTTTGTTTGGTTGGTTTTTTGTTTTTTTTTAGTTTTGGTTTTGGTTTTGGGTTTTTTTGCTATTAACTGAATCATCTGGAAAGTTTTGTGGGCATTTATACACCCAGAGAAAAGGAGCAGGAGATGGGAACCATCTAACTACCAGCAAAGTCTGTTCAACTTCACATTCAAACCAGGCCTGAGAGCAAGAAACACTTGTTTGGAAGCACAGGTTTACATGGACTGCTACTATTAGTTACTGTTCTTACAGGATCAGTCATGAAATCAGCAGTAGTAATGAGTAACACTGCCTTTTCCTGTACCTCTGCAGAAGATGGGAGTGGACAGTGTCAGCAATAACTATGTGAAGCTGATAAACTCACGGGAAAACAGGGTGACTCATGGGCAGTATAGACAGAAGGGAAAAGATTTCAAGACACATGAAAAAAATGTCATGTGTGAAGAATGCCAATTGTAAACCAACACCCCACATGTATAAACCTCTGCATAAATGGTAAGTGGCTCATGTTCACAAAAGTCTGGCAAGCTTTTATTTTTCTTCGAAAGACAGAAACTTGAAACAAGTAGATGCATTGCCCACTATGATAGATCAGCCTTCTAACCAGGAATGGAATGCAACAATTCCCACTTCCATCTTTAAAACAAAATAGAACATAGAATTGTTTGGGCTTTCCACCTTTGCCGAATCTGAGCAAAGCTCATCTGAACCCTATCCATGAGGACCACACTACACCCAGTGGAATTTGCTTCACCCTCAAACAAGACCAGCTGTATGTGTTGGTCTTACATAGAACCATGAAATATTTTTTTATTGTTCTTCTCAGGTTTTTTTAACTTCTGTTTAGTTTAAAGATCTCCATTGAGTTCTAGTATGGTGAAATTTTTGGTCTGGTTCCCCTTCTTGCACAATGACCAGTTCTCTTGCAAACAGATATTTTGCAAATACAATTCTCTAGTTATTTCTAGAAGACACTCACTGCAGTGTCTCTTAAGAGCTGTTTTGTTTTATTAAGAACTCAAAGTGTCACATTTCCATACCACTGCAATTACCAGGTAACAGTGTTTTTACTGCTAAAATACCATTTCCAAGTTTATCATCTCACTCTGTACTTGTAATTCTTCTGGATAAACATGTTTGAGATGTGTGATGGTCTCCCTGGTGATGGTTGCCATAGTGCTCCATGGGATTTTATTTCTGCTCATTCCTCAAAAGCGGGACTGTGGTTCTCCGTGGGAGGCCCAGAGTTGCACCAGTCTCAAATTTTATTGTCTTTGCCATTTTACCCCCACTAGGGAATAAACTACCTAGACATGCCACTGCAGTCTTTATTGTATTCCATCAACTCTTCTTTAAACGCTTCACAAATCATTCTGCTCCTTTTCCTAGTACATTATTACACCTTATTTGAATGGTTTCTGCTTACTTTCTGTCTTGAGTGCAAATTATTCTTCATTGGAATTTCAGACTACATTTTCCAGCATCATTCACAATATATTAAGTTTTAAAATTTCAGTTAAGCTCAAATATAATTCAAAAGACATAAAAATAGGAAATAGTAAAATTACTGTGATACTAATGGCCTCAAATGCTGTGCTGTCCACAGGGGCAAATACACCTGGCTTGGGCCAGTTTAATCTCACTCATTCTGATAAATACCCTACCCAACCCCTTCTTTTTTTTACTTAGATCTTTTAAAAATTGCCAAGTCTTGTATCAGTGAAANTATATATATATAAAACATCTATCACGAAGCCTCTCCTCATGGTAGATAGAGCAGTCCTTTTAAATGAGTAAGCACAGATATACACATATGTTGTATATAAAGTAGTAGTTACTGTCTCTCTTCTTCAGGATTTGCATCTTCTGAGTAACTGAGAAAAGAATAAATGGACTCTCTTACAGCCCAATTTAATTTTGGGGATTTATTTGACCAGAGGACAACTTGGCATAAAATATGCAAGAAAAATGCAGGAAGGCTATCATGGAGGAAAAAGCTCTCAGAGGAGCATGGGCACAAGGCAGTAGCCTTCCAAATTGCCACAGTTGTTCAGTCAGCTGGTGTTACAACATCACTAAGCAACTATTTTGTGACCCAAGACCAGTCCAAAGTAAAGTAGGTTACATGAGTAACAGCACCTGCCCATACAGGATCTTGCATTATGGACCCATCCTCCTCTAGGATCTGCAGCACGGTGTGGCAGGATAGAGAGGAAGGAAAAGGCACAGCAACATCCACCTGGTCAGAATTACCTGGGAAATGGTTTTTTCCAGCTCATGAATGTTTAAACTGGAGACATTTTCCAGTTCTTTGACAAATAGCTTTTGAAGCTTTTCAAGTTTGTAAGCCAGTCACAAAAGCACAAAAGGTGTTTCTGGGAAGACTAATAACCAGTCTTACTGCTAATGTCCATCCTAGCAGGCACACACTGCTCACCTCCCTGGGCTTGCTCAGCCATAGCAGTGAACAAAGAGGCCAACCTTTGCCCATTTCCATATCCTGGTGGTAGGTGGACCTATCTACCTGAACAGAGACTCACTGTGTCAGATGTACCAATTTTAAATTTCAGTCATCTTTATCCAGTGCAATACTTCTCCATGCAGAACATTTACAAAGCTGAACAAAAGGGACATAGAACTCACCTGTCTGGAGTGTGTGTAAGGGGTGGCATGCCCTGTTAGGCTGTCAGAGCTGACCAGAGGCAGTTGTTGATAAAGAGCTACTCCAGGTCCTGTTCTGCTTCATGACCAGGATCATGGATCACAAGTTTCACCTGTGAGCCCACTGACTGTCACTTGTAGCTGGGGAAAAGTTGTACCTGTCACCAAGCATATCATTAGGTCAGTTGTAAGATGTCTACATGACATAGAGCTGTGCCAAAGAAGTGAAGCAGCCAAGTTTAAAATCCCACCAGTATACTGTTCAGCCTGGGAGAATACACCCTGTCGAATAAATTTGGATAGCTGTACACAGCCCTGATGCTGCAACAGGAACATTCCCTAGTGCTTCACCAGGGCAGAATTTAAATTAAAGAGAAAACACGGTGACAATAAGTCAACAAAGAAACAGTGTCATCCTTTCATAAGGATGTCAGTCAATGTTCATCTACTTCAGTTAAAAATAGAAACTCTCCCATAATGACCCAGTTCTTCTGTTTCACATTTCTAGCTCTGTCTAAACTTGCATCATTCAATACTGAACTTTCCAGAGACACTAAAGCCTGCATTATAAACACATCATAGCAGATTTATTGTTGGACCAACTGTATTATGTGTGTCTCTTAGAAACACCCAATAAAAAATTATAAATACTTCAAAGAGGTTTCAAGTACTAATGAAATAACTAGACACAGGGCATTGGAAAGAGCTAGATATGGTACAAGCAGGGAAGAGCCAAGTTTCCTCACATACTTGCGTCTGTAATGCCTGACCTGCAGCACTCATTTTTCTCAAGGGCTGGTTCCTCTCCTTCCATCATGGCAAATATGTGCATGTGACCAGGCAACCATCCCTGAAACACCTGCCATCAAAAAGTAGCAGGGAGATGGCACGGCCTGAATAGATGAAATACATTCGTATGGCATATACATACCTACCTATGCACACACCCTGGACTAGCCTCAAGGCNTGGTTTTGGTTTTGGGTTTTTTTGCTATTAACTGAATCATCTGGAAAGTTTTGTGGGCATTTATACACCCAGAGAAAAGGAGCAGGAGATGGGAACCATCTAACTACCAGCAAAGTCTGTTCAACTTCACATTCAAACCAGGCCTGAGAGCAAGAAACACTTGTTTGGAAGCACAGGTTTACATGGACTGCTACTATTAGTTACTGTTCTTACAGGATCAGTCATGAAATCAGCAGTAGTAATGAGTAACACTGCCTTTTCCTGTACCTCTGCAGAAGATGGGAGTGGACAGTGTCAGCAATAACTATGTGAAGCTGATAAACTCACGGGAAAACAAGGGTGACTCATGGGCAGTATAGACAGAAGGGAAAAGATTTCAAGACACATGAAAAAAATGTCATGTGTGAAGAATGCCAATTGTAAACCAACACCCCACATGTATAAACCTCTGCATAAATGGTAAGTGGCTCATGTTCACAAAAGTCTGGCAAGCTTTTATTTTTCTTCGAAAGACAGAAACTTGAAACAAGTAGATGCATTGCCCACTATGATAGATCAGCCTTCTAACCAGGAGTGGAATGCAACAATTCCCACTTCCATCTTTAAAACAAAATAGAACATAGAATTGTTTGGGCTTTCCACCTTTGCCAAAACTGAGCAAAGCTCATCTGAACCCTATCCATGAGGACCACACTACACCCAGTGGAATTTGCTTCACCCTCAAACAAGACCAGCTGTATGTGTTGGTCTTACATAGAACCATGAAATATTTTTTTATTGTTCTTCTCAGGTTTTTTTAACTTCTGTTTAGTTTAAAGATCTCCATTGAGTTCTACTATGGTGAAAGTTTTGGTCTGGTTTCCCTTCTTGCACAATGACCAGTTCTCTTGCAAACAGATACTTTGCAAATACAATTCTTTAGTTATTTCTAGAAGACACTCACTGCAGTGTCTCTTAAGAGCTGTTTTGTTTTATTAAGAACTCAAAGTGTCACATTTCCATACCACTGCAATTACCAGGTAACAGTGTTTTTACTGCTAAAATACCATTTCCAAGTTTATCATCTCACTCTGTACTTGTAATTCTTCTGGATAAACATGTTTGAGATGTGTGATGGTCTCCCTGGTGATGGTTGCCATAGTGCTCCATGGGATTTTATTTCTGCTCATTCCTCAAAAGCAGGACTGTGGTTCTCCGTGGGAGGCCCAGAGTTGCACCAGTCTCAAATTTTATTGTCTTTGCCATTTTACCCCCACTAGGGAATAAACTACCTAGACATGCCACTGCAGTCTTTATTGTATTCCATCAACTCTTCTTTAAACGTTTCACAAATCATTCTGCTCCTTTTCCTAGTACATTATTACACCTTATTTGAATGGTTTCTGCTTACTTTCTGTCTTGAGTGCAAATTATTCTTCATTGGAATTTCAGACTACATTTTCCAGCATCATTCACAATATATTAAGTTTTAAAATTTCAGTTAAGCTCAAATATAATTCAAAAGACTTAAAAATAGGAAATAGTAAAATTACTGTGATACTAATGGCCTCAAATGCTGTGCTGTCCACAGGGGCAAATACACCTGGCTTGGGCCAGTTTAATCTCACTCATTCTGATAAATACCCTACCCAACCCCTTCTTTTTTTTACTTAGATCTTTTAAAAAATTGCCAAGTCTTGTATCAGTGAAATGACTGATACAACAACTATCTCAGACGCCATGCCAGTGGCAAATAGGTACCAAAATGTCTTTGGGAAGCTGAGCCGTGCTGATGCATTTGAAGAAGCAAACCATTTCCACTAACTTTGCTTATGTTAAAAGGTACTTTCAGCAGTGTCTTGTCTAAACAAAGTCAAAGCTGATGGATCGTTTCATGAAATACACACAGAATCTGGTTCACTGCAGCTTCAAAGTCAGATGTTCAAACTATGATTTCTAAAGGGCATATATATATATATA
>VXBX01001787.1:109579-178826 GCA_013400415.1 Scytalopus superciliaris | reverse complement strand
GTTTCTGGGAAGACTAATAACCAGTCTTACTGCTAATGTCCATCCTAGCAGGCACACACTGCTCACCTCCCTGGGCTTGCTCAGCCATAGCAGTGAACAAAGAGGCCAACCTTTGCCCATTTCCATATCCTGGTGGTAGGTGGACCTATCTACCTGAACAGAGACTCACTGTGTCAGATGTACCAATTTTAAATTTCAGTCATCTTTATCCAGTGCAATACTTCTCCATGCAGAACATTTACAAAGCTGAACAAAAGGGACATAGAACTCACCTGTCTGGAGTGTGTGTAAGGGGTGGCATGCCCTGTTAGGCTGTCAGAGCTGACCAGAGGCAGTTGTTGATAAAGAGCTACTCCAGGTCCTGTTCTGCTTCATGACCAGGATCATGGATCACAAGTTTCACCTGTGAGCCCACTGACTGTCACTTGTAGCTGGGGAAAAGTTGTACCTGTCACCAAGCATATCATTAGGTCAGTTGTAAGATGTCTACATGACATAGAGCTGTGCCAAAGAAGTGAAGCAGCCAAGTTTAAAATCCCACCAGTATACTGTTCAGCCTGGGAGAATACACCCTGTCGAATAAATTTGGATAGCTGTACACAGCCCTGATGCTGCAACAGGAACATTCCCTAGTGCTTCACCAGGGCAGAATTTAAATTAAAGAGAAAACACGGTGACAATAAGTCAACAAAGAAACAGTGTCATCCTTTCATAAGGATGTCAGTCAATGTTCATCTACTTCAGTTAAAAATAGAAACTCTCCCATAATGACCCAGTTCTTCTGTTTCACATTTCTAGCTCTGTCTAAACTTGCATCATTCAATACTGAACTTTCCAGAGACACTAAAGCCTGCATTATAAACACATCATAGCAGATTTATTGTTGGACCAACTGTATTATGTGTGTCTCTTAGAAACACCCAATAAAAAATTATAAATACTTCAAAGAGGTTTCAAGTACTAATGAAATAACTAGACACAGGGCATTGGAAAGAGCTAGATATGGTACAAGCAGGGAAGAGCCAAGTTTCCTCACATACTTGCGTCTGTAATGCCTGACCTGCAGCACTCATTTTTCTCAAGGGCTGGTTCCTCTCCTTCCATCATGGCAAATATGTGCATGTGACCAGGCAACCATCCCTGAAACACCTGCCATCAAAAAGTAGCAGGGAGATGGCACGGCCTGAATAGATGAAATACATTCGTATGGCATATACATACCTACCTATGCACACACCCTGGACTAGCCTCAAGGCTTTTAATAGCAGAGAGACAAAGAAAGCTGGTGGAACAAGCATAGACAGTAGAAAGGACCAAAAAATATCAAGTGTTGTATGAAGCCAGACAGGTGGCAGTCAAGAATAGAAATGGGACATCCATGGCCTCTCAAGAGGGCAGATACATCCAAACACTTCATGGAACAAATTAAACAGTCGGTGGTATCAGATGGCAACACTAACCTAAAGAGATAACAGCGCTTAACCTGTTGTGCCAACCAGGGAAAGGTGAAAAAAGAGATTGCACTGACATATGAATAGCAGATTGCTCAGGTGGAGCTGCTGTCCAGTGCATCAATAGGGGAGTGAAGACAAGGTTGGGTAGCCCTGCCTCAAAATCAGAGAAGCAACAAAAAAAATAGACTAAATTTTTTTAGCTCTTGCAGGAAACCTAGGGAGAATGAGGACTTCTTTGCAAAAAATCTCCTCTTCCTGGTATCTCAATCCTGTTGCTGGTGTTAATACAGCTGAACATTCTTTGAAGTTGAAATAATTTCCTTCATCCAGCTTTCCTGCCTCCCTGACCATGTTCTTAGCCCAGTTGCATTAACAATTTAAATTCATTAAAAACATACTTCTCTGAGTCAAAACTCTTGTATATAATGTGCTAAGAAGAATTATTACACATGGTAATAGTAGTTTCAAGTTTAAAAGGTTTTACCTTTCTTACTATGCCAATTTTCCCTGTCGAGAAGACTCATTTCTGTGATTACAGGGATATCTTCATTGCATATATTTCATATATTTCATTCATTCCTCCTTCAGGAAAAGACCTTGATCTTCCTGATTCTCCTCTCATTTCAGGGAACACTTTTTAAATGCGAAAAATACTTGATTGTTTTTCAAACTATTTGCATTCTTCCATTTCAAACGTTTTGTCCTTATCCAGTAGGATTTCTACACACTCACAATTCCTGAAATATTTCCTCTCTATCTGTCTGTTCCAGACTGAATTGGCTTTTGGGGGTTTTATGAACTTCTACACATATTGCTGGCAATACCATCTTCCCTGCCTCTGCTTACTGATCTTATTATAAGCCATTTACCGTTTCCATTTTATCCTTCAATTAGACCCTTCTTCAAACCCATTCATTCACATTCCTTCCCTAGGCTGTATAAAAGAGAGGTCTTTAATCTTCCCTTTTCTCTAATTGAAGCTGTCCTTCCCAGCGTGTTTTCCACTGCAGTGCTCTGGTTTTCATTAAACAATGTCAGCAATACTCCTGTTGCAGTTGTTTTCTCTTTAATGTGGTTTTGCAAGAATAATAGCAACTTTTTGTCTTTCCACAGAACATGGAAAGAAAGTTGCAATTTATTAGCCTCATAAAATAAAGCACTGCAGTACTGATACCACATGAGAACTAGGGTAAAGAAAAGACAATCTTCTGAGTCCCAAACAGGTAATTAATTACCAAGAGTTACTGCCTGATTAGGCACTGACACATCAATACCTTCCAATTGTAACTAGAACGCCTGGTCAACCCTGTTAGGTGAACAACAGAAAAGGAAGAGTTGGGAATGAAACAAGGAAAGGTTCCTTGGGTAATGTAATTGTGCTAGCCAGGGGCCCAGTCAAAATCCTGGTCCAGACCTGAACAGATGGAATAGCTAGGACTGGCAAATCCCAGCACTAATCCAATGTAAATTAAGGGGAGATGTTAATCATTCAGACTTTCTTCTCTACTGAAAATGCACTGACTAGAAGCCACAGAAGATCTGATCAGATTAAAATAAGACAACTAGTGGTTGTTTCCATAAGCAGGAGGTCTTAGCCTCCAGCAATCATCAGAGTTCTGCTATTATGCACCAGCCACAAAGCTAACATTTTTTCAGACAGCTCTTGCAAGCAGTGATAATGGACCAAGTTCCTAGCCTGGCTTGACTCAAATGTGCAAGATTGCCAGTGCTTTCGTGCTGTGCTTAGTATCACACTTGCAGACAGCTACATTTGCTCTGAGACAAGTGATGAAAAGGAAAACCGCATACTCAATATGTGCTGTAAATTGCATACAGCTGTTGGAGTAGGATAATACCTGCTTTTCTCATAGTTTGTTTTTAGTTAAAATGAAAAAACAAGCAATTATTGCTTCTGAGTGGGAAGGAAGAAGGCCAATTGAGGAATAAATAGCAATTAAAAGCTTCTCAAGAAATTTTCTAGTGTTTGTCCTTGCCATCTTCTAGGATGAGATTTCAAAGCCAGAGCTTAAAGTTCAGCTTGAATTGGAAGCAGAGAATGTGTCAATGTTCAGAGTTTAATCAAGCTCAGGGTTACAGTGAGACATGGTATAAAACCAGATGTTTCTGACTCACACGACTCAAAGTGGCTGCAGAACCTATAGGGTGTATATGAGGTGCTTCCCAGCCCAACACAGCTGAGAACAGGGTATTTCTAGCTACTAAAATGTGTCATGAAAACCAGATTGCAGGTCCTTCAAATACCAAGGGCTCTCAGGCATGTAAAGATTAACCACCTTTCCAGCTATTATTCCTATTACTAATTACTTTCTTTGTAGATAGGCCTGTAAATACTTGGAATTTTTTGGTTTTAAAATGTGACCAGTAAGCAACTTCCACACCAGTCAGTCAAAAGAGGGTCTGCCAGCTCTAATGGGCAAGGAGAGCCCATTTCTCCACAACGACTGTCATCAGTGTATGGGCTCAAACAAAGGGTGGCTGTCTGGGACAACACCCTGGAGCAGGAAGCCAAACTGGCTCCCAAATGCCACATACCAGCATGAATTTTGGTTCTCTCTACTTTGGGTACATCAGTGGCTCTGACCAAAACAAGGACAGTGTGGCACTCCATTCAGACACTATTGCACATGCTAAAATCCAGGTGAGAAAAAAGTCTTACCACTTGGCATGATTCACTACCCAAATGACCAGGTCTGGAGCTACTGCAGTCCTGGCCAATTCAGGAGGCCACTGGCCATGGTGTCCTTCCTTGTGACCTTCCCCTATTCAGTTCCTCCTAATGTGCACTCCAGTAGGTATAACAGTACATCTCATGAGACATCAGCCCAGGATTTTTGAATTAATAGAGTGGATTGAAATTCATAGCTTCTGTACAATGAGGGGGTTGTGGTATTTCAAGTTAATTCTTGCTGTCAATAGAAGTTTGAAGCAAAATAGGTTTGTCATATATTGAAAGTATTTGAAGGATTTTCTTTTGGACTGTGTAAAAATTTTTATATGAATTATATTTATCTGATTATTTATCTGAATGGTAGCTTTTTACTTTGATTTTAAAAGGTTAAAATTTTTAAATGTTTATAAAATTAAAACTCTTAGAAATAAGGTCAGTTCTAAATGGTAGACACAAGAGCTACTTTTGGGAAATCACAGAAACAAAAAATATGAAGATGTTGAAGACCAGAGGGCCTAAGAGGGAGCCCTGTGGAAATGGAGAAGGGAGAATTTCACCATTATTTGAATACCTCACTGTCTAGAGTGATATTTCACATAACCAAACATTAAATAAATAAAAAATTTAAAAACCCCTAATTATGAAGCAGCATTTTCTGATTGATAAACACAAGGGAAGAAATTTTCTGTGCCACTTCAAAAAGAGTGCTGATGTGAGTAGGCCCCCTTGAAACATAATTTGGAACCAGGAACAAGGAAGGCTTTTAGCAAAAGCGTGATGATCTAAGGAGGGTTTCAGGAATATGAGCTCGCTGCTCCAATTCTTGAATCATCCCTTTCTAAGTTTGTCTTCCCATTTGGCAGGCAGCTCTTGCCTGGCTTTTTTCATGGTCATATCCATTGACTTCTCTGAAAGAAAACCATGTAGAGCAAGTAGAGCAAAACCCCCAGTTCCTTTCTTATTTAAAGCAGTGGCCACTACAGGAAGTCTCAGATATAGTATAGATCACCAAATTTTGGTAAATAAGGCTCTTCACTGTTCATTGTGCAGTGTAGGTAATAGGTTTACTTCATCCTGCATGGTTAGTTCTACACAAGTATTAACTTAGTCACAAAATCTGATCATTCTGGTTTCTGTCTAGAAATTTCTTAAAGAAAAGACAGACCACTTTGCCTTTTCTTCCCAGTCAATGCTGCTCTATCACGATGTTTCCAGATGGCTGTTTTAGGCACTTAAGAATTTTCACGGGCTTTAAATGCAGCTTTGTAATGCATTGTGCTTAAAAAAACATAAAATGTTGGGTCGAAAGATCTAGTTTCTTGCAAGTGTATTGTGCTGATCTTATTCTAAAGATATTTATTAGAGTTCTTCTTGATTGGTATAATCTAAAAGTATTATAAACTGTGCAATGAGGCAATTTAAATAAACTGGCCTGTATTAGTCATCCTCTAGCCTTTAAATACAGACCAGATATCAAATATCTAAGTAATTAAAGCCAATGGCAGTTTTACTCAAGGATTTCAGTTTTAAGCCTTTAGCCTCATACCTAAGTAGCCATTGCCTGTTCACAAAAAAGTGCCACAATATCCTCTGTCCTGCTTAGTGAAACCTGTATAAACTGTGACACTTTCCAGCCACAGCAAAGAATGCCTGATGCTGGGATGACTCTCTTCCATCCTCTTCCCATGAGTAATGCATTGCCTTGGAAACACTTCCCTGAGACAGCCATTGCTGGTAGTTGGGCTGTGCAGTCTTCATTGAGGTACCAGCTTTACCTGCTCTCCTTTTTCTTTCTACTGGAGTCATTTGCCTTCCCAGCCTAGGCTACACTGGGGAGATGGCAGCCAGGAAAAGAAAACCTCTTACTAGAGTTCTGCAAATATGAAAAATATATTGAATATATTCATATAATGAATAATGCAAATTCTAGCTTGAGTCAATGAGCACACTATGTGGTTCAGGAAGCAGACAGAGACAAATGGGGGCTGTTAACAGTTTGGCAGTGGTTGTTTCCTCTGCATTGATCAAGAAACTGCTCTTTTCCAGGACACAACTGAAATGGCAATGCAGCTTGGGTGGGAGGTGTTTTTTGGGAAGAGTCTAAACTGGACTCTGGGATTTCACTTAAGCTTCTATGCCACAAGGGTGAAGAAGAGGTAGTTAATTAAAAGTGTAGATTAGTGCATGCCATATACAGCATATTACAGGACTCCTGCCATGGTTTCATGCTAAACCATGGTCCATGTGCTATGAAATACTGATTTTCAGATGTCTATATTTGGATCTTCAATCATTCTTTAGTTTTTCAAACTGTCACCAGCAGTTAGTTACATTACAAAAGAGTCTGTGACAGATGGCAGGCTAAGGTCAAACAGAGTGTATCAAGTATTTTTATTTGGAGGAATGCACTTTTTGATGCAAGTGACCTCAAGCACCACTCTTATCATGAATTACCTTTTTTTTGCAGTGTCACATAACATACTTTCTGTTTCTTCAGGCAATTGGCTAGAGATGTTTAACTGCTTTCAGCATCATCATGATTATCCATTTGATCTCAGTGCTTTGATGTTAGAGTTGTAACCTTTGTTCATGGGGTAAAAACAGCAACAACAACCACCACCAACCAACCAACCAACCAAGCAACCAAAACTAACAAAAACCCCACAAGAGTATAGTTGTATCCAGCATAGAGTCACAGCCTCCTTTGGGAATACATGTGCTCTGGAGTGGGTTTCCTCCATGGGCTCCAGGTGGATCTCCGCACCCCCATGGTCCCTCATGGGCTGCAGGGGGACAACCTACTTCAACATGGTCTTCACAGGCTGAGGGAATCTGTTCTGGTGCCTGGAGCACCTCCTTTCCCTCCTTCTTCACTGACCTTGGGGTTTTCAGAATTGTTCCTCTTATGTATTCTCACTCCTCTTTTCTCTGGACACAGTTACTTCTGCAAAATAACTTTATTTCCTTCTTAAATATGTTCTTCTGGAGCCATTACTGCTATCACTGGTTGGCTTGGCCTTGGCCAGTGGTGGGTCCATCTTGGAGCCATCTGGCCTTGGCTGTGTCAGACATGGGGGAAGCCTCCAGCAACTTCTCACCGAAGCCATCATTACAGTCTCCACTTCTACCAGAACCTTGCCATGCAAACCAAATACAAAGAGGGATGGTGTTTCTAGCATATAGAGCATTGCATACTGGCAGAAATGCTTTTACTGGTGCTTATAATAATGATGGGTGAAAAATGTTTCCATCGAGCACTGAGGATCTTTTGTTTCCAGTTCTAATTTGCACATCTCAGCAGTGACAAATATCTGTTTAATGTCACTGCTATCAAAATAGTAGCTTCCCAAGTAGTGAGTTCAGACTCATCTGTCCAGACTCTCATCAGGTCTGTAAAGTAAAAAATTATGAGATGGGTCTCCCTGGTGGGGAAGATGCTTTTTCCCCACCAGGCAGGGAATTCAGCCAGAGATGACCTGCTTTCTCATGACAGTGTTCCTGGTTCTGTTTTTTGAGTCCATAAAAACATACTCCAGGCTTTGGTGAACAAACATATCACACTTAACATATCTTAGGAACTCATAATTCCTTCCAACTGTGTTTCCCTTGCAGAGTCCTGATCTGTGCACCAGGAACTTCAGTCCATAGGTCAGCTCTTCATGAATAGTTTGCAGATGTCTGGTCAGGGCTATGTGAAGAGTTTAATAATCCCAAATGGTAGGATCACAAGGACCACTGTAAAAAGGTGTTGTATATCATACACACCATGTCCTCCTGCCTCACTACCCGTCTTACAGCCAAAGATGTCAAATATTAGGACCATTTTTAAACACTCATCTGTCTCCATATGAAAAGTGTTTATCACTGCATCTTTTGCATTACATCACAAATAGCTTTAAATACATCCTTGTTCTTACTGTACTATGTGTTTGATTTTGAACTAAAACACCTAACCTGTCAAGCTATTGTCTGGCCCATATTTGACATGCTGACATGAGAAGCATCGTCTGTGTATTCAGTCTTGCCCAGATCCTACACCTCACTTGAAGCAAGTCATGAAATGCAGGGTGAAATCTGAAAATGTTGTAACAGGGGTGTCATGGTTTGGTTTCATCTTCAAAATCCACTTTTAACTATCACTCATCTTCCCTTTGCAACTCAGAGTAATCATTTCAGGGGTATGCTTGATTCTTGGCAACCTGCTCTGGGTTTTGCTCTCTGACAGCTTAATGAAATTATCACCTCTCCTGAGCTCATCATTGCTTTTCTCTGCAAGAACCTTAACATCATTCATGTGTTTTTACTGAAATTATCACTGAACTTGAACTCTTTCTCTCTCATGGGATCAGAAAAGTAACACTTGGTTTGTAAAAACCAGATGGATAAAACAAATACTCGAATTATAAAGAAAAATCTAAGTAGCAATGTAAAACATTACTGTCATGAAAAGTAATGAACAATCACAGTGTCTATATATCAGATGGTGATACACAAAAAACAGACACCGCTCCTCTGTTAAAGAAGTCTGATGTTATTTTCAGAGTTCTAGAACAAATATTCATTACTTAAGTAGAGAAGGATGGCTCATATGTAGTATATGTTTTTCTTTAGGACACATGTACTACCAGGAAATAGAAGCACAAGATCCAAGATGATTTCCCCTTTAGTTGTGTTACACAGCATATCGAAATCAAGACTAACTCAGATAATACAACAGCTCACGCTGACAAAGGCTGGATTTTAGCTGCTATGACTACAAATTGACAGAGTGATGGTAAATGCATTACATTGGGAAAGCTGGCAGAAACTCTTGGAGTATTCCATTTAATCACCTTTCTTCAACAATGAACAAGGAAAAAGAAATTACCTTGGTTTAAAGACAATATATGTGGGAGGTGGTAACTCCAATAAGATAAACCAATAAGATAAACTCTTTGATACCCCTGCCCCTAATATAGAAAAGGACAAGAATGCGAGGAGGTGTAAGTGAAAAAAAAAACCCAAACTATTTACCAAAAGAAAATAGCAATAACTACAAAAAATACAGGGTGGAAACAGCTTATGCATGGAAATCAAGATCTGCCAAAAACAAATGGTGCCCCGACTCCTTGGGAAAAAAAGGGGGAGACCAAAAATGGTGGAGGATCTTTCCTGCCAAACCACCCTGCTGTCTGCCCAACCAAGCAAAAGAAAATGGGAGCAGGGGGGTGTTTCCCCATGGCAGCCAGGCTGAGGTGGCAGTGCGCCTCAGACAATGTAATGGTATGAGTGTTCATCACTAAAGTTTCCTCCCCACTCTTGTAACTATCACAGAAATACACAGCATACACCAGAAAAAAACACTAAGAACATTAATGTGCAGGAAGGTCAGCTTCTTTGTGATAATTTGCTTAAGGACAGTTAAATTGCAATGTCTATTTAAGTCAGTAATGTGGTCCATTGCCTCTCAGAAGAATGAGTGATAGCCAGTTCTGAAGTATCATTTATCACTATGTTTTCACTTTTGAGGAACCGGACAAACTGTGTATCTAATCCTTAAACTAAATGGCTGTTTCAAAGGGAACCTCAAATTATGTAAACCCTACTGCATGTGTTTATCTTTGTTCTCTAAGGAGGTCTGCTGGTTTTGACAGGACTGTTCACATACCTCAAGTTGATCATGCCTTGCCAGAATGAGCCCTTTCCCTAATTATCTGCATCAGACCTCTACAGTAGAAAAATATGATGTATCAGCCAATTTACAGCACAAATTTAGTTGTGCTTCCCCAAGGGTGATGGTCCAATGCCAAGCTTTCCCTGATATAGGAAAGGGGAAGAATGGAGACACAGCCAGGGTGCAAACAGCTCAAGTGACACAGTTTGGCCATATCTGCTGCTGATGGGCTTTGGCTGGGTTGGAGAGCCCCTTCTCCCACTGGGCAATAGGACTGTCCTCCTCCACTGCTGACCCACACAGCTTGGCCTGTTTTCCACTGCAATCTAGGTTCAGTCCCATGGGGCTGAGGTATTTTTACTGCTGCTCCCACCAGCCTGATGCCAAAGAGAGCTGTCTGCCTGCACCTCCAGTGTCTTCTTATCAAAGTGAGTCTCACCAACTTGAAACCTGAAGGAAAGAGCAGCCAGGCCTTTTTGTCTAGCAAAAGAACCAGATTCAGATGTGTCGGTGCTGTTATGCATGTCCATATTATAGATCTGTGCATACCTATCAATTTGGACATGTTCTGGACCTACTGGATGAATTGTCTATGTGTAAATGCATGGCACAGCAGCAGCTTTGCTATGCCCTAGTTCTGGAGTGACCATGCATGCATGATCTATCTAGTTGCACAGACATATTAATGTATCTGGAGGGAGTAGTTTTATTTGCCTTTTAAATAAGACAGCTGATCATGATGGATTATCTTTATCCTTCTGCATAATAGCCTGACCTTTCTGGACTGCCATCTAAATATTTGGTCCTTTTTTTTTTTTTTTTTCTGGCACTCAGTCATTTCCTGTGCTTCAAACAAAGAGATTACTAATCACGACCGCATTTGAGATGAATGTTGAAGTAAGAGTAAACTCATCATTCTCTTCAGTGAACAAACACAGTGGAAATCTGACAAGAGCAAAAACTGTTGTAGTCTGAAAAAAGGCATTCATTACTGACTGAATATATGCTGCAATTGTTACTACCATTTATCATTGCCCTGTGGCAAAGCAAGATCCATGACTAAGCAGTATTGGTGATCTCATACTGTCCTTCTCTGTTTGTATTCATTGTCTTCTTAGAGCTGTAACAATTTCAGGCTCTCACATCACATACATTTTAAAACCTGGAAGATAAAAAGACTGGAGATATTTGCAGGCCTTCTCAGGTCGTATAAGCCCACTCTCTCCACTGGGTGTTCCTTTCACAGTCCCATTAGTAAATGTAGAACAACAAATGCACAAAAGTAATGCACAACACATTCTGGCATTGAAGTAAAGTAGCATTTCAAGAATATTCTTTCAAAAGTACCTCAGGCCCAGATCTGAACAGATGTTAAAAGATTTGGCTGATTCTGCAGCTGTGAACTCCTTGCAAATGCATCATTTCATAAGAAACTTTTCCATTTTAATCTAGGACAGATGGTGTGCTGAAAGGGATTGTGTCTGTCTAGCCTAATAACACAAATAAAGTGGTAATTATTTCCTTCTGTGCTTTTCCACCGTTTCAATGTATTTGACGCTGTTACTGTGTTTGCTGGTTTTCTTTAGTGTATGGTATGAAATCCCTGAGCAATGGAGGGTAATTCAGGCTGGATGTGGCAGTGGCAAAGAACTCCAACACACCGAGAAACTGGAAAGTGCTAGAAATGAAACGAGTGTTCCGCTTCTTTTGGCAGAAGTTTAGCAGGGGAAAGACCCAGATGTTTTCAGAGGAAATGGGATACTGCTTTTCAATCAGTTTTTACTAAGCAAAGACTGCAAAATTGTTTGCCTTCACAAAAGTCATTGTTGTTCAGATCATGAAGCAGGGGATTAGCAGAAGAGCATCAAAAGCAAAGAGAAGCTGAAGTCAAATTCCTGAGAAAAGCAAAAGCAAAGCAAAACTTGGAGTTTGGAAAAGTTTAGCAAAATCAAATAGAAAAAAAAAACCCAAAACCAAATGACAGGGGAAGACAGGATAATACAAAATATACTACTGTACAGTTCACTCTTGAAGTGGTGAAAGTGGGATCAACTATCTTGACATTTCTTCCATTTCATATAACTTTGAATAATTTCAGAAGCTTTTAAAAATGCCTGTATTTTGCCAAGAAGGCAACATTCCATTTCCAGTAGCAAGAGAAGGAAATTTGTTTCCTAGAGGTCTATTGGACAAGTCAAGAATACTTGGAAAATACCCAGTGAGGAGGAGACTGCATCTCCAGAGCAGTGTTAGAGAGTGAGAAAATGAGCAGATTGTGCATTGTGCTGACTCCTTACATGTGTGGCATTCACTGAGGCAGGCTGAAGAGAAAAGGAGAGTGCAGATGGGGAGGGTGGGAGGTTTGCAGACAGGAGAGTGTAGCTGGGAAGGGGAAAGGTGCGAAAGATGCAAAGAATCAAGATAAAGAGGGCAGAGATGAATGTCTGAAGAAGGAAGGAACCTGGTTCTGTTGGTTTCCTTGGGGTGACTATAATGACCCAAGATATTTCTCTGTCCCCACATGACCTTACTATCTTATCCCTAAGCTGTGTCCAGAAGGTTCTTACCTTTGAAAATTTCAATTTCAGAAGGTCTTAAGCTTGGCCTTTTTTTAAAATGTCTGTTTCCAATGGTAAGTTTCTTTTCCCTGAATAAGTGCATCTGTTCTGTATATTTTTCTGTTTATCATCTGCAGCTTTGCTTACAGGAGAAACCACAGACATCTTCCTTTGGCAGGGAAAATCAGTCAAGTTTGTATTAGGTCAAGAAAAAAGAAAAAAAGGGAAAAAAAGGAAAAAAAAGCAGTGTGCCAGTGATTAGGCAAAGACATGGAGGCAACCCTTCAAACTGAGTTGTACAGAAGGGCTCCTGCTCTCACAGAAATCATTCTAGAAAGCAGGGGGAACTGCTTGCCATGCAGGCTCATGGATTGTCACCCATGGTATCTTATAAAGCAATCCCAAGAACTGGGAGCTCATGCCACTGAATTCCAGGTTGCTTACAGGAGTTGGCAGCTGCCACCTCCGTTGTATCCTCAGGGCAGCTGGAGCTCTTTTCCTCTAAGGCTATGCAGTCACACACACCCAGTGCCAAAGCTCTCTGAGGATGGATGCTACAGCCCTTTACAGTAAACTCAAGAGAAGGTAGCAAGGTGCATCCCACTGCGGGTAAGGGTCCTTTGGGGAGTATGAGAAGTAATAGATGCGTTCTGCTTCCTCCCAAGTATGCTGGCAGTCACCTCAGAGCTCATTCCAAAGCAGTTCCTACAGCCAGACCATGTAGATAAAGTAGTATGTTATTTTTATTGGCCAAGTATTATACTTTCTGTTATCACTTTCTTACCCTTCTGTCACCTCTCCCCTCCTACACTTGCTTTAAAAGTTACCCTGTGAGCTGAAGCTACCTTTAGGTCAGAAGCTACCATGAATTTAGAACCATGACAGTGATTAATATATAGCAAATACTGCCTACCTCTTTGGAATAAACCATAAAACTACATTTCTTAAGAGAAATTCTTCTTTAAAGATGAAACATATCAATTTTTCTCACATCAATAAAAGCCCCAAACATGACTCATTGTTTCTGGTTCCAATATAATTTGTCTTTTTTCTTTTTGCTGTCATGTGTAATACTACACTTTCTGATATAGCATCACTTTGTATATAAATGTTCTATGTCAACATCCCTTGAAAGCAGCATTTTTTAACTTCAGCACCAATGTTACTTCAAAGTTATCACAATGTCACATCAGCAGACTACTGCAGATCCAGCAAAAATGATAATACTGTGGTATTTAGCTCTGCTTTCTTACTTAAACTACCATCCTATTGAAATCACAAAGTGAAAGTGTAGCAGAATAAAGAAAGTTGAACGATTTCTGAAGTAGAATAATTTATCAGGACATTAAGTTAGAGCAGATACTAAATTTAAGGACAATGTGTAGCAAAAGCTACAAAAGTTGTTTGTTTGCGTTTTTTTCAGAACCTTGCAAGAACTTTGAAGGGAACAGCCTTCAGAAACAGACAATAGGATGTGCATAAAGAAATCTTTCTTCTTGAATAAATAAATATACCTTTATAAATACTGCTACAAGATTGTGAAATAAAGCAAAACAGGAACAAATTTTTCTTTCTGATGAACAACACAGAAATAATTGGTGATGCAAAAGACATCAAAGGCATTTTTACAGAAACAATCTCTGAACATTCTAAGGAGAAAAGAAGTCCATAATGCAGAGGGCTTCCATTATTATCAGAGCAGTGCCAAACTGTATAGGAAAGTAAAATGCAGTTTGAATATGGTATCATTACTTTATATACGGAGTATGGACTTAATATTTAACTGATTTAATCTGGAGCAGAACTAAAGCAATGCTGAGTGTTTTGAGAAAAAATACCATGGCATTTTCCAAAGATAGAAGACAACATTACCAATCTGAAGACAGCTTTTGTATGCATCATACGACAGCATTGATAGTCACAAAACCTGGCTGCAGCCCTCAGCTTTGCCATTGTAATCAATCATGGCCACAAGAAAGCTGATTAATTTCTTCATGCTGGAGTTCATTCCTGGAGCTGGCAATGTTCTGCCAGCCTGCCTTCTGGGGTTCTTGGTGATTTGGTACTAGAGCAAAGAGGTCTTACAATAAAGGATTTTGCTTGATGAACTCAGATTTTACTGACAAATTCATACCATTTTTTATTCCCTTCATGCAGGTTTGTTCATTAATTTCTGCACTGTCAATTATTACCTCTCTTCTCCTTTCTCCCTTCTCTTTAAATTAGTACAAAACTAATTTTAGTGATATTGTCTTCAGTGGAAATAGGATTAGAAGCTTTTGTAGAAACTGATGGCAGTATTGTGGAAACATTGGAAACAACCAAGAAAAATTACTCGTGGAGGACACACAAAGCAGAAAGTGCTAGTCATCTTAAAAGTCATATAATCTGTAAGCTGTGTGGCTAGTTCTGCAGCAAGTGAGATTCTTTAATAAAGCTAATGAATGATGCCAAATTCCGTGTTTAAATATTTGATGTGATTTAACTGCCTAAGAGTATCCTATTGCAGGTTGTCTGTCTTTCGAGGCACATGAAATCTAATCAGAGACTGACCGCAAACAACATTAGACTGTCAGTGTGGGACACAGATGTCAACCTTCCCTCAAGGGATCTCTCTTTAGGAATAATTAGCTGGTGGTGCTACTGGTCAGAAAGAAGGAACCAAGATGAGAAATGTTAAGTGATTTCAGATTTTCTGGTAAGTAAGCACATACACAGAGCTTGAATTTAACAGGGACTATTCATGTTGTGACACTACTTCAGGTCCCACCTCTAACCAGCAAGTTGCTCGAACTGCTTGAGAAGTCTGCTAGTTTGGTTTACAACACAGGGGAAAAATCCTCAAGTGATGCAAGCTGTTACTACAGTAGGAAGATGGTAATTTGTATTACCTGAAGGTCTGTAGAACAGTCAAGATAATTTTCCAATAATATTTTAAGGAGTTCAATGTTTGGAAATTTTGACAAGGCTATTTTAAAGTGTGTAAGTGGTTTTAAAAGCCTTTTTGCCCCTTTCCTGCTCTCAAGGGTATTTAGTGAGTTTAATATCACGATGTATCACTTGAAAAACAAGTACAAAATGAATCACATCTGCCTGCAGCACTAGGCAGCCACATATCTCCTATCTCACTGAAATCAGCATGGAAGACTAAATACAAAGACTAAATACCTACCTAGTATGATTATTAAACAATAAATTCTCCCCTCACATGAATCATCAAAATTTCAGACTCATCATTAAAAGAAAACCTATCTTGCATCATGCTGAAACTCTAATAGCAACCAAACTATCCCTGACTTCAGCTTCATTGATTTTTGCTTCATTATGAATGGAGTCACTATTGTTAGCACGTATATGTCTGATTAGCAGACAAAAGTACTCTGCCTGCTGGGGAGTATCAGTAGGGATAGAGTTGTCACAAAGAGGAATTTTCTTAAAGATAGACGATCAAAAATCGTATAACCATCATAGTTTCCACTTATTCCTTTCTCCTTAAAGACTTCAGTATGTTTATATGCAATGTTTTGTCTGATTCCTTGGGGATAAAAGTTGCTGACAGTAATGTGTACTCATCTTAGAAAAATATGGGCACATTAAAGGCACTGAGCTTCAGTTATTGCTCTCTGAAAGCCTTCTCTGCACTATAGTTGTAGAAAGAAGTCTTCTCAT
Organism: Scytalopus superciliaris; assembly: GCA_013400415.1. NCBI lineage: Eukaryota > Metazoa > Chordata > Aves > Passeriformes > Rhinocryptidae > Scytalopus > Scytalopus superciliaris. Next base: position 162,803 of record VXBX01001787.1, on the reverse strand, counting down.
AAATGAGAACAACCACATTGCTTTGACAAACTGCATCAGTGTTTCAAAAGCAATCAGTGCTCTGTATCGGAGAAAAAGTAATAACGCAGTGCTCTGGAGGACTGACAATGGCACCGGGGAGCAGAAATATGTAAGATTCTCTGCTGAGCTGAACTGATGTGGTCTTATTAAACCCAGACTACCTTATGAAGGGTAAACTCATTTTCTGTGTTTCACAGTATTGCCTCTTCTGCACTGTCTGAAATGAAAATCAAGAGAAGTGGCCAAATTAAAGTGTAGGCAACCTCAGGCTCCACAGGTCCAATTGCTTCCCTTCTGTACCAGCATATTATCTGTACCCTAATACTTCTGCTTATTTATCTGGCAAGAACTTTGCAAGACAAAAAGATCTTGCAGTGGTTCACACCTCCGGCACAAGCTTCTGGATGTATCTGATTGAGGGCTCTTTCCTTGCATAGGGCAGGTTATACCAAGTGTCTACAGAGCCCAGAGCACCTCTGTGCAGTGGCAGGTGCACTCACAGCCTCACTGACAGTGGTTGCAATGTATCAGGTCAGTGGCTTTTCCTCAAATGCTTGAGAATCATAGCAATGGCTTCCTGGCAGATTCAAAAATGTAAAGATATTTTTTAGTGTAAAACTCATAGTATTTTTGAAAGACAGCGAAAGCAACAAAAATGCACTTTCACATTTTGGCTAGTTACTTTCATCTACTTACTGTTCACTTTTATCCCTTGCACACAAAGCAAAACACTGTGGTACTGTACAGTAATAAGTGTATTCAAGAACCATCTGGATGCAATCCTGTGCAATGTGCTCTAGGATGACCCTGCTCGAGCAGGGAGGTTGGACCAGATGACCCCCCTGTGTCTCCTTTCCACCTTATCCATTCTGTGATTCTGTGAAAAGAGAGAAAAACAGATCTTGGAGACGTGCTTTATTTGCAGATGTCGTAACCAAAGCAGAAGGCCCTATTACCATGTAGTTATAGAGATGATAAGAAAACAATGATGTATAATTATAAGAAGTATAATGATAATGCTGATTGTAATTAGACAGCAAGTAATTTCCAAGGAATATCTAATTCAAGGACTTTCAGGGTATGCACAATGCTATGTAAAGATCTAAAAGCCCTTTTTTTCCTGGGTTTTGATTAGGGAGATTGCTTTGCACTTTACAGTTGATTGCAAGTCACTATCAGTTATTAAAGGTATGTTAGTTTTATCTACAGCTAAAGTGTATATTATACAAGACAAGGGCTGTCTATATTAGAGACAGGAGTGTGAAACAGCATGTTGTTGTTGGCTGTGTGGTCCAAGATAACTCACTTTGCTGTTTGAGCAGTTACTTTTTTTGGCACACTTTGGTGCCTGGTTAGAAGGTGTATTAGAACTATAGTCAAGAAAAAGAAGTTAAAATGACTGCAGGATGCTTGTGAACATAGGATTGACTTTTCAGTTAGTCTTGTGTGAGGAAAAGACCACACACACACAGAGCAGCACTGGAAGTATCACAGGTTTCATTTTTGCTGCTGTTATAAAATAAACAAAGGCTGTTTGTAACTCCTCAAACACATCTCAGCTAAGCCAGTTATTAGTAGTACAGGCTTTCCTTTGGGTCACTGCAACCCTCTGACATTTACTAGACAATTTTCTTGATGATCTTTACGTGTTGCTCATGGGTGTAGCTGCTAGAGCTGCAGATAAATGTTTATCTGAGTCAAATCTATCCCAAATTGAGACCGTTTGCCCTGATGCTTTTATCCTGTCTGTTTTTATCCTCAACAGCTCCCTTCAGTAATTTTGCTAACCTTACAAATTCTTACTTTGACCATGTAGAAGGTGGGGCAAGGGTGAGGAGGTGAGAATCGGGTAGGGGAAATGAGCAAGAAGCTGACTTTTACAAGTCAAAGATAGTGTAGGACAAACCTAGATGTGAAAAGAGTGGTGGACTTTGTCTAAAGGCAGGACATATTGCCTGGAAACCTGAGCCCAGATGTCAGCTTTTACAGAAAGGCTGTGACCAAGGCCAGTGAGCTGCAGAAAATTGGAAAGGGCTTGAAACCACTGTGTGATCATTGTTTTTGTTTTGTTTTGTTTTTTTTCTTCCAAGCTAAAAAAATAGAATTAGAAAAAAAAATTGCCCAAAATCATCTTATTTGGTTGTTTGACCTTTACAGGGTTGGAATGGAGAACTTCACAGAGTAACAGTAGCTCCTTCTCTGCAGTAGGTTGCAAGCCTCCTGTATGAGCTAAACTAAGTATCTGCATACAAAATGCTGTCATAATCAGGTGACCAACATCGGCCAAAATGCAACATCTAATGTAAAAGTAAAGCCATGTCTCTCTTTGGAAGACCCTGAGTAAATGTGCTTTAAAGAAGAGACAACTTTGAAACAGAAGAAATGAAGTCCTACCTCAGAGCTCCCCTAAACACGAGCTTCCTTCCAGGAAGAAGCTGGGACTGCAGTAGCAACTGTTAAATCAGCATTGCTCCTGTTTCTTCTCATGCTGTCTCAGAACATAGGGACACATATTCCTGAACCACTGTCCTTGTGCATTTGTGTGATGGCACACAGCTGTACTAATTTCTTTTGGAAAGGACAGACTTCCATGCAGACTTGAGGAAATACAGACAGAAGTCAAGTATGGGAGTGGGAGTCAAGGAGAAACAACCATGAATAGTTCTCAGTTCAAGCACTGTCATCTTCCTAGCATTATCTCGACTTTTCAGAGTAAGTAGTTGCATACAAACTAAAGCATCTGTATCCCAGCTGGTAGGTAATCTGCAGTTACTGTACATTATTAAACATTTATGGAGGAGCAGCTTCCAAGAAGATTGAGTCAAGTACAGAAGGAGCATTTTCATCTAAGGTTACCTCAGAGTCCAGATGTCATTCAGCTTGATCTGTATCTTGGAAGCTAACTGTGGCTGCAGCATCTATAATTCAGAGAAGAACACCATAACTTAGTCTTGACTGACTTTTAAAAAGTATGCAAGGCTTCTACGTGCATGCTGCGACCTTACACTAGTTAGCAAAAGCCAAAGCTTTGGAAAGCCTTAATTCCTCAGTTGAGGGGCCAAGTCAAGGTTGTTCAATACTCGCCCCAATTTGCTTTTCAGAGATACCTTGTTCCCCTCTTCATCTAAGTCTGGAGCCTTAGCTCTGGATATGGTTGGAAGCACGTGTGGATGGAGGGGTCCTGGTCAACAATGCTGTTTTTAGCATAGTAAGGCTGATCTTTACAGCACCTCTCATAGCTGTGGGAGTCTGAGAGACACCTCTGCAGGGCCATCCAGTACAGAAACCAAGCTTTACATGCTCCTGGCTGCTTTCTGTGGGAGCTTATTTCCATTCCTTTACTGAAGAGGGAGTTCAGAAAGCTGCACTTCCTAAGGTCACATTCCCTCCTATCATGAAAGGAATTGCCAGAGAGCAACTCAGAAATAGAGGATAATTACTGAGGCTTTAGAGAATTACCTTTCTTTCTTAAATTGTTCACACTCACTGTTTCCTGGCTTAGAGGAGACAACAGATCGTCTCAGAGATGCTTAGCTAATTTTGGTCATCTAAAAGTGAGAGAAGAACAATTTTACTGAAAGCACAATTTTCACCAATATGCTGGTCCTAATACGGAAAACAAACACTAAAGCAAAATATCACTACACTTAAATGAAAGTATAGCTTTGAACATATATCTCTGCTGGATGAACCAAGCAGGCATAACGAGTACTGGCTCACTTACCTGGCTCTGAGAGGCAGGAGAGCCCTTCAAGGGGTTTCCATGCTGCAGTTAGCTAGGATAAACTGAAATAGTTGCATTAAGTTGCCTTAATGTTGTGATGTTCAAGCTGAAAATCTCTATTGCAACCCTCTACCCCCCCAAAATCCTTGTACCTTACTTCATACTCATTGCATTATGACACCTTTCCTTACTGCTGTTTGTTGCAGGTGGACTCAAAGATGACACCATGTCTGTATTTTTTTTTTAAAGGAAGGTCAAAGTAAGAGTGAACAATGCAATCTGTATATCAATTATTACCCCTACCCTTCACTACTGTGCAAATACTCATAATTCTAAACTGCTTTGGGCACCTGAAAAGCTGCCAACAAAGTTTAGCTATCTTTCAATAAGCTCCTGAATTCTATAATAAAACAGCAAGAGCAAAATGTACTCTGGAAGATGGCCTAATTCAAAACTGTGGCACCGAATTTAAAGCATAATGTTACTGCCTTTTTGGAACATTTTCCCATTTAATGTGCATGTCAGCTGTGATAAAAATATTGAGCAACAAGCTTTGAACTATTTTGGTACTCTGTTGAAGTGTTTGAACAATACTGCCATGTCAATTTATCTACATTTTATAGTAATCGGTGATTTGGAACAAATTATAGCATAAACACAGCATGTCTGAACCAAACAAGTTCTTTTCCAGATATTTTAAATGAAAACATATTTAAGCCTTTTGTTATTGCTTTTAGTACAATCACCATGGAAACTATATAAAACTCACTTTAAATGTCCATTTTTTCTTAAATGCTTTGTGTTGCCTAAATGATACGTAAATTAAGCATAATTGCCTTGGTATTTTAGTGGTCAGTTATGGAACAACTTGTCCTTTGGAACATGCTATAACAGTTAATTGCTGCATTTACTGTATGTCAATGTAAGTTTATACTGGCTTTGTTATGAAAAGAGAAGGGAGCAAAACATTTAAAGCACTAGATGTTCTGGGTTACATATATCTCAATTCACTGCAAAGTTTTAAAATTCCAGCAGAGAAAAACTTAGTCAGATTCACCCCCATAGTAAACTCAGCTAGAAGCAGTGCAGGTACTCAAACGTAAGTGCTTTGCTAGCTTCAGGACTAAGGCATATTTTCAAGGATGTTCTTAGAGGCTCAGCCTCTAACAGGTTTCATCCACAAGTAATGATCCTTTCCCAGGTTCCCAAGGACAGCATTTAAGTACTTACCGAAATCTGCCATATAAACTCTTTCTAGATATACTTTATGGGAGATGAATGGTAAGGAACAGATACTATACATACACAATCCAGTCTGCCTGTTCCTAAACAGATCCTGTTCCTGTGCCTCTACCAGATTCCAGGTATAAGTGCTGTATTTCTTTGGTATACACACTTGCACGCTCAAGGAGAAGCCATTAATGTTCCCAAATTCTTACTCAGGTTCAATGATCCTTTTGGTGATTCTAGCTCAGCTGGAGCTTGCTTTGAACAATGGCTACAAAGGCTGTCCACAGGCTGATGCGGAGCTGCAAGTCTTCCTCATCCCCAACATCCATCACTCGGTAGTTCACAGACTCCTCACATCACCTACTAGTGATGCAGAGAAATCCCAGGCATCAACAAGAAAGATATGACAGGCCTGAGTATGTGAGCACCAAAAGAGACCTAAGGTTACATGAGGATGCCACCAGGGGCAGATTGCAGCAGTCAAGTGAAGAATCCCCATGTGAGCCTCATGGCAAAGTTATGCCATGTTTATGTTCCATAAACAGAAATGACATCACATGTAAGTGAGAGATTTATTTTCCCTGTTTTTCTAACCATTAGATGCCTGGTTTGCTTATCTTTATGACATGGGACAGCAGTGACTTTTTGCAGTATGATTTTAGACTCACTCCAGCAAAAGCAAAGGCAGAATTTTAAAATAACCATCTTTAAAGTAAAAATGGCAGCATCAGGGGAATGCATTTCAGCTGGCTTCTTTTATTAAAATGTTTGAAATTTAAATTTAAATGCATAAACGTCTCCCTCAAAGATAAGTTTGGTATAAACTCTTATTCCAATTTACTATGCAAAATGCTTCCTGAAACCCATGCTAAGTAGTGTACAGGAGAAGTAATGCTAACCTGTTTCATGCTACAAGTCTTCTAACCTGTTGGATGTAAGAACACCTTCCTTGCTGCCTTTCTCATCAGAATGTAATCTAAGCTACAGAGCACAGTTTCAGGAAATATCCAGCCAAAAATCCTGTGGTTTAATTTCTGTAACCTATCTGCTTTTGCACAACTCTGCCTCCTTCAGAACATTTGATCTCTTTGCCCTGCAGACAGTTTCAGATCACTCATTGTGCTCATCTTTGCAAAATAATACTGTCTTCTCCCTTGTTAGTCTCTCCACCATGGCCTCCCTGTACTCAAGAGTCTGGCAAGAGAAGCACAGCCACATGAAGGAAAACACTTACCATAAACTGTATTTTGGCAGAAGTAATTAGACCATCCAGTTCCATGCTATGATTTTGTAGCAGGTTTCTTGCCCAGGCAATCACTGAACTAACAAGTGAGTATATTTTTCAGGTCCTAGTGGTAAATCTACATTAGCAAGCAATTTTGCCCAGGAGAAATGTATCAGAAGAGGGAAGCAGCTTGAGCTATGGCATAGGCAGTTCAAGGGGTTTGCTGCAGACCTGTTTCCTCAGCCAAATAGTCCCAGGGCCCTGGGCCCCCAGGTAGGGGTCAGCTTCTTCTATCAGGCCACTAGTGGTAAGAAGAGATGACAGTCTTAAGCTGTGCCAGGGAGGGTTTTAGGTTGGACATTACAAAGAATTTCTTCACAGAAAGAGTGATTAGACACTGGAATGAGCTGCCAAGGGAGGTGGTGGAGTCACTGTCTCTGGAAGTGTTTAAGGAAAGACTGAATGTGGCACTCAGTGCCATAGTCTAGTTGACATGGTGGTGTTGGATCATAGGTTGGACTCGATGATCTCAGATGTCTTTTCCAGCCTAATTGATCTGTGATTCTGTGGCATGAGTGTGCACCTGGAGCAGAGCCTCCAATTCAGCTTTCTCCAAAAGGAATCTGGTCTCACAGGTTCACAAGCAGTTCTGCAGTTTGGAGCAAGACCTGGGGACCTTCACGCAGTGCAGAGGGATAGGCTTGGTACATATCATGGAAAGGGAAGGAGTGGGACATACAGTTTAGGCTCACATCATTACTCCTCAATGCAGAAACAAGTTCACTTTTGACCAGGACACTTCATTTTCCCTGTTCTAAACAGCAGAAAGAACAAAATGGGAAAATGACAGCACAGATGATAAGCATAATGAGCATTCCCAAACAAGAAACTGGATCTATAGGTACATGCAGTTTTCTGTATGTATGGCCGGGTGAAATTACATGAATTACAATGGATTGTCACACCAGATTGGGGATTTTGTGGTACAGACATTAGAGATTGTCTATACATAATCAAATGACTTCTATCTTCCCTTTTGAGGTATTAGAAACAAGCATACAGAAATACCTGCTCCCATTTTTCACATGCAATTGAAAACCTGATCACAGAATATGAGCCAGAGTATCACAATATCATCTTTTCCAATGCAGTTCAATTCTGCACCATATTTGGGTCAAGATCCAAATTTCAACACCAGATTCCATTTCTATTACAGGATAAATCAAAATACAGACTAAAGTCAAGAACTCTGGGGATAGAGGAAGGTGAAACCATGAATTTATATCTTAATTTTGCAGCTGAGATTAAAGCCAAGCCTTTATTGTCCAAGAGTGTGACCTTCAGAGTAATTATCCTTGCTGTGAAACGCATCATTTTGTTATCATGAAATCAATACATTGGCTCTCATCTTACTTCTGTGCCACTTAACCCCTTCACGTGTCTTTCCTGGTGCCTTATTTTATTTCATGAGATAGCATTTTGCTCTTTTTAAATTTGATCCAAGTTTTCAGATGCATCAAGGGAAAAATGTTCATGTCTCCTCCTGAAAGACCACGGGCATAATTGTTGGTTTTGATGAATTGCAGCAGGATCAAAAAGTTTCCACAAGAGTTGCTATTGCTTCTTGAGGGAAATAAATGAGCTCAAAGCATGTCCTTGCCAGTGCTGCATTTGAAAACAAGAGGAAGATTTGTCATGTCAAGTACAGCTGAAATACAGAACACAACCTTTGAATCAACTTGTTCTAAACCACCTACTACATAATCACTACAAAGTGTTCATTTTCTCTGCTGTTTGTGTGTATGGGTATACTTAGGCTTGAATGATTGGATAACAAGGAGACCATATGCTGCTCTAAGTATGTCAATGGTGCTTTTTTATCAGTTTCTGAAATCTGCTGCCAGCATTGTCTTTCACTGTCTTAAAATATTGGAAGAGTTACAGATGACCCCATGTCCACTTACTTCATCACTGGGGTGATGCAAAAAGAGCCTACCACTGAGTGGTCCCAAGTCCACCACTCCTGGCCAAAATGCAGCCACTCTTTTTACCCCTGATGTTTACATGCTGAAAGAGAGTAGGTTTATATTAGATCAGGAAGGTATACTGTGAAGGTGGTGAGGCTCACCACCAGAGGAGAGTTATCTTTATATTTTTCTTATGAATATATTATATTTCTTTGAGTATTTCTATGCATAAAAGAAAACCAAACAAGTACTGCTTTTTTCTTTAATGAACAACATCCCCCAGCACCACTGGAAGGGGCCTGAGTTGCCAGCAGAAGTTGCTCAGGTCCCTTCTGGTAGCCCTGGAACAGGTTGCCCAGAGAAGTCGTGGATGCCCCATCCCTGGCAACATTCAAGAGACTTTGAGCAACCTGGTCTAAAGAAAGGTGTCCCTGCCTATGGCAGAGGGTTTGGAACTAAATCCAAGGTCCCTTCCAATCCAAACCTTTCTATGACTCCGTGATAACCTCACTAAGCCTCTTGTGCAGATCTCTTCTGTGGGTGCTGCCACCCAAACCTCGAGGTCAGTGTGAGCCACCACAACACTCCCCCGAGCTGTGCCACCTGCCTCCCACCACTGCTCCTGTAGCTCCCCCGGGGCAGATGGCAGAAGGGCAGTGGACACAGGCTTTGCTCCCAAAGTCTGAATTACAGCATTCAGCTCACTGATTCAGCCACTATGAAAACTGCCCCAGTTCTAAGAGCCGCCTCCTGCAGCGGCTTTGAGCTGAGGGCAGCCAGACAAGTCAGCCCTATACACTCTGTCCTTGCAGACAGCAGGGTGCCAGCAAGCTGGTGTGTAGATGGAGGGGCTGCAAGGCTAAACTCAAAAACTGCAAAAGAGGAGATGTGACATACTTTCCAAAATACCAAAATAAGGTGTTCTCAGGTCCCTTGATTATGAACTACTCAAGCACATTTTAAATAAGCCAGAATAACCTCATTGCATTTTTGCTGGAAAGCAAGTTTTGAACTAATCTCTCTAAAAGGAGAAAAGCTAGTCTTCTCCCATGCCTTCTGTGCCTTCCTGGTCAGAATGATGACAATATTTACATCCAGTGCTAAGTGTTCAATAATTATTTCCAGATGTATGTAAATGTGGCTTATTTTTTGCACATTAATCTTTCAGACAGCCTACATGTGTTGCAGAGCTCAGATGTTTACCCAGCATTCAAATAAAACATACAGGGATTAAAATACTCTATGTGGTCTGTTAACTTCCTTAAAAGGGAGCTGATGGTGTCTGTCTAACACTCTGACTTGATTTTATTACTGAAATTCTGGGGATTTATGTAACTGTCCTGCTTCTTTCCAGGGTCTACTAATTTAGTTCCCAGTGTTGCTGTACAATTAAGTGAAAATGAGTAATAAATTTTGATGCCCATGATACTACTGCAGTTTTTTATTATACCACAGACAATATTAAAGATGCTGGGAGAATCCTCACAGTGTTTTCTTCACAAACTAAAACATGATGATTTTGAGTTGAATAGAAGAGTCTCTTCTCGCTAAATTAAATTACAGTATTAAATCACAGTAAATATTGAAAACTTGGTTCACCTTTGCAAAATATGAGAGTGGTATGAGGAACTTTTACTGCACCATCCCTGATGACTGAATGAAACAGGCAGTGACAAGCTTACATGCTGCCTTGCCAAAAAAAGCTGCCCCTGAGACATGTCGTGCCACATGTTTTGAAGTGAAGTGGCACCGTTCCTCACTCACCGTGCCAATCATCCCTTCTCATCCACCTGCAGGATGGCACTGACCCTCGTGCCTCCATGCCAACACTTTCAAGTCACAGGAGATGCCATCAAGGGCAGCTATACTACTGGGAATGCCCTGATCACAGGCTTTGCAAATGTAGGGAAATATGAGTCTATTGGCAGGTAGCTGGGACAGAGGAGAAAGAAAGCCATCACAGATGGAGTAATGTCTAGTGTTTCCTGTGTCCATAGAATGTGTTTAGTCTTTTGATATCTGAATATAGGGGGAAGATGCTTAATGGGCTTGCAAGATGCTTCCCTGCAGGTATAACCCCACCTTTGCTCTGGTCTTCAACACCTGGCAGTAAGCAGTGGATTTTAAACACTAGGTGTGCTACATTGTTTGATTGCCTGGTGATTTTATGATCCACTGTCATTTTAAAGTTATACTTCCTGTTGGTTTTTAGAGACCAATCTGATCTTTACCAACAGAGCTGAATTTCAATTTCTTCTTCACCTCTGGGGAAGTTCTACAGATTAAGATTTTGGTCTCAGCTGTAATCCAGGTGTCATGATCAGCTATGATATTTACATGAAAGTCTGTATATTCAAATAGTAAACAGTTTCCTCAGCAGTCTTTAGATGTAATATGGCTCAGTCCATAATATACAGTAGATCAAGAAGAACATGTATCATCTGACTCAAGGTTCTTACAAAATAAAGACCAGTCCTGTGTGAATTTGGCTCATGTGACTAGTCATGTCCATGAGTTTATTCATACATAGATCATCCCTGTTCATTAACGTCAGGAAAGTCTGACTAATTTTTTAGTTGTTTATCTTTTTAGATCCAGGTCCACCAAAGAAATGCCAACACTAAACCTATCACTCAACAAATTGCTTTATCTTATTTGAATAACACTTACAATGGGCATAAATAATGAATATGGAAAGAGATGTTTGATTTTCTACAGCTTTCATTAAATTATATATCATATATTTTATTGAACACTCTAATACTTAGTAAACAACAGTATTGTTTGCCAAACAGTGCTTTCTCATATGCTTTTTTTTCAGGACAGGCAGTAACTGGATGCCATTATGTCTTGTTCCTTACTACTTTCTACACTGCAAAGTTCAACAGCCAAAAGCTCAGACAGTTTCTCAACTAGTTATAAGCAAGAGTGTATAGATTATACAAGTGTTGTTGCTTGAATTTTCCTAGGTTAGAGGAGAGTTATCTTTATATTTTTCTTATGAATACATTGCATTTCCTTGAGCATTTCACTGGGTAAAACAAAACCAAACAAGTGCTACTTTTTTCTTTAATGAACAACATCCCCCAGGGCCACTGGAAGGGGTCAGAGTTTCCAGCAGAAGCTGCTCGGGTCCCTTCTGGTACCCCTGGAGACTCCTCAGTGTCCTTTCCCCAGCAGCAGCATTATCACACCTGGCAAACCAACCCCTTGGAATTACCTAGTCATAGAGAGCTATTTTTTCCTTCAATCCTTCTCCAGTTTTGGTAACCAAGATCAACAATTCAAAGCAACTGATTTTAACCTGTATCTTACTTGGTTCATGCTTGACTTTTTCTTTTAGTACTGTTGTAGCTCTTGTGAGTTGACATCAACTACTAAACAGGTAAAATGGAAATCAATAGTAAGATTTTCCTCTACCTGCAAAATCTTCATCATGTCGTCAAAAAGCTCCTATGCTGTTTTACTGTATTATAATTGCCTGGTTCCATACATATGTTCGCTGTCCAGATAAACACTGGGAAACTGAGCTTACTGAGTAGTCTCAGATCTTTCTCTGCAGCAAAGTTTTCAAAGATATCTCAACCACCATTACTATCCTATACTAAACAATCAGAGATGTAAAAAAGTCAAACTGTCATGTAGCTAAAATGTCTCACCGAGTCTTGCTCTGTCAGAGACTCCACACAAAAAAAAGTAAATCAATCCACAATGATTTTTTTTTCCCTTCCAGACCACCCAGCTTCCCTTTGTACTGGATTTCAGTTACTTTTATTATCAACACTAATATATTATAGGCTACCTAAAGAAAAATCAACATTTATAAAAGGCCATATTTTTCTACTTATGAAGGGAAGAATTTCTTCCCATGTTTATACAATCATATTTCTCTTCAACATATAAAATGATTTTAGAGACTCTGACTAAATAAAAGTTTGGACAGGGTAAAAATAAACCTCGATGGGTTTTGCTGAAACCAGTTACTAAGTGGTTTGGGTTTTGTGGGTTTTTTCTTCTCCCATGGGCTTCTAGTCTACATCATGAATCTGAAACATATGAATAAATACTCAAAAACTTCCACTGTGTTCTTTGACATTTGCAGCTTTCAACTGTGCATCCTGAGATGGCCTCTTACCCTAGGTGATGGTAGAAAGTACCCTTCAGTTACAAGGTAAAATGATGGATTAATATCATGAGGAAAGGCTCCTATTTTCCTCTTATTCCTTTTAAATTCTATTTATATAGTATTTGGTTCAAGGTGGCATATCTCTGATCACAGCATTCCTACTGTGGAGCTGAGAATTATACAGGGCAAGGCAAAGAAGATAAAATCTCAGAAATTATTCTTCATATTGCTTTCTCATCACCCAAGTTAAGGTACAATATTTTTTCTTTAGTAGGGGGCCCTGGCATGGCTGTAACAAAACACTCAGAACAGAAATTGCACTTGTTCTTATTTATGACTGACCTCCATTCCCTGAACTTTGGCTTTGAATAGTTTAATGAAGCATCACTGCCAAGAGGCCAGTGCCAGTATTTTTTGCATACTAATCATTACTGTGGACCACAGCAGGCTTATGGGCTTAACTTGTCCAGACTGATGGGGAAGATTTTCAGTTGACTGAAGCTCTCCTTAAGCCATTAGAGCAATGTCAGTTTTTCCTGGAAAAGGATTTGTCCTTAAGTGAAATGATGGATGAGTCTCTTACTACAACTGTGTCTTCTTTGTTTTCATTCTTAACTAGAGGCAAGAAGTTAAAGGGACTTGATTGTACATGAAAGCAGAAAGAACTGGAAAGTCAAGTATATGTACACAAAGAGTCCAGCAACACACAATAATTGTCATATCTATAGGCTTTCCCCAGGATTTTGGTTAGCTGAGCTGCCTGGGGGTCAGCTGATATGACATAGGGGTATCTGTCTACCAAGAATCAAGGTAAAACTGAAAGTTCCTTTTTCACTGAGTAATTGATATTAAAAACAGAGTTCTAATTAAATTGTAACAATATTTAGTTACAAGTTACTCTGATAATATTTGAACCTGCAAACTCATGGTACAAATAATATTCAGCACCCCATCCATGTTCTCCCATAACTGGCCAGGAAGGCTGAAGGAAACTGCTTGCCACAGAGACCTAATCACATCCAGGAAATACATAGCCCAGAGCAAACAGCATTATGTTTTGCCACATTTCACAGAATCACAGAATATGCTGAGTTGGAAGGGCCCCACAAGGATCATTGAATGCAATGCCTGACCCTGCACAGGATGCTCCAAAGAGTCACACCATGTGCCTGAACATGCTTCTTGAACTCTCTCAGGCTTGGTTCTGGGACCACTTTCCTGGGGACCCTGTTCCAGTGCCCAGCCACCCTCTGGTTTTCCTAATATCCAACATAAATCTTCAGGCCATTCCCTCAGGTCCTGTCCCTGGTCACCACAGAGAAGAGATCAGTGTGTGCCCCTTCTTTCCCCTCACAAGGAAGTTGTAACTGCAATGAGGTCTCCCCTCAGTCTCCTCTTCTCTGGGATGAACAGACCAAGTGCCCTCAATCACTCCTCACACGGCTTCCGCTCAAGGCCCTTCACCATCTTTGTTGCCCTCCTTTGGACACTCTCTAAGAGCTTAGTATCTTTCTTATATTATGGAGCCTAAAACTGCTCACAATACCCAAGGTGAGGCCCCCCCAGGGCAGAGCAGAGCAGGACAATCCCCTCCCTCGCCCGGCTGGCGATGCTGTGCCTGATGCCCCCCAGGACAGGGTTGGCCCTCCTGGCTGCCAGGGCACTGCTGACTTTTCTGACACACTGTTTCCACGAGCCACCACAGGAGCTGGTCAGCCAGAATGCCAAGGGGAACTCTTCACATTCACTCATGCTGCTAAATATGCTGCCTGCTGCATCTCTGCTTAATCCCTTTCATTCCAGCTCAGGAAGCAGGGGAGTTGCTCTGGTTTCTAACTCCCATGGGATTCCACAACCAGTTAGGCAAGTAAGTCTCTCTGGGACAGCACCAGGCATTATGAAAAGCCCCTGGGTGAGGAAACAGTGGAATCTCTTTAGAGCCATTGGGGCACAAAACTGCAAAGCTGGCATATTGAATGTGGGATTTTCCAGAGACCTCATAGGAGCTTTAGGAGACCAAATTCCCTGTGCAGACTGTAGGCACAGAGTCATTCCTAAATTCCTTGTGCTGTCTTAGTCTTCAGAGGCAGCAATTCAGTGCCTTATTGCTGTGAAACTACCGAGTGACTGCAAGGAATGCAGCAACAAAATCCAGCAAAAGATTGGACAAATAACCATTCAATAAAGGTGTTGATAAATGCTTTCTACAGAGTCTGAAGTCTTTGTTAACTATTGAAATGTGTCTTTGCAAAATGAGTTAACCTGCCAATTTTTTAAATAACATTGGGTAAACAAAGGCAAAAAACCTCTCAGTCTTGTATTTCAGTCTCTACCTTTACCTGACTTTCTTCTTCCTATCATAGTCTTCTGTAACTTTACAGTAATTTCTCAGATTCTTGATGGTTAGAGTAGTGTAACCCTGGGCATGGGATGGGCAGGCTGTTTTTCTGCCAGGTTCTTCAAGTTACACTGCCAGCTGTGAGCTGGGCTCTTGGGTCTCACCGATCAGTGAAACTTCACTTAGACAGCAGACCTCCTCTTTGTTACCCCACACCAAGAACCATGATGATGCTGCCTAAGTGGTCAGACCAAGCTCTTCCTACCTCTGTGGAGGCACCATGAAGCAGCTGTGCCTGTTATCTCCTCCAACAGCTCCCAAGATACCACGTTACCTGGCCTGGGCAGCTGGCATGCCCCACAGTGAGAGCCTGTCTCCAAGGGAGCAGCAGTGGTCAATCCTCCCAGCCTTC
Organism: Scytalopus superciliaris; assembly: GCA_013400415.1. NCBI lineage: Eukaryota > Metazoa > Chordata > Aves > Passeriformes > Rhinocryptidae > Scytalopus > Scytalopus superciliaris. The sequence goes on along the minus strand of VXBX01001787.1, from coordinate 147,760 downwards.
CCTTTGACAGCATCTCTATGTTCAGATGACCCTGAAACACGAGCAAGAAGGAGGATTCTCTACAAACTAAAAATTTTTAAGAGTCAATCTGAAAAGAGAGGGATGTATCACAGCACCAAGCCTGACAGACTTCAAGAAATGTTCGGTTGATGCACTCAGGCACACGGTGTGACTCTTGGGGATGGTCCCATGCAGGGACAGGCATTGGCCTGGATGATTCTTGTGGGTCCCTTCCAACTCAGCATATTCTGTGATTCTGTATCAACTTTTAGCAGGAACTCTTTTAGCTGAGCTTCTCCAGCTCTGAAATGAAGAGAAGTGGGATCAAGTCTACTCCAGTGTTTTGCTGTGCTTGACTAAATGCCAACTTACAGAAACAGGTAAAGGAAAGAAACAAAAAGCATTCTAGAGAACTGCTTAATATATGAACAGCTGATAAATAGGTTTGGGGTCTATTAGATTACCTTCCATTTGACTCTCCTTTTATCCCTTTTGAGTTCACTTACATTGTCTTTATGCAAATTGTGTCTGGAATACGAATAGATTGTAATTTAATAAGAAAAACTAAGATATATCTTTATCTATTTTATATCTTATGTTCTAAAATCTTCAGACCTACTTAGGATAAAGTTTATTCTAATTTCAAAGGTCATCTTAAAAAAGACACACAATAATATATTACAGGCACACAGTCCTAAGAATAGGAGTCCACTGCCTTGCTGGAATTTTAATTGTCATTTGAGTAATGGTCCAGACTGCAGGTCTGCGGGAGACAAGTTGAATTTGGCTCACTAATCCATACTGAAACCTTCTGTGCACTTTATTAAAGTGTGTTGTCATTTACACCTGAAGAACCACATTAGCCTACTTGCCTTGAAGCTGATACTTAGGTAACAGCAGCAAAAGTAGAAATCAGATAGAAGAAACCAAGCACAAGGAAGAATAATTCTCTGTATGTTCTCTGACTTTGGGATCACCATCACTTAAAATGGAAAAAAAAATGCCAACCAGTCCTAAAAGCAAATGATTGACAGTGTCTGAGCAAAGTTGGCCAGACCAAACAAGTCAGTCTGATGATGAGCTTGGCCTTTTTTGATTTGAAAGCCACATTATTTGTAAATGAGTGGTCTTTTTTCATATATCACCCTTCCAAAATGCAAATCATGGCTTGCAAAGATAATTTCAGTCTATTCAGAAACCAAATTACTTCCAGTCATTCATCAAAGCATTGATATCGCTCTTCAGTCAGGTTTAGAAAGAAGTTTTAAGAGCAGTGCATTATCTTCACACACCATTAACTGGGAGTGCCTCAGGCTGTACTTCATATGCTTGGTGAAATGGCACTTATGCTGTCCCATAAACCAGAAAATCAAGGCATTAAATATACCTTTTTTTGAATGAATTTTAGGCATAGTTAACAAGGTCATGTGTACTAATATAATCTATTTTGATTTCTGCAAGGCATTTGGCTTAGGAACAGGTGATGTTTTGTTTAAAAGTATTTTAAGGAGAACAAGTACATATTCAAATAACTAAAAACTGTCTCACTGGTGACTCCTGTAATGTCCTAAAGGAGACTCATCTGTTACCGAGGCCCTTCCAGTGTGGTCCGTAGAGACCTATCCCTAAGCGAACACTAACAGTTTATCAATCATTTAGAAATGTGGAATATTTGCTGGTGGCATTCACTGCAGATCAAAATAAAAACAGTCAAATAGCAGGCTGGGGAGGCTGAGTTATCTGAATTGAAAGGTCAGTTGGTCACCATCCAACCTACACCTGGGAGTCAGAGACACAGGTTACAGTCACAGACTGGGAGACTCACACTTGTGATAACAACCACTACTCACATAGGGTTGAAAGTAACAGTAAACACTACTAATAAAGGCTGCCATAACCCTTCAATAAATACAAAGAGAAATAACAAAAAGAGGTAACAAATGGAACCTGGCCCTGTGCACAGACTGGGTAAAGACACTGTGGAAAAATTAATTCTTTGCTGAGCTTATACATTGAGGAGGATGTGGGAATACCAGAGGTAGCACAGAAAATGTTTTTAACTTATCCAGTTTCTCAAAAAGACATGACATACCATAAAAAAGATTTATGATAGTCTGGAGAGAAACAGGTTTGCTCATGCTGGAAAAGGCAAAGTTTGAGAGTTAAGCTTAGATATATGTGACTATTTATAATTTGAATCAGCCTGTAAGGGGAAGAGGGAACTTATTACCAAGTGCGCAAATCAGATTCCCCAACACAGGTAGCAAGTATTATTTTGAGATGCCTCAGGGCATTCAGCCATGTCTCCAGATGGTACGGAGGACTCCAAGGTTCTGCAGCCAGCCCTCTCGCTGTCCCAGATTCCCAAGGGCACCTCCTGTGGGATTTCACCTTAACAGGGTTCAGCGTTAGATCAGACACTGCTGCAGAGTAGAACACTAATCTGCTCAGAGGAGAAACCCCAGTGGATAGGGGTGAGGGCTGGATGACCAGTGCACTCACCCATAGCCTCTCTTCCATGTTGCCAGGACTCCCTCTGTTACAAATCCCTTCCCTGTGCCCAGCTTGGACATACACCATTCCTGGCATACCCAAGTGCTATACTATAACAGTGGTCAAATCAGAGCTCAAAGTTCAGGGCCTCTGCTGGCCTCCTGTGGGGCTCAGAAAGGTGTTTTTGTGGTGCACAATGACTAACTCATTTGTTAAAGAGACCCAGACATGGACCACGATCCCACTACAAAGGACCTGGTACAATATAGACTGAAAATGCCATCAGCATGGCTCGGTGGGTCAGACTTTCTCCCCTCACTCCAAGGGCTGTGGTCAAAGCACCACTGGCAGTTAAAACCCTTTGTATGTCTTACTTATCTGCTTACAGTGCAGTTGTGTTAGTTTTGGGATCAGAAAGGAATTTTCTTCAGCTTATACTGACAAGGATCAGAGATCTCATATGTTTTCACCTTGGGGCATATGATTTCACCTGTAAGATCTTAAAAGTTTCAGTTTAAACTGTTCGGTAGAAAGTCTTCAAACTAAAATGAAAACAAATACGTGAAAATTTTGAAGTTCCTTATATAAAGGGAATCATAAACTGTTAAAATACTGTTTCTTCTTCACTGTAATCTCTATGGAATCCGTAAATTCCTGGAGCATAAGAGAATTGAGATAGGAGAAAGACAGGAGAGGCAAAATGCAATTTGAAATCTAAAACTACAAAGAGAATAATGTGAGCCATGTGCGCACTGAGGATTCAAAGCAAATAAATAAATACATACTTGTGAATTTTCAGCAGAGAGGACACCGGATGCGGAAAGGACACAGTACCAGCTGTAGTACATCTGGAGCACTACTTACTATATACAGGTATTTTCACGTAGTCCAGTGCAATATGTCTCCACACTCACTTGGGAATCCGCCCAGTGCAGTAGGACTACCTGCAGATGTGAAGGCAAGACTTCAAGTGTCAAGCTTGCAAATTTCACGTCTGAAAGGAGAACTTTCCTTCATGCATTCAGAAATGCGTAAGCACAGAGAAATCATCTTGCAGCATGACCATCCAGGATTTTAAAATAATTGTTTCCATCCCTCTGTGTGTTTTTATATCAACCACCAGTGGCTTAATTCAATATCACTGACATCAGTAGAAATCTAATTACTAGATCACAAAGAGTAGGCATACTCCGGATTCCTCTCTTTTCTCCATAGGCATTTTATTTCTTGTATTCTGACGTTTTCCTTTGGCCCCGTAGCACCCTTGGCACAAAAGGAAAGATCTGTTAATCATATTGCAGCATTGCTAAAGAAGCCCAGTCATGAATTAGGATCTCATTGCAGCAGGCTCTGTATAAACACAGAATGAAATGTTGATACATAAATTAGGCTTTTGCTTGGAAGCTATTTACAATCTTGATTGTAAAAGGATTAGCTTCACCTAAATGGCATGGAACAGTGAGAGGTATGTCTGTCCAATTGTCTCATTGTTACAGCATCAAGCACATTTAATTTGAAAAGGTCTATGAATGCATGCCACAATCTGGGCATTACACAGCCTTGTAGTGCAGATGGGCCATGGAACAAACCCCATCACACACCCAAGGCATGTGATTTTTTTGTGGGCAAATCCTGTTTGCATAGTTTCCTTCTTTTATTTTAGGATTAGAACTTTTGCTCTTCAGAAAAATAGATTTTTCTGCCTCCCTTTTGAATTCTTTTGGGTATGAATTACCTGGTATGCTCCCCACAGCTCACTGCCTGCACTGGAATGCCATGCAGGAGCCAAAGAGCTTTGCTTAAATGTTTTGTGAATTGCCTCAGTGTTTTATTTCCCAAAACAACGGTTTTGCATCTCAAAGAGCACATTGATCCCCAGCTCTGTGGCCTTTTTGGTAGAACAAAGTAGAATGCAGTATGTATTTTGAGAGGGAGAGAAGAAAGAGAAATTTCAATATTTAATATTTACATTTTCCAAAATATTTATTAAAAAAATCTCTTTAATGCAATATGCAATGTGAATTGCATATGTTTTAATGCAGGAAAAGTATGTTTTCCTAATAGTTTTCTCTTTCTAGTTTTTGGCTTCTTTGAGACACTGACAGAACAACAGATGGCAAACCTTGCAGTCCTATTTTGCATCAGTGGAATTTAGGGCACACTTGCAGTGTTTAACAATCCAGTTGAGGGGATATCCAGAAATGACTGCCTCAACACTGAACTGTGCATTGTTCACTGTAGAACAGACATATCAATGCTTGTAAGCCTCAGCACTCAGCCCCTTGATTCAGATCTGCTCATGTAAGAGTAGATGGGATTTGAAAAGAGGGAAAGAGATTGCATTATAGGAGGCACTACCACTATAATAACAATAATAACAAGAATTTCTTAGTGTTGTGAAACTCCCTTTCAAAACCAGGCAGCTGAAACAATAGGAGTTTGCCAGAACCAGGCGTGTCAGCATTCCCCAAAAAGAACAAAGCAGGCATGGGTCACCCAAGGAAAACTCATAGCTCTGCTTCTGAAGAGTTTCAGGTGTCCATGAAAAGAGCAAGAAATATCAGAGAATGAAGGCAGCAAAGACACGCCATATACAAACTGATGTAGTGTGTCATCTGATATAAATGTTGATAGAGAGCTTTAGGATTAAGAGCTCGCTGTGATTGATTTGTGAATGTCAACGTATTTCTACAGTCAGGTTTTTTAGATGGTGCTGACTGTGAAATAGCTTCAGGCTGTTCTATAGCACCATAGAATTGTGAAGAAAAATTACACAACTCAGTACTAAATCAGTACTGGAGACACAGAGAAACTATGATAATTTCCTCTTCTCATGGAAGAGACAAAGAGGGAGGATAGAATGACAAAAACTGTGCCCTGGTAAGATGGTGACTGGCTGCCAGATCACCCAGGCAAAGCCTTTACTGAAGCTGTTTGCCATGGCTCAGGGGGACAGCTTTCAGCCAAAGAGCCACCTCAGGTTTTGAGAAAAATGGGGCTGTACCTGGGGGTAAACATTTTGTCTAGATCCTTGCTGTCTTGAGGCTGCTGATATAAAAACCTGCTTTAGAAACATTTGTACTGCAAAAGCTATAAATCATAGACAAATGTGTAGACGAAAGTGGGCACACAGGAATGACCAGGGATAACACTGGAATGGTACATGAAGTCACTACTGATGTCTGCTGGGACAAAGAAAGGTAGCATATCAAAACACAGGTCCACAGTTCAGGCCCAAACACAGCAGCCCAGGTGAGTTTCCATCACCTTTTGAATAAACCAGGAACTTTCCTCAAGTAAAGAAATATTCCCCTATTTGATCTGTCCCATACTTAGTTTGTAAGTCCTGCATCAGAGAAAGTGTTTAGATTCCACATTGTCTTCTCATGCCAAGAGGAACATCTTACAGGACTCTTCTTATTGTTTAGGCACCCTGGTCAAAAAAGAATTTTATAATACCAAAACTCTGGGAATACTTTTCAAACATTTTATGCCTATCCCATATGCCAGATTGTCATACTAACTGCTCCTCCATTGCCATTTACATGTGTGTTCTTAGGTTTCAAATTCCATTTACCCACTAAAATAAATAAATACATTAAATAATTTCCACTGTAAAGTTTTAGTCAAGGATTTTCTGTTTGCTTTTTAACAAAATCAGACTGAAATATATCATAAAAGTATTAAGCTTTAAACTTGAAATAAAGCCCATTAAGAAAGTGCTTGTGATGACACCTTCATCTCTAAAGAGTTCAGTAATTTTCCAAACTATTTCTCCAGGCCAATTCTATTGAGGTTAGTTTCCAATGTACCCAACAGTGCTGTAACTAGGCACCATTAACAAAATAAATATAGGAGAGGTAATTCATGTTTCACAGATAAATACTTACAAGGAGAACGTGCATCTCTAGAAAATGTTTGGGAATTTCTGTTCTCACAATGTTAACAGACTGCAAAAAAACCCTTACTTCATTTGCTTTATTGTAGAACTCACCTTGCTGGGAGACAGATTATAGCTTTATGAAAAAAAACTCTGATGGGGCCAGTGAGGCTAGAAAAAGGGAAGAGACTTTCAGCCTTACTTAAAAGGGGAAATTAACAATGAATTATGACCTGGTTTACAGAGTTGTCAACACCTACAAGATTCACCGGGCACTTCTGAAAACAGCCCTGCATAGATTGGCAGGAGGAAAGAAGAAAGAATTTACCGAGAAAATGCCAGTTGTTGGAAATGTCAAAATGAAGGAATGCTTAAAGCTATTGCCCCAAATGATTCGATCAAGCCCACATAGTGCGGGAGTGAGCAAAGGATTAAAACTGGCACTCCCGGCCACACCTCCACAGTGCCATGTGCAGTGGGCTCAGTGCAAGACTTCAGGGGGAAACTTAGCTTAGCACAAGGATTTGGCTGTTGAAATGCTCCTGGTTCCTGAAGCAGGTAGGAGGTGAGTCAAATCCTTAAATCACTTTGGAGTGAGGTGCTTTGTAGGAAATCAATCAGTGTGAAATTCCAGGTGGGGAAAAGGATTTTTCATGCTAAAGAGTGTAAGTCTATCTTGACACCTGGGTGACACGGTCTGGAAATTTGCCACGCAGCAGATTCCTGCCCTAGGTGAGAAGACAAATTTCAGCTAGTAATCCATAATATGTGCCGTGAACAGTGAGAGAAAGAAACATTTTTTAAGCAGTTAATTGTATGGGATGATGTTACAGTGTTACGCCTAAAGGGAAGGGTGTATGGCACTTCTTCCAGCTCACTAACAAGCAAGGAGGGACTTTCACTCCAGTACTCCAGGGAGGAAAAACGAATGAAAAAAATTAAGGAAAATATGAACACAGAAGAATGGCAGTTTGGGAAAATATAGTCTGCCTTATTTTTCACAGATTTCTACAAAATATTAGAGTGGGTGAAATTCACAGGGTTAAATTCTGTGAAAATTCATTTAAGGTCAGACTTCTGATTAGTGGCAGGATGTGGACAAAGAAGGAAATTTTCATCTTTGACTCTATACATGTATTTTGTTCACCAAATATGTAATTTAACCCACAAACTTATTTCCAAATTTATGAGAAGCATGCACTTTCCATTATTGAATACAAAGGAACAGAACTTTAAGTCTATTACCTGTTTTATGTTAGAACCTTTAAATGTTAGAAATTCTCCTCTAACTTAAAATTACCTTTAGGTTTCAACTACATATTTTAGATCCTAGAAGCCTTTGGAAAATTACAGCTAAAATGAATAACATGAAGTGTAATGTGCTCCCATGATGTGGAGTCAACAAACACCACATTGTTGTTGGGGTTTTTTTTCTCTTGGAAGATGAAGTGCTTCTAAAATCCACTTGAAAAGTTCTCAGTTGACAGCAATATTGAACTCAGAAAAAACATCAGTACATGGCATTTCTTAGCAGACCATTATGTAAAAATTTCTTATGAAGAGCGCTTGGAGATGGAGTAGAATGGTATTTGTCACCCAGAGATTCATTATTTTTTCCTCCTGAAGATGTGTCTGTCTGTAATTTTTGTACAGTGTTCATTATCATGGAATATAAGCGACCACAGCCTGTTTCTGAAAAGGTTGTTGCTTTGAATTTGCCCTGGATTTTAGGCCCAAATCCTGAATTATTTTATACAGAAACCAATCCTCTTTTGCATTGTACAGCTCTCAGATTTTAGCAGTACAGAATACAAATAATTTTATCAAAAAATTTAATTTAACATTGAAACATGGAATTAACACTGAAGATGATCCAAAATGAAGATGTTTAAAAAAAAACCAAACAAAACCAAAAAGCGTGTAAGAACATAAGTACAGTTTCACTGCATGAAACTGGAGGTCTGTCTCACCTGCTGTATGACATCAAAATACGCTCTGCCATGCTGAGTACTCCCTTCACTCCACCAGCCAGTCGGAACAGGAGGAAACGCCAGGGTTTGGCCCCACACTCGGCAGAGGAGCACACTGCTTGACAGCAGCTGTGAAAAATAAAACAGGTGCTATAGAGTGCTTGTGATTACTCAGTGGGAATACTGTTAAGTAGTAACTGATTAATGAGAATCTGAACTAGGATGAACTTCTTGCAGTTTCAATGAAACTAAACCAGAGAGCTTCACTCTGCCACACACTTACGTGACAGTGCTCTGTCTCAGTTTACAGTCTTAAAAAGAAATTATAACCACAACCAGGTCAAAATGCTCTGTTCTTCTGAAACATATTTTTATTAAATATGAAGGTCTCTTCAGACTGTTTTTCATCTTCTGTCTCGTCTCCTATCACCCCCTATGCATTGCTCTGAAATCCATCCAAACCACTTGCCATGTTTCTTTAACATCTCTGACCTGGCACTGGAGAAACAGATTTTTTTAAGTCTGTGAGATCAACTGCTCTTTTCATTGTATGGGAGAGAACCTTCACAATCATTCTGCTGATGTAAGAAGTTTATCTAACATGAAGATTATGCTGAATTTTGCAAATGTTTGTTCTTCATGGAAATAAATCATCTGTTCAGAGAAGCTTAATGATGTGAAGAGTTTAAGGCCCCACCTTTCAGATAACAAGATCATTACTGAAGACAACATACAAGCTGGATATTGCTGCTGTCATGCTAAGGGCAAGAAAGCAGAGTAACCACCTCACTGCACTTGCTCATTCCAGATCACAGAGCTGATTTGTACCTGCCTAAAGTCATATTCACTATGTTTACGTGTTTTCAACATGGTAATTTCCAGGTAGGCATGAAGACCAGCTGTGGCAGCAAAGTTCCTGCATTTGAGGGCAGCTATTCTCACCCCCAGGAAATGTGGCTGCCGTTTGTTCTTGCTGTCACCTGAAAGGACACCAGCAGCTGGGTTTCTAGCCTGCACCAACACCATCTGCTTTGGGTACATACTGACAGAAGACTGAAGAGAAAGTCACATTACCCCAGGGTTTTTTACCTAACCAACATCTAAGTAAGCAAAAAAGGTCCATTTCTATGAGGCCATAGAGGGGGAAAAAAATTGCTAAAAACCACATAGTAGCTATAACCCTTTAGCTTTGTCCTTCAGTACAAAACATTTTCCTAACATATATCTCTCCTTAGAAATTTGCAGAGTAGAGGGGGAAAGGAATGCAGCCCAGCAGCTCTCGTCATTATATAAGAAATTATTTATTCATCGTTAAAGTAAGTGCTACATTTTGCTGTTTGGTGAAAGCTAACCGTAGCTGATTTCAGATTTTTATAGCTTTACAACACGAGCATGATAAAATGCCATATGGTGCTCTTGTAACTGGGCAAAGTCTCCGGAATGAGCACGGTTCGCTTTGCATCCCTCCCGGTGAGGCGGGGAGGCGCGGGCTCCGCGGGGCACACCGCCCTGCCCGGTCCGGCACCCGCAGCCGGCACAGCCCCGATCCCCGGTCCCGCTGCCCGCATTCCGCCCGCCGGGACCCAGCCCAGGCACCGCGGGCAGCTTTCCCAGCCACTGGATTGGCAGAGCAAATGTCAGAAAGTGGAATTTGACCCAATTTATGAAATGATCTTCTTTGTCTCTTGCTGCCCTCTGCTGTCACTCGCCGGGGTGGCTCGGAGAGGGCTGCGACGCTGGAGGAGCACAAAAGTCTGTCTGGAGTTTCTCCTTGTGGGAATCTGCTGTGCTTTGTTGGTGTGGGATGTCAGATGCTGCATGCGACGGGCAAGCAACGCAGTTGCTTTGTTCTGTGTCGTGCTGTGGGATGGGAGAGCACACAGGAGCCAAGGGACATGTAGGATCTTGGCATTTCATATAAAGTCCTACATCGTAATTACAATGGTTTCAAAGGTTCTGAAATATAATAATATAAGTGAATCCAAGAAGTTCAGTTCATCATAATTTCACCTTTAGCAAATGTAATCAACGACAATCTCTCTATTACTTTAATTCAGTGTGCTGAATCTCTTGGGTCACCCATCTCTTTCTACAAATGCACTCTTTCTGCAGCAGCAAGCCTGTAGCCAGGGCAGAGCTGAGACTTCAGTCATATTTCTCAATTGCTTTCCAAATGCATGAGTGTATTCAGAGACTGTCTGTTACACCTATGAACTCAATGTGACTTCTCTTGCTCCTCTGGCCAGTCCATGATATTCCTTAGAGTTACATCACCAAGGTGCACCCAGCAGGCACTGAGATAGAGGGCAAACCACCTAAAGGCAACAACAACCAAAGCACCCTGTTGCTTCATCCTCTCATGTTTGAGAGGTGCTTCAGGTGCCACTTGTTCTTCGTACTCCTTTAGCAAGGACTTGCATGAGGAGGTGGGTTACTCCACAAGATTTGTGGGTTTTTCCAATGCTCATTTTGATACCTGCTCTGTTCCATGTATTACAAAGCACTGTTGAGCCAGACTGCCCTGCAGAAGATGCAGGTAGCACTGAAAGTCTTGGTACAATTGCAGCTCTAATGCAACATTATTTTCACCTGCAACTTGATTGTGTCGTGGTTTTTCTAGATTAAAAAACATGTCAGTGCTGAAGTGTAACTAGAAGTATAGCATGCCCAGGTGGCATTGAAGACTCTCACTGGCAGACTTCTCACTGTTGCTCCTCTGTCGTGTATCCTACCTCACTGGTATTGCTTACTGTGGAAATGGCACTGGGAGATGAGTCAATCTTACAGCAGCAACTGCAGATCACCAAAAACTAAAACACTCTCAAGCACGGATGGAGTCTCCAATTTCTATGCAACAATCTAGAAAACTGTCTTTTTTTTCCCCAAAACTTGGAGTAGGCCCAAAGAATTGTGTAAAGTAGTTTAGGGCAAGGAAATAGGTATTTTGCAACACTGAAGTGTGTTGACAGCTTGTTCTTTGACAGTTTGTTCTCAGGCATTCCTCAGAAAAGGTGGGAATTTTACAAGGAGGAAAGAATACCTGCAGGAAAGCCACTCCTGTCCTGAAGTGTTAGTTGAATGCCCATAAAATACACTTTCAGCCCAGAAACTTGGTTTTAAAGGCACTACAGGAAATGGGATGTAGCCCTTGAGGCGTTGGAGCACTCCTGTCAAAATCCCAGTCATATTATTTTTCCAGCAGATGTCAGATACAGCCATTACAATGGGAGTGGAAGAGATTGGGTGGTGAGGAGCATGATTTGTCACCTGGACTGTGATCTCACAGAAGAAAACTTAACTGAAAGCGCTTGTACTGTCATGAAATGCCTGAGGAAGGAAAATTGGGGAAGCAAGAGAAGAAGCTGGGTTAGTCGAGAGCTGGAATTCAAGAAGGCCGATGAAGAACTTCAAGAAGAATTAGCTCTGAGGGCATATTTGCCTTCAGATCCTGCAAAGTTTCTACCTCAGTTTCCCCAATATCTCTATTTCTCTGAAGTAAGTAACCACTCTTTACACCATCTGTCAAGAGCAGTGTTCCAGCTCACAGACAACTTTTTGCCTGTAAAGTAAAAAGTGACTTGCTGTGAAAAAACCCAAAACAACTTTGAAATGCTCAAGAAACACCACAGAAAACTGAGAAAAATGTTGTTTTCACCCAGGACTTTGACTAGCATGCAGTGATGGAGGCATATGACATATATTGAGCCACCTGAATCAAAGGGACTATTGAGCCATGGCTCATCAGTTTGCCAGCACTGAATGAGGTAAAGTTGCCAGTGGAAAGGCAAAATTACACCTTGAGGCATAATGTTCATAATACCTAAGAGGACTGAATTACTGTTACATATTTAATATGGCATTTCCTCACTTTTGAAGGTACAGTTTTGCAGTCTGAGTTATAATCCTTTCCCGTGTCTCATTTAGTAAGCAATAAATATACAGGAGAAGATTTGAATTGGAGCTCTTGGCATTGCAGGTCTGGAAGAGAGGGAGGTAGATGAGATTTCCTCTAAATCTTTGATATTCTGAAGTCAAATTAGCGATATAAAACCAGCAAATGTAAATGTAGAGACAGACACAGAGACAGACACGTCTGCCCTTGGAGCTTAGGCTTTTTATAAAACCTGCATAATGATTAGCACAGAGTAACCCTGGTCTTTAAGCAGTGCTACAATGTAAAAACATAATACATATTTGAAGAAAAAATACTACACTGACATGTTGCTTTCTGTTAGAGTTTATTTCATGTGCGGTCTCATTTTTCAGTCTGGGTTTCCCATTGCTTCTGGAGTGTGCTGTTGTGTTTGTTTATCCTAGGCAAGAGGGACTCTATATGAAAATATGCAACAAAAGAATATTGCAAACAGAGCACCAGGCCTGGACAGAGCCATTGACATTTGCACATGAATCATCAGGATCACTAACTGGCTGAGTATCCCCATGAATAAGGGTAAGTTGCTGTGCAGAATTTACTCTTGGCCAGCTATTCTTGGCACATGCACCTCTACAAAATAAGAATGGGGTTAGCCAAAGTATCTATGTGTGGCATTACTAGAAGGGTAATAAAACAGAATAAAGATGACTTAGGGAGTAATTTATTTTAATATGTAAATTTTTAAATGCACATGGAAGGGCACTTCAGCTTGAATTTCTAATATCATGGTATCCTGGACTGCTTTATGACCACAATATTCATTCTGTTGCTTAAAGGGTTTTGGCTCAGAAAGCATTTTGGTTTCAGTGCTGCTATTTATACATACAAACCTGCAATGCATAATTCATGCTGAAACCAATGAGACTATGCTTGAGGATTCAAGTCTCATGTATTTCATATAATCTTGCTTAATTAAAAGGCAAGAAAAGATTTTGAAGTGGAAAGGAATGAAGAGAGACGATGAGTTCCCCTTTTTGTCATGTTATGAAACAGATAAAAATCTCACCATTTAAGAAGTAACGCAAATCATCAAGGCAAAACATGAAGCTGTCTTGCAACATGCTGGGGCTTCTCTGGAAGAGTTACTAAAGTGATTCCATTGTTTGCTTGTTTTTATTGAAATGAAATAAAATGGAAAAGCTGATGCATAAATACATAATCATATTATGTAGACAGTACTTAGGAAAATCTAGTAGGAAAATGGGAGATTTTCTTCTGTAAGTAACATAGAAAGATATTTTTCCTTTTTCCAAGTCTCTCCAACTCAAGTGGACCAGTTTATTTTAAGACTGGGGTCATATGAACGTACTTCTCTTAGCCCAGTACCCGACTAAGAAATTTTGTCCATGGGATTTAGGCCCCTTTCTCCAAGACTCGGTAAACTGGCAATAAAGCTCTAAATGCCTGTTGCGAAAGGTGACGATCACTAGGAGCATCACTGTCACCACATGCCATGTCCAAGCACAGTCTTGGATGGCAAGGAAGGGCTGAAACTCTTGGCGAATGAACTGCAGTTTGGGTGGTGAATGCAAGCTAAGGCTGCGGCACACGCCTTTTCCTGGTGCTGTATCACGCTTCAGATGTGTCTCTGCAGGATGGCTCCAGCAGCCAGCACATGCCTGGGAATCACAGCCAGGTTGGAGCAGTTCTGCTTGCAAACGTGCCAAGACCACAGCTGTGGGGGCTTTGGACGGGGTGTGAGCACAGAGGGCAAGAGGCAGGTACAGTGCTACCTGGGGGCCTCACTTTAAATGTGATTGTGTACTGAAAAAATACTTCCTTGAGGCAGTATTTCATTCAACAGAGGATGCAAGTGTTCTGTTTATGGGCAGATTTCCATTATCGCTCCCTCTTTTCACATTTTATTTAAAACCCTCCCAAATTCTGCTTTGGGGAATAATCCTTCCTATGTTTGGTCCCAGTCCAGGGATGAACTGTGCATGGTATGTGGAAATTGTTGGAAAATTGCCTTCAGCTAATTTTGAGGTATATCTGTGTAAAACAGAGCTCTCCACTTCTTCCATCCACATATGCACTTTTTTCAGTTTAAGAAATTTTATTTTAGTTCCATTCCCCTCTCCTCAGTGTCAGAGTGTCTGGCATTGGCCAAAAAACCCAACAACTGTAGTTTCTCACCAAGTCTTCAAAGGAGTTCTCATAGCAAAGCTAAGTTAAGCTAACAGGGAGTGTGGTGGAACACACTTTATATCATTTGTTTAATAAAACCTGAAGATTTACACACAGTGGCAAAAAAATGAGTGAACAAAAGACAGTTATCTAAGTTTCCATCATTAAGCTTATGTGAGTGCTTTTGTGCTTAAGAAACAGTGTTTTCAATTGTACTCTGCCTGATTATTTTGATTTTGATTGATAAAAGAAAATGTTCCAGAAATGTTTTTCCCTTAATTAGAATTTAACTGAGAAAGAAAGAAAGAGAAGTTTTTTTCCTAATTTTTTTTCTTGTTTTTTTTGTTTACCAGTAATGATTATCTTTAATCTTCAACAGCTTTGGAATTATGGCACCCTAAAATAAGGCATACCTGTGAAAGATCACTGGCACAAAATAATTGCATTGGTCTCACATATGTTAGTGTAAAACTCTAATTCCTCTAGATTCACACCAGTGTTTGGGAGATTGGCATCTGGCCTAAAAGACTTAAGCATTACATTCTTGGAGCTTGATGTTGATGCTGGCTACAGTTTGGTTTAATTTAACGAAAAAAGATACTGTTTCAACAGCTGGAGAATCAGCTCCAGACAAAGCATACATGATGTTGTGATTGCCTTCCATTATATAGTGGAAATCAGCTGCAATGCTGTTCTGGAGGTGAAAATCCACTTTTGGTAGAGTTTTGGCTCCAAGGCACAGCCTTCCACTTTCTCTATTTCAAAACTGAGCAGAGCCAGCAAAAGTGCCAACATCCTTCAATGTCACCCAAACAGCCAGTTTAAGGGAAGGCTAATCCTAAGGCCACAGCAGAGAAACTCAGGATGGAGAGAGTCAGACAAGGCTCATGGATGGCTGGAAAAGGCTTGCTCTGTGGGTATTGTCACTTCTCAGTTTTTCTGCTAAGATCAAGGGTGTGTAGTGTTATTGGCAAACACGGGGCCCAGGTATTGACTGCCTGATTCCACCACAGGTCACTGATAGGATAAAGTAGCTTTATCAGTTGAAAAATTAATTGCTCTCGAATAAGGGAGAGTTGGGTCAATAGCCATTCGTCTCCATTTCCTTTCTGCAGCGTTTACGCTCATTAGGTAGCTTCTAAATCTTCCTCCCCTTTCAGATTTGTTTACAGGAGCAGAGAGCCAGTAAAACACTAGAGCACACATACTAAACACAGGCCTGCCAAATGCACTCTCGTGCTAACAATACACACATTTTCAGTCACGTATTAGTATTGCCAAGTCCTTAATTCTTGGGGGTTTTATCTAAAAAGACAGTGGAAATGTTGAAGATGTATCAGGTCTCACTAAAGGGTGAAAGACCTGGATTCTGTCATGTGGTTTATCAAGACTGAAACTTCACAGAGGGTACAGTCTCTTCTCACCAATTTGTTTTCAGCATCATTGTTTTAAAAAAAGCACCTTACTTTGCACTAGGTATGGCAGAACATACTGTGTTTGCGTGCCAGGATACCCCTCCTCTTTTCCACAGACAGATTTCTGCAGGGCAGATTTGTGGAATTTTCTAAATGGCCATGGACAGCAGGAAAAAACAGCAATAACCTTAAACCACCTCTCTTGATCTTCAGCCACAGATAGTAATTTTATCTATCCATCAAATCCCCACATGTCCATAAATCTTATTATTCATATCTAACTCAGAACCAAATCAAAATTTTTTTTCTGCACACTATTCAGGTGTGGTCTGAAACTGATGGTAGAAAAGAGCTATAGGAAGCGCAGATGTAGTTAAAATCCTGCCTTTAGGGCTGTTCTGTGCCTTCAGATGGACAGGGAAGAGCTTGTTTGTGATTCTCTGGGCTGCCTGTTCCTGTCAGCAAAGTGTGTGTCTGCCTGGTGGGACATCTCACACTGCAGCTTAAGGAACATAACTGAGTAGCACACCAACTAATAGAAGCCAGGAGCATTACCTAAGTCAGCCATGGGGCTACTGGGAGCGTGGGAGATGAGGAGGCAAAGCCAGAGCAGAAGCGAAGGATGGTATTGCCAAGGAAGCAATGCAAGGAGGGCAAGAGGCAGTAACTGGAGCTGGCAGCAGAGAAAATAAGTGGTAGAAAGTATGAGAAAGAACAAGAGAAGTCAGCAGCAGGAAAGTCAGGCTGCAAAAACTGTCAGCAACTACCTTATTAATTTGATTTTCTGACCAATGTCTCTACCAGTCATTCCTGTACCTACCCCTACCCATGGCTGTTACTGTGCAATGGTTGGGAAGACATTCATTCTTTACTTCTAAGACAGCCAGTAACAAGGATTCATCATATGAATGCTGCTATTAAAAACATGCACCATTTTTCCAGCATAATCTTCTCTAGGTTTGGATCCAAGACTGAAATCTCCTTCTGCTGTTGTATAACTTGTCATCTATTCGCAGAAAAAATAATTTCCTTACATAAGTATTTTGAGAACAAGACAGAGGTCTGTTAACTTTTTCTTCAATCTCTCAGTGCAAGGAAAACTTTCCAGACTGAATCATTCTTGCATTTTTCTTCCAAGAAACTTCCAATTCCACAACGTTTGTTTTGAAAAGTGTGGACTCCAGGAGAACTCAGATTTGCTAAACCAGAAAATTAGTAAAACCAGTTGTGCCCTAAAATATCCTGAGTTCACTGTAAAAGCCCAATACCCAGCACGCCTCTAAGCACTGAGCTTGCAGAAGGGAACTGGAGCACTGTCACTCTATTTGTCCATGAGGAATCAGCTCTTGGTGGGATTAAAGCTTTTATTTGAAAGAGATGTTTTGAAACCTTCATCATCTCTGTGTTTTGTTTTGCTCTTTCCAATCAAAGATGAGATTCTTACATAAGCAAATGAATGCCAGGAGTGCTTTGGTCCCAAATAAGACACCTAAGCCTACTGAAACTTTCAAACTTAAATGAGAAGAAAGAATCTCCTAAATCTACTGGAATGAAAGTATTGGATGCTAGACTAGCCCAAAGAAGAATGCAATTATTAACAGTCTGAATTTTCTATTTTGATGAAGTGAAGAAGTCTTAATTTTGGTGATTACTGTATGCTCTTCGTACATGGAATATCAACATTCTTTTCAGATTAGTAATTTGTCTTGGTGCTGCAATAAGATATGTTTTGTCTACCTATAAAAGGTTCTAACAGTATGTGCTTTTTGTGGTTTTGTTTTGGTTTTTTTTTAACTATAGAAAACTTTTAAAACTCTGAAGTGTTTCAACAAAAGACTGCAGTAAGCTTTAGGTAAGACTTTTCTTCATTCTTTACTTGTTCTCACTCATGGCCATTGTTAGAGTGAGCTGACCATTTCCTAACCATATTGTAAAAGTTAACAAAGTAGTGCCATGTGCAGGTTACTCCCTACTCCTACAAGCAACAAACTTCACAAAAATTACCTATACAGGACAGTCACATTACTTACGGACATCCCAAGGCCCTGAAGTCTCTCTTCTTTGCCCTCAGCCTTTTTGTTGCAGCTTCATCACTACCTATCTGAAAAATCAATAATGGACAGTAACTGGAGGGCTGTACCAGGGTAGGAAGCTTTCTCTTCACATCTTCAACCCAGACCCCAGGGAGGCATCAGACTTCAGTAAATGGGTCTGGTCTGACTATTGGGTTTTCTGTTCTCCTCAGGAGAAGGGCATACTCAACCTCAACAACACCTCCATGCTCTATGAACTATCAGTCTTGTCATTGTTTGGTTCCACTCACAGTGTCTGACTCCCCAGGGGTTCCTGGGCAGGTGGAGCAGTCACAGAGGAGACAGAACTGCTGCACTGGGCAGGGCCACAGGAGAAGCTTCACCAGGAGGAGGGCAGCACAGCCCTGGAAAAGATTGCTCAGGGATGCTGATTCTCTACCTCTGACAAGTTTCAAAGCTTGATAGACAAATCGGTGGCTGACCTGCTTTCACTTCAGCAATAGACCTGCTGTGAGTAGGAGGTTGGACTAGAGATCTCCAGGAAAAGTTCTAGCCAGCAATTCTGTGATTCCATAATTCACTGGATAAACTTCAGGAGCCACGTAGAAGTAGTGCTGATGAGAAACAATATACTACACCTAGATACTATTTTCTCAGACAACACACAGGCAAAAAAAGACAACTTGACAATGAATGAAAAAGAAGTATGGTAATGCTTAAATGCACAAAGTACATTTCTTCAAACTTCTAAGTTGTAACAGCTTTGAGAAAGAGCATCAAATTTATAACTAGACGAAGCACAGAGACTGTAACCAGAAGAAGATGAAAGGACCTTTGTTCTCTCTGGTACAGCCTTAAGTGCTGTGCTTTCAGTGTTTCCCAGTGCTGCAGAGAAACAGTCTGATTTCTCATCAACAGTTTCATTAGCCCTTGGGGTAAAATCTTTCTAAATCAGGATGAACCTTACCCTTATAATGGTCAGTTGTAAGGAACAGTTCAGTTCATTATGGGAGCAAATAGCTGGAAGTACAATAGCTTTCCTTCCAACCACCAGCACATGTCACTGTCCAAAAGGAGAGCACCTGTAAGACACATGGGTGGAAGGCTTTTACTGACCATTGTTCTGTGATCAGTTGGGTGTCTATGAGAGAGAAACAAAAAGATCAAAGGAAGAGACAGATGGTGGCAAGGAAAAAGACAACACAGACATAACAAGGGCCAGGAATGTGTCTTCAAGAAAAGCTAAGAGAAAAGGGCAAAAGAGCTTTTACACTAAGTGTTTAATGGAAAATAGACTTGAGCTGTAAACAGAGGCCATGCAACTTCTGCAATTCTTGCTGTGTGAAAAAAGAGGGCTTTGTACTTTCTTTGCAATTCAATGGGATTGCATCAGAGAAACCTCATTTAAGAAAGCATAAATTTCTCTCCCTAGCTGGAACCCCCTGACACAGGGGCTTTACTTCAGCTTTTGCCCAGCTCACATAAGTTTACACTCAGTCACCTCAGAAAGTGATAGTGTTGCTGTATTTATCCCCAAAACAGCACACTCAGCTCAGCAGTCAGTCAGTTATGTTTCTAACATTCAGTAACACTGAAAGAGCTGCAATTCAGGAAGGCTTCAGACAATCTAGTGAAGTGGTCAGGTAATGGAGCAGGAGTCAATAGCACAGGGCAGAGTGTTTGTGGGTATGTTTTTCAGTGGCTTCTTTCTCATCTTGTACTTGCTTTGTTTTTTGTCAGAGTAGGTCCTGAGAAAACGTCGGCACTGTCAGACCTGAAAAAGGACTGAGACCATTTGCTGTAATACTGACAATCTGACTTTCTGAAATGCAAGTGAAAAAGGTGCTTCTTCCTACTTAGGACGTTGACTAAACTGGGGAAGATGTCTATCTCCTCATTTATACTGCTCTTAATCTACTAAATGTTCACAGAATACAGTTAGCAAGATGAAAATTTGGAGTAATTTGTAGATGGCAAGACATGGAATCATAGAATCATGGAATTGTTAAGGTTGGAAAAAATCTTTGAGATCATCGAGTCCAACTGTCAACCTAGAACCACCACCGGGTTCCCCATTAAACTATATCCTCAAGTGCCATACCTACACTTTATTTCAATGCCTCCAGGAGTATTGACTCCACCACCTCCCTGGATAGCATGTTCCAATGCTTGATGATCCTTTCAGTGAAGAATTTTTTCCTAATGTCCAATCTAAATCTCCTCTGGCACAACTTGAGGCCATTTTCTCTCATCCTACCACTTGTTACCTGGGACAAGAGATCAACCTCACCTGGCGACAACCTCCTCTCAGGTGGTTGTAAACAGCAATAAGGTCCCCCCTGAGCCTCCTTTTCTCCAGGCTAAACAACTCCAGCTCCTTCAGCCACTCCTCATAAGACTTGTGCTTCAGACCATTCACCGGCTTTGTCACCCTTCTCTAGACTCATTCCAGTGCCCCAGTGTCTTTCCTGAAGGACCCGAATATGCTGAGGTGCAACTGCCTTGATCCTGTTGGCCATACTATTTCTGGTATCATTGCCCTTCTTGGCCACCTGGGCACACTGCTGGCTCGTGTTCAGCCAGCTGTCAACCAACACTCCCAGGCTGTTTTTCACTGGGCAGATTTGCAGCCGCTCCCCCAAGACTGTAGTGCTGCTTGGGGTGTTGCGACCCATGTGCAGGACTCCACAAATCCTATATGCAGACATGGCTCCATGCTGCACAGAAAAGATGGCATGCCATCAGCCTTAAGCAGCCTTTTCTCCTTTTTGTTTTCCTCTTGCAGTTCAACACAATTTACACTTGCCTTATTTTCTGGGCAACGTTCAAAACCTGCTCGGAAGACAATATCCCTCATTGCCATAACAGAGAGTTTTGCAGTGAACTTCCTGTTCAGTACAGTATCACTTTGAAATGAGAGGGCTTGGCAGTATCCCTTCATGCTGAAAGCTGGTGGGTCCCAGAAAGATTAAGGCCAAACATAACTATTTGGACAGGATTTTAAATTCCCTCAACCAGATTCTTTTGAATACTATTTCATGTTCAAAGCACAGCTTCCCCTGACTTCAGTTGCAGCTGAGAAAGTTCAGCACGCCTACAAGTCCTGCACTAAGAATAAAAGCAATGTAAAATTATTGACAGCTTCTGAAAAGATTGGCTCGAGTGGCTCAGCTACCACCACATGGATGCTGTTTGACAGAAAAAGGGACAGTATCCAGCTCTCCAGGGTAGAACATCACCCCCTTGCCATATGCTCTCTTACAAATTCTGTCTTATTCTCTATACTTCTTCCCATTTCTGGGACCAATGAAGTGGGAACAGTTCTTATCGTGTCTTTTTCCATGATCAATTCCTGGAACTTTCTGTCCTCATTATAGAATGAACTTTGTCATGAAAGACAACCTGCATAAACACAAGTACAAAAGTTTTCATCCTTGGTAATATTTTCATCAATTGGCATGTATTTTGCTTGTTTTTCAAGAAGAGGAACAAATTTCCATGTTTGACATTGTGCTGCCATTAACAAGGTAAACTACCAGAAGGTAGTTTAAAATGCACTGCACAGATCTCTGCTGCTCAGCTAATGGCATGGCAGAAAATAGTGATAGGTGTCAGAGACCACTGCCAGGGAACTGGAACACACACCTTGACTGCCTGACTCGTTTCCCCACCAGCCTCTTCTTAATTCTCTCAGCCTTGTTAGGACCTTGTCTTTTCCTTTAGCCAGTCCCATTTCTTCTCATCTAGATATAGAACTCTTTGCAGACCTATAGCTACTCAGCCAGTCATACATAGTTTTTCCCCTCAAGTTCTGTTGTGAACTTTGATTTGAAACTCATCACTATTCCTTTAGAAAATCTTTAGTCAAAAAAAGAATATTTTTTCCCAATTGCTTCATTCTTAGCAGCATCTAATAACTTTACAGAAATTTTCCAGGAGAAATCAGTCTAAAGCAGATGTTACCTTTGAAATGGTAAATGTTTCACAAAATTATATGTGACTGAAAAACAGGAGACATGGTTCAGGAGACAAGAGTAACTCTATCTCCAGTATGAATAGAAGTTAGTTTTATAAAACCTGGCATTATATCTCAAATTGTTTAAACACTGTGTACTGATGATCGTTATACTAATATGTAGTATAAAAAAAAAATCCCGAAACAAAACAAAAAACAAACAAACAAACAAAAAACAAAAACCAAAAACCAACAAAAACCAAAGAATGCCCCCCAAATCCCCAAAACTAAAAACCCACAAAACAACACAAGATAAAGCAATAGAGACTGTATTAGAACTCTTATCTGAGGATATTAATAGTTGGGCCTTAACAGTGGAATATCAGTTGTCTGTAAATAACATTTGCTGCTTTACCTCCTGCCATACAGCCCAAATAGATGAGATGAACTTGCAAAAAAAAAAAAGGCAGCTCTGCAGACACCTCTAGTTCAGACACCTTATGAAAAACAATAATTTCACTTCCCTGAGCCACAAAGAAAGAGAGAAAGGAACAGCAGTGACTGTTGTTTCAATGATCTCATCATCAAAGATGGTTAATTGATCCCCAGCACTTGCAGGGGTTTCTGCCCCTCTCCTGTCCAAAAGTTGCAAGCAATGAGAGCAGCCAGGTTCTGCATGTTACAGACCGTGTAGGTTCATGCACTGCTCAGAATGGTCATGCTTGGGAGAATTTGCCCTGCAAAGGGGATGCAGGGTATGTGATGAGTGCAACTTAAAATACCAGCCCATCGTTCCTAACTGCTAAGTGTTATGGTCAGTCTTTACCTGGGAATGTTATGTAAAATGTTGTTGACTTTAGGTGAAGTGGAAGGTGTCCTTGCTGTTTGCCTGCAGGTAAGGCTTTCACTTGCAACAGGCACTCAGGGTCTGACATTGCATGGCCGCATTTCTTGCTGTAGACACCATTCCCCTCCCTTTGCCCACAGCCCGCTGTTTTTATTTTGCTTTTGTTTCTTTTCCTTCAGGCTGAGACGAAGCTGGGTAAGAGATATTTGTTTTGGGAAAAGAAGAAAGAAGACTCCTCTGGAATTCTTGAAAAATGCAATGCAGGTCTCAACAAAGAGTCGCTTAAAGAAAGCTAAAGAGCTCTATAGAGGTACTTTTTCTTTTTTTTTTTTCCTCAGAAAACAAAGTCAATGGAAACAGCTGGAGACTATAACTTGGAAAACTGAGAAAGTAAGATGAATAAAACTTCCTGTTTTCCTCTCCTGTCCCAACCTGCAGGGGACAAAGTTGGGGGGCAACCTCTTCAACCCCTTTTCAAAACAGATGTTAGATTCCCAAGGGCTTCAGGTTTGGACTACTTTTTTTAAACAAAAATATCAATTATTCTTTTGTACAGTGCTCAAGGGTCTTTAGCTCAGTTACAGTCTGTCACACATAAGTAAATGTGGCAGATCCACTACTCAACTTTGATTAGCAGAAAGAATTGGTGTTAATAAGCCTTAATCATTAAGGATTATATATACCATTGTTTTCAACTCTATGCCTCTAGCTTTCCTAGATTAGTATCTGGTAATTAAGTATTGTTATCATACTCACCAATGCCACAATTCATTGAATGTGAATATGCAGTCATGAAACCTGCAGGTGACAGAACTTAATTCTGCACCATTTCTACAACTCTTTTCAGTTATCCCTTTGGGCACACAAGTTGGGACACTTCAAGGCTCATAAAGATAAGGAAGTATTGATGTGTCTCAGATCAAGCTCTCAAAATCTAGGTTTTATTATTTGTGGTTTTATATGGGCTTAAACACAGATGCACCACAGCACAGAGCTGAGGTGGAATAAAGTTGTCTTAGCTGCTCTCTCAGGACATTCCACGGCTATAAGAACAGTGAAAACATAGGTAAACTCCTAAAACAACTACATGGAAATCCATAAAAATGAGTAGAACCAGAATATCTCAATTCTATTCCTAGCAATGCTATTAACCTCTGACATCCTGGCCAAGTGACTCAGCTCCTCCACATTCCCACTTCCCGCAGCTGAGAGGGGGAAATAATGACCCTTGGGCAGGACACTTCACGATTTCTTCCCTAAAGCTTTAGTTGTGTCATGAACACAGAGTGAGGACCTACAGTCAGCAGGAAAACAATGACAACTATTTCTCTTAGTGCAAAGATTTCAAATGTTCAGCTCCTACTGCAGGAATCTGTAACAATTTTATAAGATAGATCCATTGTAATATTATGGTTTAATCACTGAATTTAGTAATTTTATTTTTGACAGTTTAGTTTTATTAATTTCCACTGATAGAGTGGATGGTTCAGGTCTTCTAACACACTCTGTGATTAGATTTTTAATTGTTTTATTTTATTTTTCTTTATATCAGCACTACCTCTATTTCTGTAACTCTGTTATTGTTATTCTTACTTCAACAATTAGTGTGTTTATTATGCATCATCCCAGCACTACTTTTCAGTTGTAAGGCCAGGCATGTGTTCAGAATAAAAACCACCTATGAAGGATGAATTTTGAAACAGAATTAAATTATACTTATCATCATGTAGAAACTGTGCCCAGATACAATACTTCAGTGTAGTTGTGTGCAATCTCACATTGCTAGGCTCTTCATTACCTCCCCAAGGAAACATCTGGAGCTCAAAAAGTATGCTGTTTATACTTTTTAGTGTACAAGACATTTGTTTAAATGACATCTAAAATTTTAAACAAGCTCTTAAATCCCACATGTGTGTACAAGCTCCTTAAACTGCAACACATGCAAAAGAAATCTAGAAATTTCTGTCAATGCAGTGACTGGGGTCGCAACCACAACAACCAAGCACATCTAGATGTTGAGCATCTATGACAGAGCAAAAGCATCTGCAATCTGCAGTGGGAAAGAGGCAAAATCAGTACAAGCCGAGGAACCATTCCCTATGTTTTGTCAGTATCCACTGAATAAGTGCTGATTTTCGTTTTCATTGTCAGGAATGTCTTCTAGTTTAACTCTGAAGATCAGAATCCTCATGCATACATATATCTGAAACTCTGTGTTTGTTATTTGGGCCACTGAGTCATAAAATGTTTTACCTGAGGCCCAAAGGTAGGCACGTTCCATTGGGGTCAGGAAGCCTTGTTGGCATCAATGATCATTCCACTTCCCTGCAAACACAGGGATCTCACAGTTCTCCAGTTGAGGACTTGGCTCAGAGTCACTCTTCTCTCTTAACCAAAAGGTTTCAGGGCTGTAAAGGACCCCTGCCCTTCCTTTTCTGTTCTGTCTTGTTGCACTCACCCTTTGTGCATTAGCAAACAAGCACCGGATTACAAATGCCCTAAAGTATTTCTGTACCTTCGGGCTTCATTTGACACAAGCATGAGCCAAAGCAGAGCGCGGGACACAGCAGAGATGTAGGTCCATCTCTACCCCAAAGCACTACACAGAGCAAACTGTGCATTTTTACAATTCAGTATGCAGCTGGAGCCATGCTGGAGCTCCTCCCCAGACACATCAGGGCTGCCAGGGTACTCCCAGCCATACTCAGTGCGTTACTGAGTTATTCCTGCTGCTCTCAGGACCTTCAGGATACTTGAAGCTTTGCAATGGTAGGGTGGCTGGCTGCTTGAATTGTTCTTTCTGCATTTAATTTTTATGTGACATTTTGGGCTGGGGCCAATAGTATCATTGGAACCAGCTGGAGATTTCACATAAAAATTAAATTAGGATATTATGCAAGTACCATGCAGGCTAGGTGCACTTGCCCAATGGTGCTTTTCCACTATCCTTGAAACAAAAGATGACAACACAGCACTCACATCAGAAAGTAAAGTAAACATTTCTAACAGCGCAGCAAAATGTTGCTTCCAACAAACAGAATTGGGTATTTTATCTCCTTGTACAGTGCCCTGACTGCCTAATCAGTTGCACCGAGCACAGAGCTGTTTGCAGCATTCCCCCAAACAGGCATCAGTTCTGTCACCTACCTTGTCAGTAAGAAATCTTTCCTGAGACAACATTAGTATGGGACACTGACAGGCTCTCCTCTACTCACAGCAGGAGCTGTAGCCTGGGACTGCACTAAAAGGCACATGTGTGACGTGTCTGCTGGCTGGGCTGTGCTTCCTTAAAAATAGGCTGGATTTTGCTCTAAGTCCATTATCTGACTTTGAGGAAGAAAGTTGAATGGTTTATCATCTAGTGCCATTCTAGGAATATAACAAACGTCTCATTAGGAACCTGCATTCCAGGGTAAATAAAATTTGCAGAATTCTCATTTGTGTGGCTGTATGCTTATTTCCCCAAAATCAACCATGGGGGGATTTGTTTTGGGAGGGGTTCACTTTCAGGTGACACAAACCAGGGTCAGCTTATGAGAGAGAGCTATAAACAAGTAAAAGGTTTTCAATTATTTCCTCAAACAAAAAAGGCACCAGATATGACCTTATTTCCCTCTGGAAGGGTATACATTTATGAGCCTAAAGAGCAAATGCAACTATCTGAGAAAATTATTGAAATTAACCAGAAATATTCTCATCTGTCCTTCACAAACTGATCAAAATGGAAAGATGTTTATCAAATTCAATGGGCTTCGATATAGACCTGTACATTTTTTCTAGATAGTAATGTAAATTTGTATAATTGAACAAAGTTCTTACATTGTTTCAGAACAGAATTTTCTGCAAAACTTGAGAGACAGCTGGAGAACAAAATAGTGTATGGCAGAGAAAACACCCAAACTGATGCTGTTTCAGCTTGGCTAAGATTCTTCAGCCAGTGATTAAGGAACACTACAAGTGATTTGCCAAGGAGACTTGAGGGAGGGAAGGAATTTGGATAAATTGAAGTGCTATTTGGGCACAGAAAATTAGACTGACAAAATCCAAGTTCAAAATGTGATATGAACAGGAACAGTTAAAAATAATCTGCCAAATTATCCTTCAAAGAAAATACAAATCATAAATTAACATTGATAGAATAAAATACCTAATAATGACAGTGACTTTGAGGTTAAAAGCATCCTAATAAATGGTATGAGGAGGAAGAACAGAGGGATATTTTAAAATCTGTTCTCAGTCTGTGCAGGGAGGATTTATTTCCCCCGTAAGGACATGACAAAGGTACAAATACACTCACAGATTTATGTTCCCTAATCTCCTAATCAAGAAAATACTGAGAGCATAATAATCAGGAATATCAAAGCATAGATATAGCTGGTTTCAGCTGCATGCATAGGTGATGAAAATACAGGGATCGCCCACAGAGCAGCTGTTACATCAGCAATGCACAAAAGTGAGTTCAGGATACACAGGAATTGAGCCACAAAGCAAAACTCACTGTGCTATAAATGCTTTCAGCATGTTAATCAAACTGATTACAGCTGTTTTAAGCCACATGAAAGGAGAGCTCAAAAATGAGGAAACTAATGAAGGTCAGAACTGAGAAAAACAATAGATTTGAACAGTCCATGAAGAATCAGTAATAGACATCACGCTCACATTCAAGAAGTGAGGGCAGAAATAGGGTATGTGTGCACCATTGATCTCAGTCCCTCTGGAATTATCTGCAGTTCTGATATTCTCCATGGAAAGTCCACAATACACAGTCACATCTCAGGTTTGAAACAATTTTTCTGTTTCCAAAATCTGTAACCATTTCTGATTTATTACAGTGGTCAGGGTACAGGGCAAGGTGGCTGCTCATGACCAGAAAATCATAAGCCACAACCTTACCGTGGGGCTGGAGTTTGGGTGCTCTCATTCCCACTGTCCCAGTGCTGCAGATTCACACACAGGGGTGGGGTGGCCTCCCCAGCACCAAGGGGTGTCCCACCTGCCTTGGGACTGCCGTCAGCAACAAGTCAATAGCACCTCTGAGGAATAGCAATATGCTCTTCCAGAGGACCTGGACAGTATCTCAGGAGAATAGGGTTCTCCAGAACATCCAAAAGGTGGTTTGATCACGTGAGAAAATAGGACACCTCTGAAAAAAGTGCTTGGTGCCTGCTGACAGAAAGGATAAAGGTTATGGATAAAAGCTATAAGCTTCCAGAGTCTCCAAAAATAATTATAAACCAGAGCCAGCTCCAGCCTTAGAATCAAATACCAGATAAGAAGGCTGCAGGGGCTTCAAAATGGAGTTTGACTCATTTTAAAGGATTCAGGTTCTGGGTGGAGACGTTTGATCACCACAGACAGCCTCGGTTTGTTCTGTTTTGATTGACACATTCACAAACTTTGCAATACCAGTCTTAAGGAAGAAGTTGAATTAAGCAGGATTAGTGCAGTCAATAAAACATGGTGATCTCTGTAATGTATTCCGGACCTTTTAGCCAAACCAAGGCAGAGTAACTGCTTGCAGCTATAACTGGAGATGGATATATGCTACTGAATTTGTATTAAACTGACACTTTGCCTAAAGGAAAGTCTAGATCCTGGTAAAAACAAACAAACAAATAAAAAACCAACAAAACAAAACCCAAATAAAAAAAGAACAACAAAAACCAAAACACCAAACCAAAAACACTAAAGAAAAGCAACAACAACAACAACACCTGAGCAAAGCATTAAATGTGAAAGAATGGTCCTTTTTTGACATGTGGATCTGACTCTTGTTGCCTTTCCTGCTAGGCATCATTTAGCTTAACATTTGGAGCTCACCCATGCAAAAAAGTTCTGCTTATATCCCTATTCACCTCCATCTGCCAGCAAATAAATCCCACTCGGCTATTTGTTGAGCCAGCAGAAATATGGCAGGGCTAGTGGTTTTATTGTTGAAAGAGCTCTGATTGTGTCTCCCCATCCAGGCTCTGGTTTGTTTGAATACAATAGGATTTATTTGGAAAGGAAGTATCCATTTCATGCCGATAGACCAGAATTCAAAGGCAAGATCTGGCAGACAGAGTTAATGATAAAAGTACTAACCACCGAATTTAGCAACAATTTCATTCACGTACCCCTCTGACCTGCCATGTACATTTTCCCCTGAATTGTTTTGAGCAAGAGACTTGCACATCTCCATAGTGGTGGTTTATAGTGGCACAGTTTTTTACAGGTAGTTTTACTTACATAGTTTGACACATTTTAAATGTATGGAATAGACTCAGTTGTATAAAATTCACAGTTTAATAATTCAAGTTTTATGCATTAGTAATTTTGGTAAGATAAGGCATGAAAAAAGGGGGCCAATTCCATGCCCAAAAGATACACAATTCAAAATGAAATTATGAATTTTAATTTCATCATGTTCATTTGCAGTTGTCTAATCAACAGCTATTATTTTATCAATGAATTTTTTTCAAAATTAATATGATAATGAAAAAGTTGTAGTAACCTAAGGCTTAAAACCCAAATAAATGTAGTAAATTTAGATTAACACACCAATTCTTTAAACCTGAAATAAGAATCCACACCTCTAGATTCAGGCCAGTCCTAGTGTTGCATATGAGTGTTGCATATCAATACAATGATGACTGTAAGTCTAACAATGACCGAACAGAAGAGTGATATTATGCTGTTCTAATTTACCTTAAAGCAAGCCTGAAATAAGTGCAGCTACTCCCTGATTACATGAGAATCAGGAGGCAGAACCATACTGCAATTCTGTGTCTTTCTAATTTACAAGAAGAAAGTGTCCTCTTTCACTTTCTGTGAAAGAAAACAATTTTTTTCCTTTTTGTCAGAAGTCCCCCAAATACACTTTTAAGACATGATTTATGGTACAAGGCAGTTTCCCCCTGCTCTGCTATTAGTTTATATTCCAGTGATAGAAACTGTTCAGTAAGCAAGAAGAATTTGACTGGGATTCTGTTCATCATATGAAATAACCTCTGAAATGCTAGTATATATTATGACCATTATGACACAAAATTTTTAAGGCTTTTCTTTTTAGTAGATTCCTAAAATGACCATTGGGTTTGATGACTAATTTGTGTTTTCATTCCAATAGGACCCATGCTGTTCGCAGGTGTTCTTTGACTTAAAACAATCATTAAGGAACTGTTTCCCCTCTTTCTTAATGTCCCTCAGTAAGAAGTATTTTACAGAGGGAAACCCTGCTACCAGCTATATCGTGCATTCAAAACCCAGAGAGAACCAAGTTCAAACAAGGAGAATGAACCTTTCCAATGAGAAATCTAATCATTCTGCAGGATGCAGTCCTGCCACCCAGTCAAGTAATCCTGGCCCCACAACTGCTT
The DNA here is from genome assembly GCA_013400415.1 of Scytalopus superciliaris. Lineage (NCBI taxonomy): Eukaryota > Metazoa > Chordata > Aves > Passeriformes > Rhinocryptidae > Scytalopus > Scytalopus superciliaris. Next base: position 117,748 of record VXBX01001787.1, on the reverse strand, counting down.
CTTAATTCTGTACAAGAAAAAAGTACCGAAAAAAACCCACCAAAACACAAACCAACACAAAAATCCTCCAGAAAAGTTGTGTTTTTCCCATGATTTGTTCCACTATTGTTCAAGGCCTTCTCCAGCTGGGAGGTAGCTGGCTGTAATGTTTTGAACTCAGCGGGAGTGAGACATGATACACTTTCTCAGAAAAGCACCATCAATCATTTCATTCAAACAGATATTTTTAGATAATGAAACACAGAAACTTACACTTTCTGAGATTAAATATTCACCATACGTGGTAAATGGTGGTGCACTTTTTGCTACTATACTAAGCATTTAAAATGTTTTTGATTTGAACATATCAAGCCCAGCATTTATGAAATATAAAGACTTGGTAACACTGACAGAAGAAGAAAGTAAACAAACTATGTTTCAAGATAACATTGGTAACTAGTAAAAGTGAGTTGTTTGAAAGTCCAAATCTGGAGTCCAGAAAGCTGGCATCCAGTTGAGCTGGCATCCAACTCAAATGTAATTCTAAACTATCAGTACTTATTATAAGAAATTTCAAGTCCTAGAGCAAAAAGGATTTTATATTGGCTTTGACCTTAAAAGTTTTGGTGTCCCTCATTTAAACTAGAAAACCTCATACTTGAAAATTACCAGTATTTAACTTAGCTATATTTCTATTTGTTTAATGAATGCAAAGATTCTGCTATGCTCTGTGGAATTATAAGTGGACATTTCTGTTCCAAGAAGTTTACACTAAGAAGACAGCACAGAAAACATTGTACACAAAACAAAGTGCTGGGGATAGGCTACTTTCTTTTCATTCCAGGTCATTCTTATTTTTTCAGCCTAGTTTCCTGAGGAATCCTGTTCTGTTTGCTTGTCTGTCTGTTTCTAAGGTGACCCTTTCTCCTCATCTCATACCACTAGATTTGACCTTGTTAGCCAATACAAGAATGATGCTATTGGTAGCTGGTGAGAGGTGGAAGCCACCCATAGGGTGAAATCACTCTCTAACAGAGTTAAAAATGAATGCCCTAAGGATGACCCCCCAACATAACCTAGAGTATCCCTAAAAGAATATTATTACAACCAGTCTAACTTCTACATCTTTAGTCAGGGTTTATATTTTATAAAATGCCAGAGAATCGTTCTTACAAATCGCCAGATAAACCAGCTCTTCAAATTTCTCACCCATATGGATTTTCTGGTGTTCAAAAAGTCAGATAGAAGCTTTTTACTGAAATGTGTTGCAGTAATCATCAAGTCATGATCCATAGGAGTTCACTGATGCATATTCCTGCTACAGACTTAGCATAATCCCACTGAAATCATGATCAGCGAGGAAATTCAAATCCATTAGAAGTCAGACTCAGATTAAGTGTATGCCCAAATGACGCACTTCTTGTAATTAATGAATTATTAGGAAGAATTAAGGAAGAAATATATGCTGGGAATAATATGCTGCAAAAGAGGGATGGGCATCCCAGCACAGAAGGCATTTTGAGAAGATCTGGGGCAGTGTTTGGGCAGAGCAAAGGATCACATGTGGGGGAGAGCAAAAGCAGTTCTGGGTGAAGAGATAGAGTCCAAAACGGAGGTGAGAGGTGTCCCAGAGTCCATGGGTGAACAATACTGAACTTGATGATGTGGGTAGGTCCTTCACATAGTCTGCAGTTCTTCATGAACTGCTCCAGTGTGGGTCCTTCGGGAAGAGACTGCTCCAGCATGGGTCCTTCATGGGGCCACAAGTCATGCCAGCAAAGCTGATCCAGCTTGGGCTTCCTAAAGAGTCACAGCCTGCACAGGGCATCCACCTTCTTAAGTGCAGAGGTACTCCAGGGGCTTCAGATGTATCTCTGCTCCACCATGGATCAACATGGACTGCAGGGGTACAGCCTGCCTCACCATGGTCTGCTCCGCGGTCTGCAGGGGAATCTCTGCTCCGGCACCTGGAGCACCTCCTCATCCTCCTTCTTCACTGACCTTGGTGTCTGCAGAGTTGTTTCTCTCACTGCAATTGCTTCTGCACAATAATTTTTCCCCCTTTCTTAAGCATGTTATCCAAGAGGCTTTACCACTGTCAGGCTGCACTTGTATAGCAGATTCTTTCCTCCTTTTTATCTAAGGCAAGCTACCATGGTGAATTATTTCTCAGGAGACACCAAGAAGCTTTAAAGCATCAGATTCTCTAAATGTCAGAAGACAGGAACCATCTGCATATTTCCATTATGCAGTCATTCTTGCAATGCCCCACCACATACATGGGTAAAATTAACTGCATGGAAAGGTGGTGTCCTCTAAAATAATACCATGTGTGATTCAGCAGTTCTTAAATACTTCATAAAACAAATGCTAGTGATTCAGTGGCTCTATAGCAAATAGGCTGTGCCTAGAGTGAGAATTCAGCAAGGCCAGAAAGATTACTTGGTGAATAGGACTTAGGACTTGATGCAGTGAATAATGGCTGACGAGCTGATAGTGAAAATCCAGTATTTTCTTTTAAATTCAGCTTCTCGATAACTATGTATACTGGAACATCTAGATTTTTGTCTGTTTCCCTCTTCTTTCAGTGGGGAATAGAGCAGCAATTGGTGTGATTCATTTCTCCCAAACTGACTCATTCAATCTACAACTTCTTTTTTAAAGAGCTCCCATTCCCCAGCCAAAAAAATAAATAAAATAGAGAGAAAAAAATTAGCTTATATATAAAATTAGAGTTTTGCACCCTCACTGGTGTTATTTAAATTAACAGACTTTTTCCAAGTCCTAATGTTACAGAATAGGAGCTTTAAACACTTTGCAGTATCCATTGAAGTGAGGACATTCTGGTTTGTAACCAAGGGAATACTGCTCCTCTCTGTCAAGGAGTAAACCTTCATTTTGTGAGAGTCATATGCCTAGGAAATTTGCAACAGAAATAGCATAGAAAGCTGCAGTTGTTTGTGGGAAGACACTAAACAGATGTCTAAACTAGCACCAAAGGCATGATAGGGAGACAAATGAAGAAAACACAGAATATGAGATGTGAACCACCATAGGCCTGTTTTCTGACAATGTATCACGTATCCTTGCTGGTTTTACAAAGCCACGAGTATGATATTCTGCTATTACCTTCATTGATTTGTACTGCATCACCTTTCCTGATGCAAGAATTTCAAATCTGTCAGCCAACATACATGTTTTTTCAAAATGTATTGGAAAAAAAAACAGGCAAAAAAGTTCCCTTCCAGTTTTTAGGGGTTTTTGTTGCTTTGGGGGAGGGGTTGGGGCGGGGTGGTTGTTGGTTTTTTTTAGACTATGCCCTGCCCTTTTCATCAGTATTGCCCTGCAAAAGTGCATGTCAGAGCTTCTAAGTCAACACAGGCCAAGTGTAAAAAGTGTGACTAAAGCTGTTCTCAGAGGGGAGCTGCAGACCAGATGTGCATCAGACCCTCTTGCCAAAACCCACCCCATTGCAGAGGCACTGACTGTTGTTTCACACTGGTGCACTTCCTTGCTTGTTGTTTCAGAAGAGCAATGCCACTCTACCTCTTCTAAAATAAAGTATCGGTTATGTTAACATTTTAAAGGAAAAAGCAAAGAAATTTGTTGCAGCCTTTGGCATGGAGTCCAATGCAATGAGTGATGTTTTACTGCCAACAAAGGCTAGTGCAGACAGTTTGGGATGTATTTAAGGAATAATGGATATTTGAGATTCTTGTTCTCAGCTCACGCTCTTTTTGTAATAAGGTGTCACATCCCTCCCCTTCTCACATAGATTTTTCTCATTAAAATTACTTGATTTTTGCTGATCAGAAAAAAACCACAGATCTGCTCCTACACAGAGAGGAACACTGCTGGATTACAGTAGCACAAGAGTAGAGAATGGCAAAAAAAGCAGTAGTGACTGCCATTGTGCATATGACACATGTTGATAAGGCTGTGGCATCCACCATGAAAAATAAAACAGAAACTGAAGGAAGTTTTACAGTCAGTGGTTTGGCAATTGTAACGGAGAAACAATGAACAAATCCATGGGAGGGGGGAAGTCTGTGGTGGTCCTCAATCTGTTTATAATATAGAATACTTGTTGGGTCTTATTTATAGCGTGCACCAGAGACGTCCTATTGCCTTGCATAATTGTGCTGGCGAAAACTGCCAGTGTAGATGCTGTTTTATCACAGTACCAGTGCTCAGGCAAGCATGGCATCCCACCAAAAACTCTGAGAAGGCATTCCAGGTTTATTACTGTGCCCATATGAACTGCTTTAGCCACATGCTACTGAAGCAATGCAGTGTAAAGGCATCTGAAAGCCTTGTTTCACTCAGGGTTACGGGAAATGAAGCATGCAGGTACAGGGGGACAAATGGGGTTTAGGACTTTCATGTGCATGTGAGACACATAGTGAAGTACTCATGTGAACACTTGGGCACTGCCTCCATCTTGAAATTATACAGGTGATCATGAGTAGGTAATTCAGATAAAAAAAGGAAAAAGATTAAAATTTAAACCAAATGTTTTTGATCAGCCTTTTTTTCAGTAGTTTCTGACAGTGATTCAAAGGCTGAAATCTCCTTCCATTAAAAAAAGTTATCCTGAAAAGGCCAAACCTCTCATTCTTCATCTTCTGAACATTATTTTCCTTGCAAATATTCTGGATCAAGTAAAAGTCTCTTTTTTCTCTGTAGTCCCTTCAGACCTAATAACTGAGGAGTTAGGGTCCACCCATGTGGGATCCTAACTCAATGAACAGCGGATTTGCCACAACATAAATATAACACTGTATGGAGTGCAAACGACCTATTACCACCGCTTTCATCATTAACCCTTTTGCATATCCCTGCTCCTCATTTTAGGTGAACAGTCACACTATAATTTACAAACACTTTCAAAGACAACAAACTTCAAATTAAAACTGAAATCTAAGTCATTATTATGACTGTTTCAGCTATAACAAAAAACGTCTGTAATACAAAGTCTAGTTCTTACGGTCAGGAGAGACATAGAGTCATAGAATCCTTAAAGTCGAAAAAGACCGCCAAGATCAAGTCCAGCCTTTGACCAAATACCATCATGCCCATATCACTATGTGCCACATCTGCTCATTTTTTGAACAGTTTCAGCAATGGTGACTCCACCACCTCCCTGGGGAGTGTGTTCCAATACTTAACCACTTTTTCAGGGAAGAACTTTTTCCTAATATCCAACTTGAACCTCTGCTAGTGCAACTTAAGGTTGTTTCCCCCTGTCCTATAGCTAGTTGCCTGTGAGAAGAGGCCAATGTCCACTTTGCTACAACCTCCTTTCAGGTAGTTGTAGATCCATGGACATCCCTAAAGGAAATGGACACAGCTACTCAATTCCTACTTCTTTTGTTTCTAATCACCTCATTTTTTTTTTTTTTAAAGAAATTACAGAAATTAATATGCAGTATAAATGTAAAGACTTTTGTACTTGATTTTAGAATTGGTTTCTTTTTCTCTGTTTCCATTTAATACAATATTGGGTCTATTTAAGTATGTTTCATTCATTAATTTCCCTTCATTACACAGAAAACTGGCAATGTCTTGGCCAAGAAAACAGTGTTCATAAAAGGGATTGTTGCTTCACCCAAGACCAAGGGGCTGTAAAAGGCTGATTGCTATATGGTATCTGGTTATACTTAAGGTAATGGTACATCCCCATGGTATAGCCCAGAAGGCAAGCCTAGAAATACAGAATAAGTTATAAAGAAAGGAATTGGACACATAGCTATGTCCAGGGGATCTAGATGATCCCACAGCCTAAAATGTAACTGAGGTTTTCTAAAAGTAAATACATAGTAAATCCATATAAATCTACAAACAAAAGCTTTGCAACCTCTCCCACCCCATACACAGAGCTGCATATTACACCAACAGTTGATCTGATCCTAGGTTGCTATTCACCTATAAACCATAACCTTGAACCAGCTGATGAAACTGAGAAACTGAGCAGTGTAGATATGAGATCTGTGAGAGAACATCTGGTTAACACCAGCATTCTTTTAAAAAGCAAACATATTTTCACAGATTTTCACAGTCAGCCCAGAAAATTGGGTGTGGGCAGAGAACTTGTTCTTGCAGTGAGCAACGCCATGAAAATAAAGTACCAAGGACACCCTGAAGATTGCAGTCACACTTTTAACACTGTTTCTATGGTAATTAATCATCCTGGATAGGAAGAGACTGCAGTAATATTTTCCTTTTCCAGTCTTCCTTTGGGTATTACAAAGTGTCCATATGTAATATCTCCCCTTCAGCTTCATACTAAACCAAATTCAGAGAGAGAGACAAGGAGAGTTCAGATCTTCATCCCTCCAAGCCCAACTCTCAGCAGCTGGATGATCACTGACCTGAATGCTCACTGATCTCCTCTGCGCTCTCACACCCCTCATGCTCTGATCCAAAAAAACAAGCCACAAGATGTGCTGAGCTTTGTTCTCAGTTGCTCCTGATGCCAGGAAAGCACACTGGCTCTAAGAGGAGCAGGACTGAAGGACTGATCTTACACAGACAAGAAAACCAAAGCCTGTCTGCTTCCATTGCTTTGTACGTTGGGTAAAATGCATGCAATCCTCACCTCACTAGCATCTCTGGGAGCTAGTCACAGTCACAGAAATTTTGGGAATCAAAGGGTGATAAATTCACATTTCAGATGAATCATTCATTAGGAAAAAGGAGCTAAAACAGTCCAAAACAATAGAGACCTCTCAATGGAGTAAAGCAAGTGATTTGAACCAGAACACTCTTTTCATTGTCTTTCCCAAAGACATTTCCTCTCTTTATCTAACACTTGTTAGCTTTGGATACCTGAACTAATTCAAGTCAAGGGCATAACGTAGACAAATGCCTTATCTTGGCTGCAATTGTTTTTGAACACTAGTGAGACATTTTATTGCATTCTAATATTGTTGTACATATCAGCACCTGCTGCCTGAGCATATTTTAAGGTTTAGAGTTTTATTGGTTTATTGTGAATTTCCTGCTCTTTCTTTATTGAAAGCAGAAAGCTGTGATTTTTCACACCTGTTTTAAAAATATATGCAATGGTTGTCACATTTTAACACTTCAGATGCAAGAATTTCAGCTTCCTGTCTAAAAATCATCCTGCAGATTTTATCACGTTGCAATCCCATTTATAGTTTTAAAACACAAGTATTCAGTCCAGAGTGGCTGGCATTTTTTTCTAACAGAGGTTTGAAAAGCCATTGAGCCATTCTTTGGACATTTTCACTTTGAGAAATTGTGGTGCATTTTTCCTGTTATTTCTCTTTACATAACACAGTGCCTTCAGCAAGAAGGGACTTAAAAAACCCCAAGTTTGATACCACTGAAGAGAATTATTACTCTAGAATTAATCACAATCTGCCATTTTGTCAAAAAGACCTGTTGGGATTTGTTCCTATTTTAAGATAAACTGACATTGGTTTAGCATAATCTAATATATTAAATTCCTAAACTGCTAGCTATTTCCTCCACAACTTTGAAAAATAAGGTTTAGGCATGACAGTCTTCTGTTTAATAGAAGGAACTGAGCAAATCCATATTCTTCTTAATAGAAAAGTCTGTTTTTTCTGAAATGGATCGTTGAACTGTTGACATGTTTCCTGTGCCCATGGCAAAAATTACTATCCAGCTTGTAGACATGATAAATATATGAATCTTTGGCATTAAAGATAAAATTGCCCCATGCAGTTTAATACCAAATTGCTAGTATCAAAATACCAAATAAGTCTTTACTAGTACTTCTAAATTATCTTCAGACCAAACCAAACCACATTCCATTTATCTCAAAGGAGTCCTTTAAAGGAAATGAAGCTTAGTAGTGGAAGGCTAAGAAAAATACTGCCCTGCTTTCTCATAGTTTATTTTCAAATTCAAATCAGCCTTAACATACCAAAAATAAAAACTTGTAATGACACCTTTATAGACACTCCTAAGGTCTTGTTTCTAGCAATGGGAACTGTCTTTTGAGCAAAGCCTATAGGTCCAAGCATAGGGTACTATCCCAATGGTACAAGCCACCATTTGTGAGCTCTCATGGTTGGGTGTTGGTCTCCAGCTTACAGACTGAAAGTATACTCCCAGCACAGTTCTGATCTGAGCTAGGGACCTCTCAGCATGCCCACCAGCAGCGACCCAAAAGAAAAAAAAAGTACATGGAAAAACTCA